>MQTX01000091.1:29277-55840 GCA_009735665.1 Angiostrongylus cantonensis
GTTTCAAAAGAAGTACAAGGAAGGCTCTCAACAAATGCGACTGACTATTATCCCATATTCCGCAGACCAACTAGTACAATGGTGGTTCAGTGGTAGAATGCTCACCGGCAACGCGGGCGACCCGGGTTCGATACCCTGCCTAAACAACATTGTTCTCCAAATACCTGATGAGCCTTCTACGACATTAGGTGACTAAACGATAGGTGAAAGAAGAGCAAATAACGGGTTCCAAAGCAGCCCATTGGTAACTGACAAGATGGACATGATGGCGGCCGTAAGACCGCTTCCTGCTCTGTAGGTGCAATGCTGAAACCACTTCTACAGACGCTGACTTCCACGCTTTTCTTGGGGCCGCTCAAACGTGGGGGAAAGTTTCGGTTGCAAAAATTCGGACGCGTTGATCAGGCGTGTATGCATCTATTTCCCAACTACTCACCTCATACGAAGTTCTATTCGGGTGTTTGATTATTCTTCCTCTCGAACTTCCACGTAAAAGAAAACTGGCATCATCAACTACTACTCAGCTACGCAACACACCTAGCACGGCTAACTATATGAATGGGAGCCATAAAAGGTCTTCGAAGGAGTATGTATATCGCTGTAGGAAAATAAGTTATTGGAAGCAGCTCAAAAGTGATTTAGTCTGAAGAAGTGCCTCAGTGCCTTTACGATTATTATGTCCCACTTGCCACCAGCTGAACGAATATAGGACCATCATTAAATTTCACCATGATAAGGAACTGAAAATGGAGATGCTCTATACCAATATTTTCCGTTCCAGAGTCATCGTGTCGGGCCCCGAAATCCTCGCTTGTGAAAAATCGCCTAAGATTCTACGCTCTTAGGTTCAGTTACAATAAAGAAAACGCGGAGAGAAGCACAGCTTCAGAATCCCTTGTCATCACCGCCGATTTCCAAAAATGGTGGTCACAAATTACATGTACTTCTCGTAACCGGGATGATATCTTACTGTCATAAAATCGCAGACCACTGGACGAAATCGCTCACGGTCATCCTACCAGAGAAGCATGATCGAAGTGACCTTCGTAATTACTGTTCAATATGTTTGTTGAGTTTACTCTGGAAGCGGTTTTATATTATGAACATGGAAAATCTGGCACAAGGCAAAACCGATTGAACAAGCAAGATTCCAGCAAGGATTTTGCTTTAAGCATTACGACGAAATCATATAAGGGGTCACAGAAGTAGTACAAACTTCTCACTTGAACGTTACTAGATAGGAGAAAGTGCTTGACAGTGTCTAAACGAATGCGCTTCAATCAGCTCTCTTCGACCAAGAAGACGACGCTTTTATATATCAACACCAGCAGACTGTTATCGGAAGTCCACCACAAATATACAGGCTTCTCATCCATTTCTCACAATAGAGTTCGATAAGACGACAATATACGGATAAAGGTGTTTATTGCACCACTGCAGTATGAAGCCACTCGATTAGGACAAGAAGGACATTCTCACTGACGATATTCCCTATAAAATCCTCACTTTCCCGATGACATAATCAACTTTTCGAAGAGTTCCAGTGAAGCGTAGTCGAATATCAGCGAAGTGGGAAAATGGTTGAACCGCACGTGAATAGAAAAAAGACCCAGTTCATGAAGAACTTAAAGTGGGAAAGTGAGCAAATTGAAATGCATGTTCCTTTGATTACGCATATCACCTCAAATATGTATCTTAAACGTTCAGTGGACACTGAGATCAACATAAGGGAGAAATTAGATAAGACTTAGAGCAATATCAGTTAACCAGCGTACCCAAAACTTTGCATTCACCTTTTAGATTCAACGCCCTGTTATACAGCAAAAACGTGGACCGATACATCGACAACTTCTAGAAGTATAAGCACTACACATAGAGGTCTAGAACGATATCATCTAAAAATAAACCGGCATTGACAACGTTTGGCCGGAATGCACAGATCAGATTCTCGGAACATATCCCATCTTCGGGATACAGGAGACTAAACATCGATTACGAAACGCAGATTGGCCGATCACGTAATAAGAAGAACAAACGACAGTTCGGCGAAAACAGCAGTGGAGTGGACTTTAAAAGAATGCAAACGTATGCTTGGAAGACCATCCAAGCGATGGGCGGACGTGATCTCGGCTATCGTCAGTTATCTTCATTCGCAGATAGAATTAATACACCATGAGGGTAAACACCATTCATATTCATACCCTTTCGAGTGCTTCCCAATCATCGCTCTTGAAAAAACTTTCGAAATGTCATGCTGGAAAATATTCTTGCTTTGGCGACATTCGGCATCATAAACTGCATTTTTCCTCCAATCACAGATGCTTCCGTTTCATAAAAACACTTTTTATAATGTATGTCTAAATCCGTTGTAGTGATACGAGTTACAATTAGGCAAATAATTTTCCTTTTAGCATATTTTAAATGTATTGTTTATTTTCCGTTTAAAAAACGAAAGTGTTTTTACAGTAGCACGCGACAAACGCAGGTGTTTAACATCAGCTTCCATTGCTTTGGTGCAGATGACATCCATGGTCTCCGTTCTGGTCGTTGGAATCACAATTATTTTCCTTCAACTCATCGTGTTCATCTGCAATGGATTCGCCATATTCTTGTTTACAAGGTAAGCCAGGCAACAAAGAATTGCAGGTTTTGATTGTGTTTCTCTTTGAAAGCCTCTTCCGTAATAATAGAAGTGTCTACTGTCAACTTTATTTACTGCTGTTTCTTTTCTATGGAATGGTGCTATATGAACCATACCCACAAGGATGTTGAGATATGAACGATTCTGAGAACTCCAGCTGCACACTTCGAAACCAAGATAACCTTATCACACCAACCGAGTACCTTGTTTCGCCTTTCTGTCCACCATTTTTTTTACCCTGTTATTGCATTCAGCAGTTACCTATATAGTTCACATGGTGTCTTGCCACGAAAATGGAACAGCAAGTAACTAGAAGCTAAGAATTTGTGATTTCCACTGCAGCACTAGCCTAACTGTGTTGAATCTCCAGATCATACCCGTTGACAAGTAAGTGATTGTTGATGGCATCGCCAAAATTTTAAAAAAATGGCCAAAAGAAAGGCAAAGCCAGGCCCTCGGTTGCCGTGGTGGCTAGCATGTAAGCATCTGGTATGAGCATTCGCAGTTTCGAAGCTTACCTAATGTTCGGAGTTTTACCCATATCTCAGCATCTTTGTAGTGGAAGCGTCTAGTGTTTTTTTTTTCATTAAGGTTGAAGAGTCTACGCCAGTGTAATAATAGAAGTGTCTACTGTCAACTTTATTTACTGCTGTTTTTTTATGGGATGGTGCTATATGAACCATACCCACAAGGATGTTGAGATACAACTTCCAACTGTTGTTGGAGGCGTTTGTGCAATAACCGGCTGCCGTGTTTCCACCAATGTTGGTCCGCTGTACCTTGCTGCACTGCTTTGTGCTGGTTAGCCCAGAAGTGATTTGAAGCATCAAACCCTGTGATGAGAATAATTTGCCAAATTTATTTATTTTAGGTGTCTGTAGCAGTGTCATACACATCGCTCTAAATAAAAACATGAGAGATTTGGCAGCACAATGCATCAGCAATCATGCGATCAGTTCTATCATGCCTACGTCTACAAAAATCAGAATTGCATGCTTTTAAGTAACCTGAATTCTATGACTGTTGTAGCATTATGAATGTCAGTGTGTTCGTTTGTTAACGTTCGAGTTACTGATTGCACGGCTTTCTTAGAACAGGAGTCCAGAAAAGCCAACTGAAGTGCCTCTTGAGCTCTATGTTCTGCTCTTTGTAAGTTCACCAGTTATTTGCTAAAGACCAGTTGGACAGATTCTCACATAAGGCCAGAATTTGCCTAGCGGCATCAGTTCACGTGTAATCACAAGACTCTCCTTTTTGTTTTTTATTCTTGGATATTTGAAATCTCCTAAGCAGTTCAGAAGTTTTAACTCTGGTGTTCTAGGTTTTTGTGCAAGGACAGCGATTTTTGCTATAAAATCTTCTCTGTTACATCTCCGTGTCTAACGATTCTGAGAACTCCAGCTGCACACTTCGAAACCAAGATAACCTTATCACACCAACCGAGTACCTTGTTTCGCCTTTCTGTCCACCATTTTTTTTACCCTGTTATTGCATTCAGCAGTTACCTATATAGTTCACATGGTGTCTTGCCACGAAAATGGAACAGCAAGTAACTAGAAGCTAAGAATTTGTGATTTCCACTGCAGCACTAGCCTAACTGTGTTGAATCTCCAGATCATACCCGTTGACAAGTAAGTGATTGTTGATGGCATCGCCAAAATTTTAAAAAAATGGCCAAAAGAAAGGCAAAGCCAGGCCCTCGGTTGCCGTGGTGGCTAGCATGTAAGCATCTGGTATGAGCATTCGCAGTTTCGAAGCTTACCTAATGTTCGGAGTTTTACCCATATCTCAGCATCTTTGTAGTGGAAGCGTCTAGTGTTTTTTTTTTCATTAAGGTTGAAGAGTCTACGCCAGAATTCCTCTATGCGACTGATATTCTTTCTAACTACTAGTGATTTTTTTCACGCATTGGCAAGTAAGTGGTTCTGTTTATTTCATTTATTAATTTTAAATAACCCGCCATCATATCTGCTGTAAGGATCACAACCGTTCCTGCATCGACTTGTTTTCCTCGCCTTCAACCTTTACAATAGTCTTCGAACAGCTCTCCTGATGTTTCGGTTGCTCCTGAAGACTTTGTCTTTTCCTTGAAGGTGGTCGAATGCTGGTCCAGTCAATTATTGCTACAATCTCGGAGATAGCCGAGCTGATGCGTTACCTGTGACTTGAAAGAGAGTGGTAGCGACATGGTCAAACTAGCGCCTTTGCTTTTTGATCGACGGTATCACTAACCAATGTGCTATCCCTCTCCTCGTTTGTTTCCCTTATGCACACCATTTGACATTCACAAAGCGCTAAAACGACGATTGCATGCTCATGTTATCTTTTCAGCACTTCCATTTACTATTTATCTCACAACCTCGTGGAATCCAGTCTATTTTGATTTAAACCCTTATTATGTACTAATCGGTATCGCTCCTTTTTTTGTTCAGTCGAAGATTCACCTCACTATTGCCATATCTATTGCTACGGAGAGAATATTGGTAAGATGTTCCTCAAACTCCGGTTTTCTTCTATGTAAAATCTTTCAGGCTCTGTCCTTCCCAGTCTTTTTTTGCAAGCTGTCTTCTCGCTCATATGCTACGTTTTTCTTGTTGCTTGGATTCTTATTTGGAACACTGGATGTCATCCTAGAGTTCATTTTCGCACCGTTCAAGCACTCTATAAACTGCCCATCTCCTGCATGTTTTGTTGGCGCTGAGTTCCGCTACTATGCAGGAATAAGCAACTTCGTATGGCATCTCTTTTAGAAAATAGATTCTATATATTCTAAATGTTTTCGCTCAGGTTTTGAGCTTTATTGGCATTGTTCTGACGACTTCTGTCTTCGTAAAACTGCGCATTATGCATAAAAAATCGCTACGCAGTGGAGTTGTGATGACATGGACAGAAAAAAATTTTAAGCAGGTAGTTTACAAACCTTTTAATCACAGAAGAAGTTTTCGATTAATATGGTAATCTTAGATCAATCGGAACTGTGCTGGAATCCTCCTTTCATCCTTGGTATTTGTCACTCTTCCAACTGTTGTTGGAGGCGTTTGTGCAATAACCGGCTGCCGTGTTTCCACCAATGTTGGTCCGCTGTACCTTGCTGCACTGCTTTGTGCTGGTTAGCCCAGAAGTGATTTGAAGCATCAAACCCTGTGATGAGAATAATTTGCCAAATTTATTTATTTTAGGTGTCTGTAGCAGTGTCATACACATCGCTCTAAATAAAAACATGAGAGATTTGGCAGCACAATGCATCAGCAATCATGCGATCAGTTCTATCATGCCTACGTCTACAAAAATCAGAATTGCATGCTTTTAAGTAACCTGAATTCTATGACTGTTGTAGCATTATGAATGTCAGTGTGTTCGTTTGTTAACGTTCGAGTTACTGATTGCACGGCTTTCTTAGAACAGGAGTCCAGAAAAGCCAACTGAAGTGCCTCTTGAGCTCTATGTTCTGCTCTTTGTAAGTTCACCAGTTATTTGCTAAAGACCAGTTGGACAGATTCTCACATAAGGCCAGAATTTGCCTAGCGGCATCAGTTCACGTGTAATCACAAGACTCTCCTTTTTGTTTTTTATTCTTGGATATTTGAAATCTCCTAAGCAGTTCAGAAGTTTTAACTCTGGTGTTCTAGGTTTTTGTGCAAGGACAGCGATTTTTGCTATAAAATCTTCTCTGTTACATCTCCGTGTCTTACGTGCGCCATGTGGAGGACTTGGTTTATCTCTAAATATACCGACTAGCTGTTCTTTCATTACCGACACACCGATATGCATATACAGCTAGTATAACTACACTAAAATATATATATATATATACATTTCGTCAAGATATTCGACAATGAGCGCTCTGCGAAAATCAGCTAAACCGTGCCCGAACTCTGGGAATCACCGCCTTTACCGTCAGGCCATGCTATGCAATTCTGCGTTACACATGGACGGTATGGCATTAGTTACGACCAACTGGCATGTTAGAATTCTTTGTGGTGTTTTATTCAATATCACCAAATTTTCTTAAACGGACCTTTCAAAGCAACATTTCATAGCACAGTTCGTTGAAAATAAAGGGTAATGAAAGTATTTGTTTTTCCTACTTGGTGTAGAGCGTTCATTGAAGAACTCACACATTTGCCCATTTCCTCTTATGACGACCAGATGACCAAACAATCATCTATGTCTACGTCTGTAGCAGAATAACAACCGGAGGTTGATTACTGGTGCTTCCACTTTGAACACAAATGCAATGGCAAGCCTTAGCTGGTTGCTGCCCTATTGCCAACTCTGATTGCTGAGAGAGAAAACGACGAATTTCCAGCTCTGTTATTTTTGTGTTATATTTTCTAGATCATCAGAAGATTGAGCAGTTCAGTCATTCCTCTAAGAGGGCCATGAACAAAAGCTGAAGAGTCATACATGCTTACTAATCCTTCGCGCTAAATGAGGCGTTTGTAGTGTTGGCAGGCAATAACCTCGTAGAGACAATAACGTCGTTCTTAACATCATTACCCTTCTTAGATGAGCAGCATGTATCCTCTACCATTTGGAAGAATGTTCAAAAATTTGCCAGAGTCCAGTTAATGATAGGACAATGTTTATAAAATACTTTTAGCTAAATATACACCTTTGTTCACGAACGAGGATGACGTTCCTAAATTGTTTGGCCTCCAATGCCATATTTTCAGAAAAAAAAGTATATTGTAACGGAAAATGATGGCTGAGGAAGCAGGGAGAGGATTTAAACGAAACCACAAAAAGAGTTTCCATCGATCCTTGTCAGGTATTTACTCTCACCGCTTTTAGTTTTTTCAACAGAAACAAGCTTAATTTATTTAAAAAGGTCTGTTCTCATTGAGACGATTAAATGGCTTACTAATAATACGAATCACTACGCGAATATTTTTTGGTACAATCGAACTTCCTAGAGTAGGGAGGGCTTTAGTTCGGTTTGGATAAGCATAATTAATAGAGCGACGATGACACAAATATCTGTCGCAATTTAGGTAACAAAGATACATTAACGGAGTGTGTTCCTATTGTGATCGTAGCGATAAAGTAGCGTAGACTTGATTAAATAATGCTGAAAGTAGTTCAAATTGGTGTCCAAAGCGAAATTTAGCTAAGAAAGCATTGAGAATTCTCTTCTAAGGTATCCTAAAAATTTGAGCCCCAATCGTGATGCATGAGCTTAGTTGTGAGTCGTTAAAATTGGTGAACACGTTAACATCCAAATGTGGCGTACCTGAACGATAAGCCATTCCACGTCCGGTTTCATCCATGCGCTCTCGTGGAATGCCCACTGCCCATAGCGGCCACGTCTATCTCCACTATTGCTAGAGGTTGATTGGTACCTAAGTAACTGGTACATATAGAGCTCAGTTACAAATCCGTTAGGCACCGTATGGCGTACGAAGATATTTGGGACTCAATTAGTATGGAGGCAAGTTTTTAGATTCCCAAATTCAGCAAGACGAAAGCATTCTAGCAAACTGGGAGCTTCAATATAGTGCCAAAGCGAATGTGGTGAAAACAATGGAGCACCTCGTCCAAGGAGAATGCTCTGAGTCCGTCGACCTAAGAAAAACACTGGAGAGCTCGAAAACTGACGTCACTAATGAAATCAACCATTCGTAACAAATTTACCATTTATCCATTCTCAAGTTAACTGGATATACAAGGTAGTGAGAAACATTTTGGGAAGTACTTTACCAAAATTTGTGCACGCGCCTAATTAACTGCTATAAAAAAAAAATGAGCTATCTTTGACGCCATTCATGAGGAGACAAAAGAGCACGTCAACCAGTACCAAATATGCCAGTAAACTTACGCAAATGTAATAGAAGATCTAAAAGAAAAATATGACAATGAACAACCCCTCGTTCATCACTTGTTACATAGCGTTCGTAAAACAGAAGCATAAAGCACATGCGCCAAAGATCAGAAAATACCGTAGGAAATCGTTTTTAGATTGTCGTTTAAGTGCATGAAAAGGAAGAGCTTCTATATTTCTTATTCTGGATATTCTGATCTTACAGTAACTAATACAAGAAAAATTTACGAAAAATATACGCTGATACGCTCGACAAAAAACAGAAGAGAGACAAGAGAATATGAAAACGAGCGAAACGTTAAAAAAATACCAAAGAATGCTTCAGGGAGGAGCCAGAACTACGTGACCAAGAAGAAAAACGCCTACCTCAAGAACGGAACTAAGGAATCGAGAACAAAAAAAACCTTTCATGAGCAGACTCTATCCGTCATTCCCCTGCAGAAAGTAGGACACATACGAAACGACTGCTCTAGCGTGAGAACCCAACAAGAAAGAGTGAAAATCATTAATACGAGCAATCTCTGCTGCAATTGTGGCTTACCGATGCACCGGCTGCCCGATTGCAAAGGATGGTCGTGGCGAAATTGCAATAAGCATGAAGACCACATCTCTATTTTTAGATGCCAGCACCTTCGAACTGAATACAAGCTAGGAAGAGCGGTAAAATTACTTACAACTTTTTGAATATCACCTTGAAAAAAGAAGCTCACTTCATAAAAAATCAATGACGTAATTTCCGATAAGATGGTATATGCGGATAGCACCGTTCTGTATGCTATGAAAAAAGCACATTGAGGGCTCAAATTTTGGCAGAACAAGCGAAAACCTTCAACCCAATAAGCCAGAACAAGAACTAAAAGGAGTGATCCATTTTGCTGAACCACACGTTTCGTTGGACTAGCAAAACGCCTTTAACTACAAAGTAGTGATTCTATCGAGTTAACGATTTACACACTGAAAGGTTCTAAACCAACGAAAAAGCTATGAGGAATCACTACGCTAAAACTGCAAGATGCTTGTAGATCAAAGCAGCAACCAGAATTAATACATGGGCTCTAAAACGATGCATATCTGACAACCATTACAAAAAACGACTAGACCGACGTTAAGGATGTCGTCCGCTGAGAAACGAATTAAGGACATTACCAGACATTAATGCTATGACGATACGACAGCAACAATAAATAGTCGCCAAAATGAGACAAAATCTAGATTTAAATATGACTGAAGCGCGTGGTGCAGTGGTCGGAGTCACCCTGCAACACATACTTGGAATCAATCCTCGCGCCCCATGGCTCACCACGCCTTCCATCCTTCGGGATCGGCAAATTGGTACCAAAGTTGTCTGGGAGGATAGCAGCACTGGCTCGATATACCGGTAAGCCACCGCGAATCATTGTAAAGGCCAGATATGGATTCAATCACCTCTAAATGGTGCTTAATGAAGTCGAATGCATAGCGCATCCCTCGGCGATTGATCAACGCCGGAAGCTTTCATCCTTTCTTAGCTGATACAATTGACGAATAACAATTCAGGAAGGAACCAACTTTGCACTATTACCCACCAACTAATACTCATTTCCCACGAGGGAACTACAAGAATAACAATTTGCTACGATGCATCAGTACAGCTGAAAAAAGCACCTTCACTAAACGATGTGCGACATCGAATACCAGCTTTCTTAACGCTAATATTTGATACTTTATTTCACCTCATTTCCGGAAATATCGCAATAGTTGGCAATGCAGAAAAACATTTTCTGCATATCCGATTCTACTAACAAGATGGAGGTGAAGGATTCCTTGGATGCACGACATCCCCAAACAACTCGAACGAAGATTAGGTGGCTCAGAAACAGATGGGCGTTTTAAAACGTTTATTACTGTAATGTATTTTTCAACCAAACATTCTTAGTACCCCACAATATTATATATTATGAAAAAGCTCATTTTATGCATTTTCTAAGCACGTTTTCGCACTTTGTCAGAAGTCAAATTTTTTTCACCGACTTTGAGCTCGGCAATTCTGGATGTCAAAAACGGATTTTCCTGAAATTTTTTTCGGTTCAAATTCGGTTGTAGTGCAGCAGAAACGGTTCGAAACAGTGAAGAAGTTCGACATAATGGTAGTGCTGGTGAATCAAGAGCGCTAACATGGTTCCAGAAATTCCGATCAGGTGATTTCGACCTCGAAGATAAAGAACGGCGTGAACGCCCCCAGTACTTGACAACGACGGATTGAAGACGCTAGTAAAAGCAAACCCGCGAACAACTCTTGTAGAGCTTGCAGGATAGCTTGGCGTGAGCACAGAAATAATTTCCATTTATTTGAATAGCATAGGAAAGACGAAAAAAAAAAATCGATGGTGGGTGTTGCACGAATTAAACCACAACCAAAAAAATTGCCGTTTTGAAGTGCCGTCTGCTTTTATTCGATGCTTCAAGACGACCATTTTCTTGATTGAGTTGTGATGTGCGACGAGAAGTGGATTTTGTACGACAATCGCTGACATTGAGGCCAACTGTTGGATTGCGATCACGTTCCAGAGAACATCCCAAACCGAAATTGCACTGAAAAAGATTACGGTGACTTGGTGGTCTGCAGACGGGGCAATTCATCGCGGCTATTTGAATACGGGCGAAACAAATACCGCGGAGAAGTAAAAAGCTCTGAAACTCTCGACTTTGATCACTCCCTGAGAGATGTGCCATGCAATCGGCTTTATTAAGTGTAGTTTGGAGGTGATTGCATGCATATCTTACAATGACTCACGGTGGCCTACCGACGTATCGAACCAACGGTGCTCCCCTCCCAGACAAGTCTGGTACCAGTTCGCCGACCCAGGAGGGATGGAAGGCTTGGTGGGCCATGGGCGCGAGGGTCGATTCCACGGGTGTGTTGCAGTGGTGCTTCCAATCCACCCGGCCGAGAAGTATTACCAACAAATCGACGGAATGCACCGTAAACTCCAACAACGGCGACCAGCATTAGTCAACAGAAAAGAACCAATCTTTCACCACAACAACGCCTCCCTCAGGGCTACGATACTTTGCGTCATCCTCCATATTCAGCAGACCTCTGATCTACCGACTATCACTTTTTCAAGCACCTTTACAACTTTCTGACCGAGAAATGCTTCACCAGATACGACGACGTAAAAATGCCTTCAACGAATTCATTGCTTCTAGAACTCCAGAATTTTAAACAACTAAAATAATTAGACTTGTTTCTTTTTGAAAAAGTGCGTAAATTTAAATGGTTTTCACTTTAATTTATAAATTTTTTTTAAAAAAGCTACGAGGCTTTAAAAAATATACTTCGACACGCTCATTTGCTTTCGAACAACTTAGTAGTACGGCTGCAGATTCATTCGCGTTGCTTTCGGTCTAAACTTCTTGCCATTTCTCATAGCTGGAGCAATCAAGTATCACTATAATGCCGAGATATTTGCAAAACCCAATCGCCAGCCCAGATTCGACCGCAATTGCCCTTTCTGAAGACTCACGTGTTATCCACTGCACCACTGAGGCCCTTGCTTCGACTTTCTTTCATATAGTTTTCTACCTAACGGTGCCATGGCAAAAACCCGTAAACAGGAATAATCTGGGGAGCAAAAATCGGTATTCCAAGTTTTGCAAATATCTCATCATCACAGTGCTTGCATTTCGTATTATACCTCTCCATGGGAAGATTATTACGGGAGTATAGGATAAGGATAGAGCTCTCGGCGTCGATTAATCTCTTAGGGATGCGCCATACATTCCACTTCATTAAGTATCGTTGGAGGTGATTGAATGCATATCTGGCCTTTACAATGACTCGCTGTGACTTATCGATGTATGAAGCCAGTGCTGCTATTTTCCCAGACAAGTCTGGTTCCAGTTTGCCAACCCCGGAGAGATGGAAGGCTTGGTGGGCCAGAGGCGCAGCCATCGATTTCATGTGTATTGCAGGGCGCCTCCAACCACTGCACCACACGCGCTCCCATTAAAGGCAGTACGTAGGAAAATCAGCTATCACTTAAACAACTGCCTAAATAATCCAAGAGTGGTCAAAGCGTTTGCCTACAATACACATTTGGATAATGTCATTCTCATAGCTATACCAATGCAAGAGGCATTAACAACAAATATGGAAGCAAAGCAAATATTTAGAAAACTAGGTATGAACTTAGATCAGTTCCTATACAACGATCAACTTATTATGAAGTAAACCTCCCAAAGACGAGCCATCAAATGCCCGACACAAAATTCTTGAAATAATTTGTGTTCTGAGGAACATAAGCTTCTTTTCCCATACAAATATCTAGAGGAATGAAAACCGACCAAGCAAACGATAATCGAAGAAGCTGCTGCCATCTACGATCCCATGGCTTACTCAAATTACATTAGGAGGGAAGCTGTTCCTTCAATAACTGTAGAATTTTGAGTGCACGATTCACCACTTTTAAGAAAACACATAAACCAGCAAAACAAAAAGGTGAACGATCTCTGCGGATTCGAACCTTTCATTCAATTCGAAATCGCTATTTCACCTAAAATTGACCAAACTAGAGTCCCTACGAACTCCGACGCTAGCAATCAATGCATGGCCGCTCGCGCTTACGTTTTCTCAAACGACGAGTTAAAGCTGCCTATAGGAATACCCAAACTGCCATCTCTAAATAAAAACACCACAGCTCCTAAACTAGAACTAAAATCGTTAACAATGACAGCTCCTTTAATTCATTTTATATATTCACCCTTAGAAGACCAGAGGCCTACTACTGGCATAACACTCCTCTCAGGTTCGGAAATCGCACTAAGCTGGATATGGTCAAGCAAAATAGACAAAGCGCATCCACTCTGATAAAGAACCAAGTAAAAAATTACGACAAACTCTATGATACTTGACCGCACCCATCCAATATGTTATATAACCACTAGTCGAAATGCAGCATACTGTGCCACTAGGGGGTTAAATAGGCATGAGCCAAAAACCATGAGCCGTGTGTGGTGGAGACGAACCAGATTAATTGCCTAAATGTGATAGCGAAAAAACGACAGTTTTTTCGAACTGTCAACCAATACAAACGGAACCGAAAATTGCACGACAATGCCCACCATTTAGAATACCGTTTAGGAGCTGGTTGAACTACATAAGGCATAATCGCCTCCTACCAGCCTACCAGCTCAAAGCACAACGGCTTTTACACTTATGTACATATATAAAAACATTAAAAATACGAGCAGAGTTGGGAGAACGAATTTAGAGCACTATACTAAAGCTTAATTCAACATTATCAGAACCGTATGCAACAGCAGCAAGGCGCAAAATGACGCTTAAATTATTTATTTGATAATTGAACGGCCTGTCATCACCAGTAGTGTGGGCCTCATCATAATCACTATTTTTCAGAGATTCGCTGGTTAAGCCACTGTGGCTCCCAGAAACCCCGAGAACAGCCTGGCCAGAATCTGCTCCAGGTCTTCACCACCACAGGCGGACGCAGCCCTTGTGGAACAGAAGGAGATTTTCCACGACGCTGAACTATCGGATCGCAATCATCAACGTAACCACTTCATGTCTCAGCTAAAAAACACTAATGAGTTTTGGTCCTTTTAAAGATGACGGCAAAATTTATTTGCTTAAAAAGCAACTGGGGAGCGCAAATATTCCATTAGGATCGCAGCATCCCATATTTATCGCGTAGAAAATGAAATAGCAGAAGTAGTAGTGAACGACGCATAATTTCGACTCCACTGAAGTGTAGGCCAAATAGCAGCCAATGTAAGAAAAATTTCAGATTATGTGGATTAATAAACTTGTCAAAAAAAATTCGAATTTGCGTCCTCTACCAAAAAAGTGGGCAGTTTACCGCACAAATATCCAACAATGGACGACCTACCATCAAAAAGACGGGTGATTCGGTCAGGCCCATTTAACCATGTAAGATGGCGATGACAGTGTAAGTGTCTATGAATTATCTCTCACATGTTCATCCACAAGATTGCTCTGCACCAGACTAGTGCATAAAATGTCAGTAAACGCATCACCTGTACCTCACAGACGATTGTTTTCTAGATGTGGAGTACCCAGCATCGTGACCTCTGATGAAGTACCGAACTTCATTCTGGGTGAGCAGATTTAACGAATCACTCTTATTCCACTTATAAATGGCACATCATTTGCAAAGACACTATCAACAAGGGGAATTACGTGAAAGACAATAACGCTTTATTGCATGTGGCACAAAGCATTTTATGGGTGCCATGTAAACTCTGTGAAACACTCCCTCCATAAAGTTTTGCAAAAGTCGGTTTCAAAGGTGAGACAATTTGAAAATGTATTCCTGGAAATCGAAAAACGTCTAAATGACAGACCATTCACATATCTCGAGGAAGACTCCAACGAACTCGTAGTTCCTTTTTCGATCGACTTCATCCAACGTGATGTGGTAATAACATATCCATTTGAAGCTGCTGCAGTACAAGAAAATAGGAAGGATTTCACTTTACTAGAAAAATCAAAGATGCTACACACAGCACAAGAGGTAAGACAAGCCTTAAAGATGACCTATAAGTTGACGGAAGAATGCTGGACTATGTGCATCCAACCGTACTTAAGGAGTCCTCGTGATTCACATAAGTTCCATATCGACACTAAAAGAAGCTCATCACGCATTCGACCGCAGTGGTGTTAATTTACGAAACAATCCAACCTCGGAGTACATGGAAGGTGGCCTGCGTAGTAAAATTAGCCCAATCTGAAATCGGAGAGATAAGAAGAACAGAGGTGACATTATTCAATCAACGTATTATCAGGAGCTTTGTCAAGTTAGTCATTCCGATCACGCTAGCAAAAACAGAAGAACAACAAACATTGATTTCAGATGCAAATATAAAAGGTTTTCCAAACTCGGAACTGAAAAATGCAGAGCAAATCCCGAATCAGTACTGTAACCTCAGACCTAGGCACCTATCAACACGTGTGAAGAAAGCAAGGGAAGACCTAACAAAAAATCGAGCAATTATATTACTATATTTCATAACAGTAGCTCAGTAAACAGGCATAGAGTACGGAGACTATTCTCTGCACTGCAGAGAATACTCTGTTCTAGTAGGCGGTTAGAAATTCTCTACATCAAACTGGCAACATACAGTTAGTATACCCAGCTTTCACACCCATACATCAGCATCCTAAAGTGAGCACCAAACGTTAAACATAGTAATATAAGTGGACCTCATACTCCTGGCCTCGAAGAAACTCTTATGTAGCAGCGTTGGGTAGGACGACCGCGAAAGGACTCTCAGAGTAATTTTCGGATGCTTAAATCTCGAAGGACTAAGGCCACAACCACCACTTCATAGGTAGAAAGTGGTTTGTTATCCTATAAGCCTTCGTTGCTCACATGGCTGCTTTTCATTTAATATTTTGGTAATCCTATTCATGATAAGCCGAGTGAAACATTTGTAGACTACAGACTGTAAGCAGATTGCAGGATAGTTGATCATATCGTGTCGGTGACTGTTCCTGAACAAAAGCAAAATCTTCTGCCCTTTCATTTATTGGTAACCTTGCATTCAGACAAGTAATGCGCCAAAAGTAGAGCCAGTGCGTTTACGAGGACTGCCAGGTTTCTCAGGTGTTCAGATCTTATCCTGTCCGAACCTGTTTTTCGACTTTCCACCGAGGAAATAGCGCGCCGGATTTTGGGAAGAAGAGCCGGTACGATGTATCCATTCTCCTTTATTTTATATGAGTGCAGTGGCACATGGCTATTGATGATATCCGAGTAGTAATCGTGAATGATCTTTTCCATTTTCTTTCTGGAAGCTATAACTGTTCCATCTCATGCTCAGAGTGCAATCGTTTTGGTTTTGTAATTTGCGAGGCTTCGGTAAGGTTGGCGAATGCCTTTCCCAGCCTGTGCAGGTTCGACCATTACTGCTGCTCTTCTTTGTTTAAGATATTCTGTTAACTCCTGTTTTCATTGTTTTGCAAGGTCGGACGTAAGCTGGCGGTTGTTTGTAGCTCACGCGACTCATTGTTGAGAAGCATCAGGTGAACACGGAAGGCGGATATTCAAGGAAAGACGATCCCGTATGAGTCGACAAGATGGACAATGGACGGGTGGATGACATAGCCTACGCCACCGACATTTCGTGACGGGATTGTTTTCCACGGACGACAATGGTCTTGTTATTTAGTTGGCGTAGGTCCGCCTTCTTGATTTTTGTTTTTTGTGGCGCGAACACATGAAATTCAATGCAATATGCTGCTTCAAAAAGACGTGAAGATTGGGGTCTGTGGAGAGCGTTCTGGCATTATACGTGGAGAGTAAGAAACAGTCTCCATGGCGTGCCATGCGTGTATCCGTCAGATCCGGTTCCAATGATGCCTTGCGTAACCAAAGACTTTGTGGCCTCTCAGAGGTCACCTCACCACCTACGTCGTAGACAGCAGGTACTGAAGTACAATGTGCAGGGTACTGAAGGTCAATTGTTGTTTGTGAAACTTGATTCTCCCTGAAGACCTGATTTAACTTTGCAAGGGCGTACCACAGTGTGTAGTCGACGGAAATCAAGTCAATTCGTTCCCCAAAATTGGTTAATTAGATTAGGAAGAAAAGAATGCAGAATATAATCACGCTTAGACTTTCCATCCTTTGCATGTAGTGACGTCCGTGTTTTTTAGGAAACTGATACGCATGCGACTTCAATGTAGGTTTTCATATTTACCAGTTCAATCATTTTACAAAAACTTCATCAAAATCATTAACAAAATTGTTCCAGAAGACATTGCATCTGTCAACTCCATTCATCCACTTTCTTGTTATCTATCTTTCCTTTTTCTGATTAACTAACTGTACCCTTATTGATCGTCACTGCGGCGCGCACGTGAAATGCGCCCATGGTCCACCAAGACTTCCATCCCTCCGGGGTCGGCAAATTGGTACCAGCCTTGTCTAGGAGGATAGCAGCACTGGCTCGATACATCGGCAGGCCACCGCGAATCATTATAAAGGCCAGATATGCATTCAATCACCTCCAACGATGCTTAATGAAGTCGAATGCATGGCGCACCCTCAGGGATTGATCAACGCCGAGAGCTTTATCCTTTATCCTTTTACCCTTATTGATGGATTGGAAGAGTGCTTAACCAGTGACCAAAGAGACCAACGTAATTGTAATTGTCGTACTTGGTACACTCTTACCTCCTGTGCTTCCAATATTTTCAACATGCGCAGTCTAATTGTCGCAACTTGCATTTATTTTTATTCTAACCACTGTTTTAAATCTAGTACTAAACGATTTTTCAGGCTGCTAGTGTTTCAGAAAGCACCAGTCCTTCAGTTATGACTACTCTTCCTTATGCAACGACAATGATCATTGATACCGGCAGCCGTTTTCGATGGATTCTCAAATCGCATTCGACAACGATAACGATTTCCACCGTTTCGATTCTCGCCAACAAACAACGATTACAGCGTTAATTTGGGAGAGTAAATCTAAATTTCATAAAATATTCGATGTTTTATTTCAATAAGCAGACACGAGGTTGTTATGACAGTCCTCGCCCATGTAGTACTCTGTGCTGCTGCTATCCACCAACTAACTTTACAAAAAAATAAACGGCTCTGAAGAAGGCGAAACCGCCGGAACATCAGGTATTGTATTCCAATAAATTCTACAATAACAACCTCGTGTCTGCTTATTGAAATAAAACATCGAATTATCAATCAATGCCGAGGTTAACAGAAAGTCGGTCTTGGGAATTTCATACAATATGTGTTTTTGAGAACTAACAAATAAGTTTTATTTCAATTTCTCACCTCCTAACGGTTTACCGCCTCATCGTGCCTAGGAGGTGTCCTTGGGTATCGGAGTGCGATGTACAGCGGGCGATTCATTGCCTGGCAAGATCTTCCTAGCTGAGAAGGTGCGTCTACATCAGGAAGCCTATCTAAGGCTAAACCTATACCAGGATCCATCACCGTCCTGATATCAAAGTTGCATGCTGGCAAATCTCCCTCTAATCCATAAAGGCTGCGAGTGTCTGTGGTGGTGAAGACTTAGGATAGACTTTGGCCAGGAATTCCCGAGAACAACTATGGCTTGACCAGCAAATCTCCGAAGAATGGAGAATATGCTGGGACTGGCACAACCAGTGATGACGGGCCACTCAAGTATGAAGTATCAAGTAAGTAATATCACTCAATGTGTTCTGGGGCAAGATTCACGTAAACTCAAAAGCTTAATTCAATAATGATATGTAATAATTGTATATGATTCGGTTATCACCTAATTAACGAATGGTTGTGACAAAATTTATGCAACTGCGACGACTACTGTAAACGTATATTCGACGAATCTCCATTTTGCTTAGATTTGAATACACCACAGGTTCTCCAGTTATGAAGGAAACCTTCATCTAATGTTGTGATTTTAATACTAATTAGCAGTAAAACACTATTTTTTTTTCAACTACTTTTGTGTCCACTGGATTAGTACAATCTTCAACCCGAGCGCCTCTTTCAGCACGAAGGAGTAGTTAGCATGTACGACTTCTCAATTCAGCAATTCAAAGCTCTCTTAAAGAAATGCCTGAACTGCCCACTCCTTAGATAGTCTAAAAAATATTATACACAAATAGAAGGGCAGGTAATGGGACGACGATCAGCCAATCATGTCATTGCATTTATGTTCAAGGTGAAAGCATCAGTAATCGATCTCCGGCTACTGGTGTACTGTTGAGATTCATATACAGGATTGTTCTGACATCTGCTTCCCACAAGAAAAACAGGTGAAATGCTTTAAGTTACTGAACGAAGTATGACCACAATGTTGCTGAGATATTTGCAAAATTCTGGACCACAGGTGTCCAAGGAGGAAAACCAACGCGCATTTGTCCTTTCCGGGGAGTTACGCGTTCACCACCACACCATGCTGGTTCTTCGTTTTGTCTATCCCTCAGCTAATTCTATCGATCATCTGCCATCTGCGACCCGTCAGCGTGATTGATCTGCAGAGCCCAAACCAGCAGCTAACCCAGTTAACCCGAGGTTTTAGTAATAATCATAATTTTAATCGCTTTATTTGCTCTCTACTCTTTTTAATGGCAGGGTATCTTGGGAAATATAACTTCAATGATGCTGAGATATTTGCAAAACTCAGAACAGCAGGTGTCTGTGCTGGGGAACGAACGCGCTATTATACTTTACATGGGAGTAACGCGTTCAACACCACACCTTACGGACCTTTGTTTCAACTGTTTCTCAACTAGTTCAGTCTAATTGACTTAGATGCCGGCTTGGGCTCCCCAGATCAATCACGCTGACGGGTTGCTGATGGCAGAAGATCGATAGAATTAGCTGAGAGATAGGCGAAACGAAGGACCGCATGGCGCGGTGGTGAACGCGGTTTAGCTGATCTTCGCAGAACGTTAGAACGAATTGTCGAATATCTTGACGAAATGTCTATATATATATATATTCTCGATTCAGCAGTTGATTGCACTCTTAAAGGAGTGCCTAAACTTTTCAATCTTCAGATGGTCCGGTAGGTATTACGCACAAATCAGAGGGTTGGCAATGGGACAACAACTGGCACCAAGCCTTGCCATTGCATGTATGTGTAAGGTGGGAGCGCCAGTGATCGTCCTCGGGCCGTTACTCTACTGTAGGTGTATAGATGAATGCTTGATCATTTGTTCAATTCCAGAAGAAATTGACAAATGTTTCGAGTTGCTGAATGAACAGTCAGAGTGTATTAAATTCACCCGAGAGAAACCACGAGAAAACTGGTCTCCATCTTTAAACGTGCAAATTAACCTACCAGAAAACGGCTACGTTACGAAATGGTACCGAAAACCAAGAAATAAAAACCTCCTGGTTCATTACCTTTCCTTTCACCTCGTTTACACGAAAAGGGCGCTTGTGAGAAACATGTTTCGAACAGCTACCAACGTGTGCACAGGAAGGGAGCAAAGAGAGGAGTCGCGGAACTTGGCGCGGCAAATAACGATTTTCAATGGTTACGAAACTGTAGCTCGGTATAGGTGTAGAGCAAATCACTGGCCTCCCAACGATAACTCTAGCAGCAATAAGGTCTCGTTTATCCTACCCTTCATTTCAAATGAAGTAAGCGCAGCTATAAAACGCTGTTTAAGAAGGGCCGGTCTAGAGAATTCGGTAACGATAATTGAACTGCCACCGAGTAATCTAAGACTCCTACTAGTTCGTAACCGCCTATACGACCGTCTATGTGCAACGCAAAATTGCATAATTTGCCCCAATGGTAGAGACGGTGACTGCATGAGTTCGGGTACAGTCTATCTGATCTCTGGTAAAGTGTGCGGCGACGAATACGTTGGCAAAACGGGTGGGCCACTCTTCATCCGTATAAAAAAGCACTTAGTGGGCAAACGTAAACCATATACTCCACAGGCACGCATAGGACGCAGAGACATAACGGAGAAGATTTTGAAGTAGAGGGAACGATCCTCAGGCAAGAATAGAGAACAAAAGCGCGTAAAACTCTCGAGGAATTCTGGATTAATTCCAAGAATCCAGAAGTGAGCCGCAGGAAGGAATTCCTCATTATCACGCGTGATATTGGGCAGTATATATGACTGTTATTCTGATCGGATGGGCACATTACGTTTCCATGTGAACACTGCGGACCACCGAAACGACAGCCATCAATCAGCAACACAAATAGAAACGACAACAACAACGACAGCGATAACGAAGACCTATACCAACCTCGCATCATAAGAAGATCAGTCTATAAAACTATATAAATAAATATGTGTTTAAATTGTTCAGCTTGCATTTTTTGGACGGCTCGTTTATATAGGAATACCAATCAATTAAAAAGATTCTACCTGAATTGGCTGTTTGCCTTTGTCTGTGCCACCCCGGACTTCTTGTGACTAGCAGTAACAACGCCGGACACTTCAAAATTGGGCAATTAAATCGTTTATCATAACTATACAGCTATTATGGCATAATAAGACAACTGTACAATTAATACGACAATGGTAAAAGTAGTGAAGAGGTGCAGCCAGATCACTGGTGTTCAGGTTCTTTATGAGTAGAGAAGTTGTCATGGGAATTTTGCTGCATTAGATGGATGTAAGCAATGGTTATGATGACTTGGACAGCATTACTGTTAGCTGAACAAGCTAACCAGGGAGCCGTTTATACACCTCTTATGCTGGGCAGAGTCAGGCTACAGTAGGCAGAAAGACGGTCTACCACTGAAGGGTGTTGGAAACATTTCTCAAGCATTGCAATCTGATAAGGCGATAGTCAAAGCATAGGACGGCAGCTGCAGATATTTTTTATGATATAACCGCCTGTGAAATGTTAGACATGAGGCTATCGGATCATCACCGGAATTCACTTGTGTTACCTGTGGTCTCGTTGATCATCGAGTGACTCGAGCAGGCCCAAATAAACCCTCCATTTTTCCCTATCGCGTGCAAGAGTAGCCCAGTGGGTTTTGTTTGCAATAGAAGTTCTTCGAGCATCATATCGTTCTTCCTGGCTCTTCGTGAAGAACTCTTATCATCAAGTCGGTGGGATCCCTGCAGTACGTTTGACATCCCAAGAAATCCAGTCACTAACAGCCCTTGTCCATCGGTTATCATTCATACGCATTACGTTTCCGGCCTACCTTATCTTCGACTGCTTGGCGTACAAAACGCCATCTTTGATTTTTGGATCGTTGACGCACGTGGAAGCTTCGGATCTCATTCTTCACTTGTGTGAAACGGGATACTCCTAGCATCGTCCTTTCGACTGCGCGTTCAATAACGCTGAGTGACTTTTCATCGTGCTTACACAGCGGGTGGTTACTGACGCATACGTTAGAGCAAGAAGAGCCGTTGAGTCGAAAACGCGGGCACGGAATCGGGTGTTCTTTGTTCTCTTCACTGCATACTCGTTGCTATTGAAAGCTTCCCAACTCCCTCGTTTCCTTCTGCTCTGCTCTGGAGCAAAGTCGTTCATCATATTGATTTCCCGACATAGATAGACATTACTGGAGCATTCGGAGGTATTCGTTCAGTTGAGCGTGAATGGGGCAAACGAGACCAATCCGTTCTCCATAACCACAGTTTTCGTGAGATTTAGTCGAAGACCAATCTTTCCACAGGCTTCATCAAAGTCCGGAAGCATACGTTCACCTTGGCTAATGTTCGGTGTTATAAGGACGATGTCGCCAGCAAAGCGAAGGTGATGTAACTGCCAACCATCAATTTTCACTCCCATATTATACCATTCCAATGTTCGCATGACGTTTTGGAGGGTGGCGGTAAACAATTTCGACGAGATTATATCGCCCCGCCTAACTCCTCTTTTCACGTCAACGTGAATATCGTTGTAGAATAGTGAAATTTTGATTGTAAAATTTTTGTACATCTCACGAAGAATCCTTAGGTACTGAGTAGGGACTCGTTGACTACCAAGAACTTCCATGACTGCTTCTATCTCAATTGGATCAAGGGCCTTCAGTAAATCGATGAAAGGTAAACAGACCGGTCTTTTGTACTCTCGCGATATTTCAATGAGCCTTGTTTACGTGTTAATCTGGTCTACCGTACTAAATCCTTTTCGAAACCCTGCTTGCTCGCACGGCTGTCCTTCGTCCAGTGTTCTATCAATCCTGTTCAGGATGACTCGAGTGAAAAGTTTGTAGACGACAGACCGCAAGCAGATTGGGCGATAGTTGCATACTTCGTGTAGGTCGCCCTTCTTAAACAACAACACGGTTAAGCTGGTCTTCCACTGAGTTGAGACCTTGCATTCAGACAGGTAACGTGTGAAGAGCGGAGCCAGTGTGTTTACGAGGACTGTCGGAAGATTCTTCAGATGTTCTGGTCATATCCTCTCCGGACCTGGTGCTGTTCGATTTTTCACTGACGAAATGGCATGTCGGATTTCGAAAGGGAGGACCGGTGGTGCAACATATCCAACCTCGTTTATTTTATAAGACGGGAGATGGACGTGGCAATCGAAGAGATCTGAGTAGTAATCGTGGATGATTTTCTCCATTGCCTTATCGACAGCGGCATCCTCCCAACAGCTGACTAATGAGTTGAATAAGTCTCAGTTTGTGGTAGCTTTTAGGGATTCCCACGTCCAGCATTGACGGTGAGGCTTCTGGAATTGCAAGTTGCCATGGATGGTTTTGGTCGCCATGATAAACTTAGAGAGCCGCTCACCCTGTTCGTTCCATTTTAATCCGTGGGTCCCAATGTGACGTTTCTCAGACGTTCTTCTTGGTCCAGTCTTGGCATTGAATTGTCCAGCGATTACCTTGAACAATCCATGGTCTTCTCTGTAGAGCTTTTTCAAGTACATGAAGAACGTTTCGACTTCTTCTTTATTATAGTTTATGTTGGCGCATAAACGACGAAGATTGTCAAAGCCGGTATTGATCTATATCTTTTTAATCGTAAACGTCCGATTCGGGTTTAAGCTTTTCGACTAAATCAATATTCATGGACAAACTCGTTTTGACTGGAATGCCGCCTACTCCTCTATTATCGCATGTTCGTAGGAACAGTTCTTATCCAGTGTCATAGACGGTGCTGAATGGGTGGCGTCGTCTCGTCTCGACCGGGCTGATGACGTCATACCTTACCATTCGTGCTTGCATGAGCAAATCTGCTATCGAGGACTCGGATGCAAGTGTACGTGCATTGTAGGTACAGATCGTCACCATAGCTTTTTCGTGATCCAGACAGCAACTACTGGTCCTAAGGTTTTAACAGCCTCTCCGTACTCGTCCTTCCCAACACTGCGAAATTGGGGAGTTTTTCGGGATCAGGGGAATAAGGCCGGTTTTTTTTTTAACTGTGTTTAGTATTTTGATACCTACGCACAGCTCGCTGGGCTCTAAACGTGAGGGTTGGGTGCACTCACAGGTAGCTTGCCAGGCTCTCCCAGAGTGGACGTGGAGCTTATTTGTTGGAGGCGAACCCTAACCGCCTCCCATATACTTTCCTGCCACTTGATTGCAAGCTTTTCGCTGAATTGATGCATGAATAAGCCTAGCAAATACAGAAAGTACGTGTCAAATTAGCGCAGCAGAAACAGGGAGACCATTCCCTGGATCCACTTCAGTCTCAAAAAAGCAAAGGTCGCTTTTGATCTGCTATTAATCCCCTATTTGCCACTTGGGGACGCGGCACATAGCCACGCGACTAACCGGTTTGTGATCCCTTATATGAGGGAGATCCGTGGGTCACCGGAATTAGTATTCGAAATATTTGACATACGGTTATAAGATCGTCGTTGAAATAAGGTCATCCGAAACAGTATTTGAAATCATAGCCAATATTCCAATATTCGTGACGAATGTTCTCTATTCACGTTCTCCATTTGTCTGCAAGTTTTCTTTTTGAAGGTCATGAGGGGGTCACGACTTGCGAGAAGAGCATATAAATTGCGGCTTCCAGCTCTATGTAAATTGGCGGTAATATTATCGGGTCCTTGAGCTGTGGCTCTTTCTATGCTTCCATCGCAACTCGAACCTCCGACGGATGAATTCCAGGTGATTTTTTTCCAGCGGGGATATTAGAGTCCGGGACGGGGAATGTGGAGCGGAAAAGGTTGGTGTAGAACGTTTCCGCTATTAATTCCATATCATGGCGGGAAGTTTTGACGACCTCATCTTCGTTCACAGGGCAGACAGCCGAACATTATAATTACACCAGTCAAAACGGCATTTTTTCATTTCATTTTTTTCACTACATTTTTTTGCTGCTTCCATTGGTTTCTTCAGCTCGTACCGTTGTAGATCTTCCTGCAAAGCTCTTTTGCAGCTGGCATTTATTAGTAGCCATGTTAAACGTGTTACAGTAGGATCAAGCTTCAGTTTCCTCTTCTTTTCGAGCAACTCCCAAGTAGTGATTGAGATACGATCCGATCTTTTTGTTTGAGGAAGTGCGGCGAATTTGGCACAGCTTTCAGTCCTTCGACAAGCAGCTCGTAGTCCTCCGTAGGGTCTTCTTTAATATGCTAGTCACATTTATATAGGACTTCGTTCAGAATGTCCTCGCCGTATATAACTAGACTTTTTCTTTGTGGTCGATGAAGAGAGTTCTTTTCCAGCTTGCAGCTGAATCGAATCTTCGAGCGAAATAGGTAGCGATCGGAACCACACACTTCATGCACGCCACTTTTGGATGTTAACATGTTCACCAAATTTAAAAAGACTTAGAATAAAGTTTGAGCCGTACCATTGTAGTTTAAATTTTTAGGATACCTCAAAGAAGGATTCGGAATCCTTTCTTGCCTAATTTGTTTCCAAAACACAAATTTCAGCTTATAAATTGACCTTGTTGAGGCGATACGAGGTTTCTATAAGTAGTCATTGTCGTTGTTTTTGTTGTTGTTATTGTTGTTGTTGTTGTCGTTGTCGTTGTCGTTGTTGGTACTGTTTGTCAATAGCTAATGTTCCGGCGATTTCGCCTTCCTCGTAGTCGTGCTTTTACGAGTGAGACACTGGACAAATTTCAACTAGTTCCAACATCGCTTGATCAAGTCCAACCCTATTTTCTTTATCTCATATTTAGAATGAAAACACAGTCCATCAACATATTTCTACTGTCAAAAATTCGACAGATATTTGTCGTGCCGTGTTCGCCTCATTATGATCATCCAGATCGAATTAAACTTCTCCCTACCCTGAAACTTTGGTTGTAGCAAAAAATCTCCGCATAGTGACGCAAAACTACTAAGTTTAATTCTGCTGCCATAAGTGGTAGATGCTGAAGATGGATCGATGAAAACTCATTTTGTGGCTTCGTTCAAATTTTCTTCCCTGCTTCCTCAACGATCACTTTTTGCTACTACAGTTCATTTTCCCCTCTTTTCCCCACAATACGGCATTGGTGAGCAAACAATTTCAACAACAATGTCTTCGTTTTTTGCCCACGAACGAATGAAAGTGCCTATATAAGTAACCGTAATTTATGAATAGTGGCTTATCGTTAAAAGGGCGCTGGTGAATTTTGGAACACTCTCCCGAATGGGAGAGGTTATGGGTCGACCATCTAAAGGTACCGATGTTAAGAATGACGTTATTGATTTTAACACATTCATCCT
>MQTX01000091.1:59402-228594 GCA_009735665.1 Angiostrongylus cantonensis
CGATACGAGGTTTCTATAAGTAGTCATTGTCGTTGTTTTTGTTGTTGTTATTGTTGTTGTTGTTGTCGTTGTCGTTGTCGTTGTTGGTACTGTTTGTCAATAGCTAATGTTCCGGCGATTTCGCCTTCCTCGTAGTCGTGCTTTTACGAGTGAGACACTGGACAAATTTCAACTAGTTCCAACATCGCTTGATCAAGTCCAACCCTATTTTCTTTATCTCATATTTAGAATGAAAACACAGTCCATCAACATATTTCTACTGTCAAAAATTCGACAGATATTTGTCGTGCCGTGTCCGCCTCATTATGATCATCCAGATCGAATTAAACTTCTCCCTACCCTGAAACTTTGGTTGTAGCAAAAAATCTCCGCATAGTGACGCAAAACTACTAAGTTTAATTCTGCTGCCATAAGTGGTAGATGCTGAAGATGGATCGATGAAAACTCATTTTGTGGCTTCGTTCAAATTTTCTTCCCTGCTTCCTCAACGATCACTTTTTGCTACTACAGTTCATTTTCCCCTCTTTTCCCCACAATACGGCATTGGTGAGCAAACAATTTCAACAACAATGTCTTCGTTTTTTGCCCACGAACGAATGAAAGTGCCTATATAAGTAACCGTAATTTATGAATAGTGGCTTATCGTTAAAAGGGCGCTGGTGAATTTTGGAACACTCTCCCGAATGGGAGAGGTTATGGGTCGACCATCTAAAGGTACCGATGTTAAGAATGACGTTATTGATTTTAACACATTCATCCTGCCGTCAACAGTCCAGATGTTCCGTGAAGCAAATAAACAATAAGCAAAATAATAAAAGTGAAAACAAAGCGCATAAAATAAAAACGAATAAAAATGAGTGAAATGTGGAGAAATCATGCATATAGATATGAAATTGTTGACAATCTATGACCGCATTCGCATACACTCTTGGAGTGTAGGTATTATAGAGATAGGTATATAGGTATATAGGTATTATAGAGATAGATTGCGCTACGTGGTACATTTTACCATGTCTCACCCTCGATACACCCTACTCTAGTAATTTTGAAGTGTTGTGTTGCATATGTTGCGAATACATTGGTACTTTTCAGATTCCATATTATAATCGTTTGCCATCGTTCCCCACGGTGACCGCCTCATTGTGGATGGCGGGTGTTCCTGGGTGTGGCTGCAATGTAGAGCAGCGGAATTATTTTCCCGGCAGCATTTCCCAAGCTGAGCAGTCCGTTGTTCCAATCAAAAAGCCAATCCAAGAAGGGCAAACCAACACGAGGGACCATCACTGTTCTGAAATCAAACCACTCGTATGGTGGCAAAACGCTGTGGTCCACAAGAGAGGCGACTTCCTGTGGTGGTGATCTGGGGCAGACGTTGGTCTGACTGACCTCGGGACTCCAAGGAACCGCAATGACTAAACCAGCAATTCTCCGAAAAGAAGGAGATTGCGGTGGGGTCTGAACAACGACTAAGAGCGGGCTATCCAAGTATCCAGGTAATCGTTACCCATTATAGCAATGGGAAATAAGAGGACCATGAACTGACGGTCAAATTTGAAATCCGTGTGCCCTGCATGCGCTCGCTTCTTTAAGAAAATACCTCGCTTTACTATACTAAAAACCCCGAGCACCAATTAGCCTTCGACTTCGTGATTACCTTTCCGCGAAGCTCACGTGTTAACCATTACTCAGCTGAGGTCCTTTCTCCACCTTTCTCTGAGCAAGCTTTCCACCCGAACGTTGCCAGAGGCAATAGCTTGTTAACGGGAATGATTGGGGTGCAAAAATCGGCACTTAACCCAGATGAGCTAAAGGAAGTAATTGAAAATATTTAACTAAGAAATGATTAAGGGGTGAATAGCACATTGGCAGCGATGCCAACCATGACGAGAGCGGTGCTGCTTTGATCCCGCTCCGGGCTGAACAAGCCTCTCATCCCTCCGCTGTAAGAAATTGATAGCGAACATATCTGAGAAAAAGTAACTTTCCGCGTTCCATGTGGCTATGCTCTAGCTAGGTTCTCTCAGGGCTCCAGGAAGATTCGACACAACTAACATTCACCAACATAATGAAAGAATTAATGAAAGAAGAAAATCCTCAATTAACAGCTAAAGGTACCGATGTTAAGAATGACGTTATTGATTTTAACACATTCATCCTGCCGTCAACAGTCCAGATGTTCCGTGAAGCAAATAAACAATAAGCAAAATAATAAAAGTGAAAACAAAGCGCATAAAATAAAAACGAATAAAAATGAGTGAAATGTGGAGAAATCATGCATATAGATATGAAAATGTTGACAATCTATGACCGCATTCGCATACACTCTTGGAGTGTAGGTATTATAGAGATAGGTATATAGGTATATAGGTATTATAGAGATAGATTGCGCTACGTGGTACATTTTACCATGTCTCACCCTCGATACACCCTACTCTAGTAATTTTGAAGTGTTGTGTTGCATACGTTGCGATTACATTGGTACTTTTCAGATTCCATATTATAATCGTTTGCCATCGTTCCCCACGGTGACCGCCTCATTGTGGATGGCGGGTGTTCCTGGGTGTGGCTGCAATGTAGAGCAGCGGAATTATTTTCCCGGCAGCATTTCCCAAGCTGAGCAGTCCGTTGTTCCAATCAAAAAGCCAAACTAAGAAGGGCAAACCAACACGAGGAACCATCTCCGTTCTGAAATCAAGCGACTAGTATAGTGGCAAAACTCCCTCTGGTCCACAAGGGCGGCGACTTCCTGTCGTGGTGGCGAGCTGGGGCGGACGTTGGCCTGACTGACCTCGGAACTCCAAAGAACCACGATGACTAAACCAGCAATACTGCGAGAAAAAGGAGATTACGGTGCCGCCTGACAACTGCTAAGAGCGGGCTATCCAAGTATCCAGGTAATCGTTACCCATTATAGCAATGGGAAATAAGAGGACCATGAACTGACGGTCAAATTTGAAATCCGTGTGCCCTGCATGCGCTCGCTTCTTTAAGAAAATACCTCGCTTTACTATACTAAAAACCCCGAGCACCAATTAGCCTTCGACTTCGTGATTACCTTTCCGCGAAGCTCACGTGTTAACCATTACACAACTGAGGTTGCCAAGCAACTATTATTATATCAACTTTTTATTTATTATTATTATTTTCACGGATCTCCCTCAAATGAGCGATCTCGAGCCGGTTAGTCGCGACGCTACCTGGCGCGTCCCCAGGTGGCGGATAGGGAGTTAATCGCTGACCAAAAGCGACTTTTGCTTCCCTGAGACGCAGGTGAATCCAGGGGATGGACTCCTTGTTCCTGCTGCGCCGATTTGGCGCATAATTTTTGTATTTCCTAGACGTATTCATGCATGCGTGTGTGAGTGCGCTCTCGCTTTATGCGGATTGTATTCCACGAGTCAATTCGGCTAAAAGCCTGCAATCGAGTGACAGGAAAGTATATGGGAGGCGGTTGAAAGTCGCCTCCAAGAAATAAGCTCCACGTCCACTCTGGGAGAGCCTGGCAAGCTGTACGTGGGTATCAAAATGCTAAACACAATAAAAAAAAGAGCCCCAGTTTCGCAGCGTTGGGTAGGGCGAGTACGGAGAGGCTGCTAAAATCTCAGAGCCAATGGTATTTGCTTGAATCACGAAGAACTACGGTGACGATCTGTACCTAGAATGCACGTACACTTGCATCCGAGTCCTCGATAGAGGGTTTGCTCATGCAAGCAAGAATGGTAAGGTATGACGTCATCAGCCCGGTCGAGACGAGACGACGCCACCCATTCAGCACCGTCTATGACACTGGAGAAGAATCGTTCCTCGGAACATGCGACAGTAGAGGAGTGGGCGGCATTGGCATTCCAGTCAACACGAGTTTACCATAACGAAATAGACCACATCATAGTAAATAGAAAGTTTTACCTGACCCATGCCGCTGTTGTCCTAAAATTCCACACGGGATCAGACCACCGTCTCCTTCGCGCATGATTTTATTTTTCGCGGAAAGGACAAAAAGCCGATGAATTCAAAAACCGAAGTCGCAGAACTACCACAAACTGGGACTTATTCAACTCATTAGTCGGCTGTTGGAAAGATGCCGTTGTCGACAGCATCGACGAGGAATACGATCGACTCATACAACGTCTTCACGTTGCAGCAATGAAACGTGAGAGTTCGAAAGTCACCAAGAGACGTCTGTCTCCAGAAACTCTCGAGCTATTACGCCAGCGTGGAATCTCACGATGGACTCCTTGTTCCTGCTGCGCCGATTTGGCGCATAATTTTTGTATTTCCTAGACGTATTCATGCATGCGTGTGTGAGTGCGCTCTCGCTTTATGCGGATTGTATTCCACGAGTCAATTCGGCTAAAAGCCTGCAATCGAGTGACAGGAAAGTATATGGGAGGCGGTTGAAAGTCGCCTCCAAGAAATAAGCTCCACGTCCACTCTGGGAGAGCCTGGCAAGCTGTACGTGGGTATCAAAATGCTAAACACAATAAAAAAAAGAGCCCCAGTTTCGCAGCGTTGGGTAGGGCGAGTACGGAGAGGCTGCTAAAATCTCAGAGCCAATGGTATTTGCTTGAATCACGAAGAACTACGGTGACGATCTGTACCTAGAATGCACGTACACTTGCATCCGAGTCCTCGATAGAGGGTTTGCTCATGCAAGCAAGAATGGTAAGGTATGACGTCATCAGCCCGGTCGAGACGAGACGACGCCACCCATTCAGCACCGTCTATGACACTGGAGAAGAATCGTTCCTCGGAACATGCGACAGTAGAGGAGTGGGCGGCATTGGCATTCCAGTCAACACGAGTTTACCATAACGAAATAGACCACATCATAGTAAATAGAAAGTTTTACCTGACCCATGCCGCTGTTGTCCTAAAATTCCACACGGGATCAGACCACCGTCTCCTTCGCGCATGATTTTATTTTTCGCGGAAAGGACAAAAAGCCGATGAATTCAAAAACCGAAGTCGCAGAACTACCACAAACTGGGACTTATTCAACTCATTAGTCGGCTGTTGGAAAGATGCCGTTGTCGACAGCATCGACGAGGAATACGATCGACTCATACAACGTCTTCACGTTGCAGCAATGAAACGTGAGAGTTCGAAAGTCACCAAGAGACGTCTGTCTCCAGAAACTCTCGAGCTATTACGCCAGCGTGGAATCTCACGAGCTGCAGGCAACCGCAAACTAGCGTCCGAGCTTGCGAAACAATGCAGACAGGCGACAAAAGAAGAACTTAAAGAGAGAAGAGCAGCAGTAATGGTCGAAGCTGCAGAGGGTGAGAAAAGCATTCGCAAAGCCCACCGCAGCTTAGCCAATTACAAGGCCAAGATGATTGCACTCCGACGCCAAGACGGAACAATAACAGCGTGCAGAAAGGCAATAGAGAAAATCATCTGCGAATGCTACTCAGATCTCCTAGATAGCCACGTCCATCTCCCGTCTTATAAAATAAAAGAGGATGGATATGCTGTTCCACCGGTTCTCCTTTCCGAAATCCGACATGCCATTTCGTCGGTGAAAAATCGAACAGCACCAGGTCCGGAGAGGATAAGATCAGAACATCTGAAGAACCTTCCGCCAGTCCTCGTAAGCACACTGGCTCGGCTCTTCACACGTTAGCTGTCTGAATGCAAGGTCCGTACTCAGTGGAAAACCGTACGACCGTGTCATTTTTCAAGAACGGTGATCTACACGATATAGGCAACTATGTAGCTGCCATCACCTTTCCTTTGCTCATGATATCGTCCTTATAACACTATACATTAGCCAAGCAGAACGTATGCTTGCGGACTTTGATAAAGCGTGTTTAAAAATTGGTCTTCCACTAAATCTCAAAAAAGCGATGCTTATGGAGAACAGACTGGTTTCGTTTGCCCATTCACGCTCAACGGAACGAATATCTTCGAATGCTCCAGTTATATCTATTTAGGTCGGGAAATCAATGTGATGAACGACTTAGCTCTAGAGCTGAGCAGAAGGAAGCGAGCGGCTTTGGGAGCTTTTGAGAGCATCGAGGATGTAGTGAAGAGAACAAGGAACACCCGACTCCGTGCCCACCTTTTCGACTCAACGGTTCTTCCTTCCCTAACGTATGTGTCAGATACCTGGTCGCTGCGTAAGCAGGATGAAAGAACACTCAGCGTTATCGAACGCGCAGTCGAAAGGACAATGTTAGGAGTATCCCGTTTTACACGAGTAAGGGATGAAATCTGAAATCCGAAGCTCCGACCTCCGTCAACGATCGAAGACCAAAGATGCCGTTCTATACGCCAAACAGTCGAAGATAAGGTAGGCCGGACACGTAATGCGTGTGAATGATAACCGATGGACAAGAGCTGTTAGCGACCAGATACCTCGGGATATCAAACGTACTGCAGGAAGACCACCGACTCGATGGTCAGAGTTCTTCACGAAAAGCCTAGAAGAAAGATATGATGCTCGACGAGTTCCTAAAGCGAGCAGAACCCACTGGGCTACTCTTGCACGCGACAGGGAAAAATGGAGGATTTACTGGCGAGCGCTCAATTCACTCGACGATCAACAGGAGTACAGGTGATACAGGTGATGTTATTATTTATGTATGATACCATATACACAGTCTTCTTACGCGACCTGCCTTCGCATATACCACATAGATTTCAGTATTTATGCTTCCGGCACCCTTTATCGCATAAATCATCCACGAAAGTTTTCCCACAATTTATGTGTGGCTTTAGCTGTTGCTTCGGGATATCAAAAGAAACTTTGGACATATATATATACATATATGGACGCGCGTGGAGAAGTAGTCGGAGGCGCCCTGCAACACAAATGGGATCGATCCCAGCGTATCTGGCCAACCAAGACTTCCACCCTTCCGAGATTGGCAAATTTGTACCACACTTATCTGGAACGAGAGCAGCACTAGTTCGATACATCGATAGGCAACAGCGAGCTATTGTGAAGTCTGAATTTGCATTTAATCACTTCCAAACGGTGCTTGGCAAATGCATGGAGCATTCCTCAGCAAATTGTCAGCGCCCAGAGCTTCATTTTATCTTTTTATACCACCTCTATCACCTATCGCTCCGCTGATCGTCTAATGACTCAGGTAGACACCTGTAAATATTCCATTTTTCCTCTCTCGCTCAAGACTAGCTCATTGCGTTCTGCTCGCTCTAAGAACTCGCTAAGCAGCACGTCTTCCTTCTAGGGTTTCCTTGAAGAGTTATTACCATCAGGTCGGTGGTGTTCTTGCAGTACGTTTGACACTCTGAAAAATAAAATCGCTAACAGCTCATGTCCTTAGCTTGTCGTTCATACACATTACGTGCTTGGCTTACCTTATCCTCGACAGATTGCAGTATGGAATGGCGTCTTTGATTTTTAAACATTTACGGAGATCGAAGTATTAGATCTTTTTTCTTATTTGTGTGACACGAAATACTCTTAGTATCATCTTTTCAACTGCGCGTTCTATAACACTCAATGGTTTTTCATCCTGCTTAACCAGCGACCAGCTTTCTGACGAAAACCTCACAGATGGAACAATCGTGCGATCGAAAAGTGGTCGTCGAGACGTGTGCTCCTTTTTCTCTTCACTATATACTCGGTGCCAAATATCCAGATTCACTCCATTATAGATGCTAAGCGACATACCAAGGTGGGTGAGGAGGTGGAAAACTAATTTGGGTCTAGTTTAGATCAATTACAACGTCCTTAAAAGTTAATGTCAATGTCATATATTATGCATTTGACTGAAATGTAGTGAAAGTTATGCTCTATTTATCGAACTCGCCAGTAAACACTGAAAGTGAACTAGAATTAAGGCTGAGTACATTCTGATGCATTACTTAGAAGAATGAACGGGCTGACTAATACTTCCATGAAGATTCTTTCAACGAACGATTCCACTCGCACCCAAAGCGAGAATCATACCACTAGAGCACTTGTACACCCGGGTTCTTGGAAGCTTACATTGGATTCTAAAAAGAAGCTTTTCTATGGAATTGCACAAAATTTTGAGCGATGGTGCTGTTTTGTTGACAACACTACGGAGACAAAAGTCTAGGCTAAGCCGGTGATCGAAACCGGGACCTCTCGCACCCAATGCGAGAATCATGCCACTAGACCACTTGGGATGCTTTGAGTAGACAACGAAATCCTCGGGTTTCTTACCCTTCCTAATTTCATATGCTTAGCGCACTATGGTCTTAAATTGAGCAAAACCACTTATGCTGAACCATCTTCCTATCCCGCTAACGAAAACGAACCATTCTGCACAGAAAGCGAGTTTCGTACCACGAGAGAGTACCAGGTGGACCCTGATATTGGTTTATTCCTATGTGGGCTTCCTGATGGAAACACTGGAACTGCTGTACATCGCAGCCCGACACACTGAAACACCTCCCAGCTACGAACTGGGAAAAGACGTTGGGAGGTTTTTAAGCGTTAAATAGTTCAAGTTCTGATAATGTCATGGATAAAGGTTACTACATCCGAATTCTAATCAAAAAATTCAATTCACGAAAAAGTAGGTGAAAAGAATTTTTATTAACACATATTATTTAATGCAAATAGTGAAAAATATGTTTGGAAACAGATAAGTTAGGTAGGAGCAGAAATTTTGAGCACGCTACGAAACGAGGACTTAGAAATCATAAAAGTCCGTGGCATATCTTTAAGTTCTTTTTAATTTCACAATAGTTACTATTATCATTATTATTATTATTATTATTATTATTTCCATGATCGACTTTCTATTAACCTCGGCATTGGATTATGAATTCGTCGTTTTCTCCCTTAGCAATCGCGATTGTGTTGTATGTGTATTATTGTATGGAAGTAAACGTATGCCGTTTAACAACCTCGCGATTGCTGAAAGAGAAGACGAATTCATAATCCAATGCCGAGGTTAATAGAAAGTCGATCCTGGGTACTATTACAGAATGCAGTTTGAGCTAGCTTATTATTGTCACATAATCAGCAAAGAAGGAAGTATGTCCATCTTGTAAACCAGCATGACTTGCCCCTTCGAATTCAAACTCACTCACGCACGGAGGACACTATCAAACTACAATGAATTATTCGCTTCGAGAGAATTGCTCGGAGAATGCTTATTTCGCGGTTTTGGAAATGTTGGTCGTTATTCGAGAGTTTCGCTCGCGGCAAAGTGTTTTGTAAAGCACTCGACGTTATGAACGTGAATGAAAAAGTAACGAAGACTGCTAAGAGAGTGAAAATTTTTCTACCTTGTGTATGGCCAAGGAGAAAGGGCAACCATAAGAATTCAAAATCGTATTGCTTGCTGTGTCGTGTTCATGCAACCGTCGTTAGCTCATTCGAATCCGGCTCGACGGTGTGTTTTGCAAAGTGCTGTGTTGTCTCCAAGTGAATGAAAAAACAACGAAGACCGCTTAGAGAGTAGAAATTTTTTTGCCTGTTGGATGGTCAGAGAGAATAGGCAACAATAAGAAATCGAAACGGCTAATTTCTGTGGCGAGTTTAGCGATTCCTTCCTTTTCTGTTCTCCTGCGCACACATTTCAACTCGTTCGGTACACGTCTTTCATGAGTGCTTTTTTCAAGTGTGAAAGATGAGAGAGTGTGACATAGTGAGCTAGAATAATCCTACTACTTGATTTTTCATAAATTTTTGTTGTCCCAATAAAGTCATTCAGGCTGAATCCAAATCCATAATGAATTCTACGACATGCTCCTCGTGTAAGGCACAATGCATCTCGTCCTTATAGTCAAACGTCATGCTTCTACTTCCATTGGCCATTGGAAATGACTATTTTTCGTGCCAGGTTTAGTAATTCCTTCCCATCCTCTTCTCCTGTGCAGACATTTTTTGCCGTACGGTAAATGTTTTTGATAAGTGCTTTTTTCATGTGTGAAGGATGAGAAGTGTGGTAGTGAACAAATATAGTTCTACTACTTGGCTTGGATATCACTTTATTATATTCACTTTCTGAAAAGCTGAAAAGGTAATTTCTATGCCTAGGAACAAGGGCAAGTTCCGCTTCGTTTTCTCGCGTGAATTTTTAATCCTCTGAGTGTTATTTAACAATTCAAATTAGTTGCCCATCTGCTCTTGTTTGGAACGGACGACAAAGTAGTCATCTATACATCGACAGTAGAGTAGCCGTCGGCGATCAAGAACTGGAGCTTTCAGCGTACGCATGAAAGCAATGGCAAGGTTAGGTGTTAATCGCTCCATACCCATGGCGAACCCTCCTACTTGGAGAAAATATTTTTTTCAACCTTGAACGGAATAATTGGGAAGAATAAATAATACACTCGAAAGAATAACGTGACGATTTATCGACATTTCTGTGCACTTCTAGGTGTACAACTACGCTTTCCAGGCTAACGCCCATGGCAACGAGAATTAATAATAACAAGTGTTAGTTGCGAGATTTAACATAGATGGCATTTGAGCTAAATGAACCATTAACTGACTTAGCGGCATGAAAATTCGATAGAAATTCATGAAGCAGGTTAAAACACGTGTGTGCAACGTGATGTTGACTGTAGTACTTTGCCGAACCCGTTGGAGCAAAGGGCACACGGAATTGGAATTCGTGAAGCAGGAAGAAATATCTGGCCTTGAGATCGATGTGCTTATGAATGAGTTTGACACTTGTCATTCCACTGTGAGCCATTCAATTCGTAAGGGGACTTTGGAAACAGAGATGAAATTGGATGAGAAAATAAGAAAAGAAGAAATGTTGGAACAGATCGTACTTCAAAAGGGAGAGGAGACGAAAGAAGTGGAAATATCTAAACCAGCGCCGACGATTCAACCAAAGGAAGAGATGGATGCGTCAGGCGAGGCGAAGTCGAGAAAAGCAGCAAGTGGTAGCTGAAGAAATAGCTGAGGAGAAAACCGTTGTCACGAAATTGCAATTCGTGAAGCAGGAATATCTGGCCTTGAGATCGATTTGCTTATGGAAATTTTTTTCAGTATTTTGGATATCGCGTCACACTCTCCATCTATTTGGTCGTTTGTGGGCGCAAGCATTGGTGGTTAAGTGGTAGAATGCTTGCCCGCCACGCGGGCGACCCGGTTCGATTCCCGGCCAATGGAGTGTCTTGGATTTTGCGTCATCCTGTCCGTCTATTCGGTCGTTCTTTAGCTCGCGATCGAGATAATTGTTTTTTTTAAAAAAGCGGACACGGTGTTGCTATTACATCATTTATTCACAATAACTGACGTTTCGGTGATTTGACCTTCTTCAGAGCCTGGAAAGGTCAAATTGAGGACCAATCCTTTGGGTCAAACGTTTCCATAACCTCGACAGATAAAATCTGATGCCTAAATTTTTATTCAAGGAGTAAACAGCGTCTTTCAAACAGTCAGAGTTTTGTTCTTTGTGAGTCTTTCGTTTATTTGATGAGACCAGCTGCTCAGAATCTTACGTGAATGGGTGATGACCCAATCCGGAAAAGGTTCGATCCATTTCGTTTCGCTGAGTGCGAATGGAACATACGAACAAAAACCCGTTTCTCATCAACACCTTTTTTGTGGGATTTGTTCGAGGACCAATCCTTCTACAGATGTTATCGTACACGGCGTGCATTTACTTCGCCTAGCTAATACTTGGTGTTCTGAGAACGAAGTCAACAACAAAGCGTGATGGTGTAATTGCTGACCATCGATGTTCGACCGAAACTACTCCACTCCATCGTTTGCATGACGTTTATGAGGGTGGAGGAAAAAAACTTTTGACATTTTTGACATTCATTTCCGTCTACCGGGATCACTTCTGACCACTCAATTAACGTTTTTTCAGATTTTTTAATAGTTTGAACTAATCGAATTGGCGAAAACATGGATTTTCTCAACTACATGAGCTTTTTCTAAAACTTCAAATACAACACCTCTTTATTGCGAACACTTTATTTAAAGAGATAGTGTTCACAAAAAACTGGTAGTAGCAGGGACTACTACTGTAGTCTTCCAGGCAGTCAGACGATTGCTTTCATTGCGCCGAAGGCACGAGACTCGCTGTAATTATTCTATTCAGACGAATAAGTGTGAGCAAAGACTGTTTGATAGAACATTTCGCAGAATATCTCCACACTCTCCCAAAAAAGTTGCAAGTTTTCTGAAAACAAACTTCTCTTCAAAGCTTGAACCAATGTACTACAGTGCGGCTGAACAAGCGGCTAGCAAAACCATCACAACGTAGACGGTCACGATACGGGTGCTGATCATCTAAAAATTTGCAAAACATACAACTTCTAATCCGATATGACTAAACTTTTATGCTATTGGAAAAGATCGGCCCATTTTTCAACAGTTAAGATTACGGGAAAGAGCAAATATTATGTTGCACTTCTAGCAGATTGCAAACCCACCCTTTCGAAAAAGAGGAGGTCGACAGGTGTTCCGAAGAAGGCGGAACAATGATGTAAAATCAAACTTGCTCCTCCTTAAATACCCAAAGTTTAATAAGTGTTATTTTCATCCACATTTTTCCACGTCATCATTTGCTTACGAGTACCTATCATTGGTAAGCCATGTTGTTAAATGAGTAAAGCTGGCGTGTGATTTGAGTATTTTTTTGCTCAAACATCTCTCAGTGAAAGATGAAATTGAAAGCTTGCTTCGATACATGATTCTAGTGCCAGCTAACATAAATCCCAGAGCTTGAAGATGTTTTGGCTTTCTAAATTCCACAACCACTTGTGAAGAAGTCTACTCGGTGATACGCCTTCATATCGTAACCCTGGGTGTCGGACCGCGATGTACAGCTGGGCATTCATCCCCTGATAGGGTCTCCCAAGCTGAGAACAAGTCCGACGTTTTCATCAGAAAACTTAGCTAAAAGTAAACCAGTACCAGGATCCACCACCGTACTGGTATCAAAGTCGCTTGGTGGTAAATCTTTCTATGATCCACAAGGGCCGAGACTGCCTGTGGTGGTGAAGACCTGAGCAAACTTTGTTCAGGCCGTCCTCGGGATTCCAGAGAACCACAATGGCTTAACAGGCAAATCTCTGAAAAATGGAGATTATGCTGAAGCTCGCACAACCAGTGAGGACGAGCCATTCAAGTATCAAGTATCAAGTAATATCGTTGTAATTCTACAAGAATTCGACCAGACGGATTAGATCGCTAATTCGCTCGAAAGTATAGCGTGGCATACTACCAGCTAGAATAGCGATGTGAAAGTAGCTATCTATAGACGACCTCTTGAATCAAATCTGTTTTCGAAAAGCTATCGATTGACTATGAAAAGCATGGCAAAGAGGCTCCGTGCGAGATAACAGACCAAAAAAAGCGTGCGCCTTGAAATCAAGGTGTGCTGCCGGAAACGTGCAAGGGCTCTCATATTGAAATTAATGGGCCTGGTCGTGAAAGGGATAACATGGCAGTGCCGAGTGACGCTACTTCATTTGGGCGCAGCTGCACTCTACCCTGTTCGTTTCGAAGCGACGGTTACGTAGGCAAATAATTCAATAAGGAGCAACTGCTGAGGCCGCTCGATTTGAATTGTCGTGGTTCTCGGATCAATCTTAGCTGGCATTCAAATTGTATATCAAAGCAAACATTCGATGAAACTGTCTGGACAAAAATTCACTTTACTTACTCGACGACTTTACTTGTTAAATCACATAGCTTAAGCTCTGATAAGTGTTGCTGATGAGCAAATGATGACGTGGAACAATGTGGATGAAAACAACAATTATCAAACTTTGGGCATTTAAGGAGGGGCAAATAAGATTCTCCATCATTGCTCTGCCTTCTTCGAAATACCAGTTGACCTACTCTAATTCAGAATAGTGTGTTAACCATCTGCTAGAAATCCGACATAACACCACCTCTTATCCGTAATCTTAACTGTTGAAAAATGGGCCAGACTTCTTCGATAGCATAAAAGCCTAGCCGTATAGGATAAGAAGTTGTGTGTCTTGCAAATTTTCAGATGATTAGCACCCGTCTCCTAACCGTCTACGTCGTGATGGCCTGGCTAGCCGCTTGTTCAGTCGCATTGAAGTATATTCCTTCAAGCACTGAAGAGAAGTTCTGTTTTTAGAAAACTTGCATTTTGGCGAGGTTATTCTACAAAATGTTTTATCAAACGGTTTTTGTTTACACTTATCTGTTTGAACAGAATAATTACAGCGGGTCTCGTTTCTTTACAAGCAGCGGCATGAAAGCCATTGTCTGACTGACCGGACGAACAATCCTAGTAGCTCGTGCTGCTAGAAAATTTTTTGTGGACGCTGTTTTTTTAATCAAGTGTTCAAAATAAAGAGGTGTTACACTCGAAATCCGAAAGAAGTTCACGAATTTGAGAAGATCCACATTTTCGCCAGCTTAGTTCAAATATTAAAAAATCTCTAAGAACACGAATTGATTGGGTGGTTGGAAATGATCCGACTCAATTCGAATTTAACTTGATGAACCGATCAGGTGGACTGAAATCGCCAATACGAAAAACTGTCATGAACACTTAATCGAATCATTGTGGTCACTGTGGCTCTTAAGAAGGCGAAGCTATCAAAACCTCAGCCATAGTAAAGGAATCTATGCGTTTTCTCAGTGAACACAATCAATGCGCCTTATACCGTGATCAGAAGCCATGGTATCTCGCGAAGAAATGAAGTCGTCAGAAAAGTTTTTTGTTGGTTATTTAGTAAGAACAAGACACTTCCGCGAGTAAGGTTTGAAAAGCATCAGTGTTGGTGGAGCTATCGATCACCAGTATCACCTACCGGTCCGTTGATTCTCGAGTGACCTGATCAGGCGGCAATAAATCTCATTCGCGTGCAAGAGTGGGTTCCTCTCGCTCTAGAGAGTCGTTGAGCACCATATAGTCAGCTTTCTTCTACGCTTTTCGCGAAGAACTCTCACCATCGAATCGGTGCTATTCTCGCAGTACGTTTGACATACCGAGAAATCTAGTCATTAACGGCTCTCGTCCATCGGTTGTCATTCATTCGCACTACGTGTCCGGCCGACCCTATTTTCGACTGTTTCTCGTACAGAGCGGCATTTTCGATTTTTATCGTAGACGGAGGTCAAAGCTTTAATCCCCTCCCTTACCTGTGTGAAACGGGATAGTATGCGCATCGTCCTTTAGACGGTACATTCTGTAGCACATGGTGGTTTCTAATCCTGTTTAAGCAGCGCCCAGTCTTCTGCAGCAAACGTTAGGGCTGGAAGAATCGTGGAATCCATAAGCTGGGTACGGTGATGGCTATTCCTTCTTTTCATCACTACATGTCCGATATCCTTGAAAACCCCCAATCCGGCCACCTTCACCTGCTCTTCACTGAAACTATGTCTTTCAGGTATGTTGACTTCACACCCTAGATAGATGTAGCTGAAGCACTCAGAATGATCCCTACGCTTCGTTCCGTTGAATGCAAATGGAGCACATTAACAAAAACCCGTTTCTCACGAATAATTTTTTATTGCGAGATTTAGTCAAGAACCAACCATTCCACAGATGTTGTCATTGACGGCGAGCATTTGCTTTTCTTGTGTAATGCTTCGTGTTATAAGAACGATCTCACCAAAAAAGCGATGATGGTGTAATTCCTGACCATCGATGTTCGACCAAAACTACTCCACTCCATCATTTGCATGACGTTTATGAGGGTGGAGGAAAAAAAACTTTTGACATTTTTGTAAATCGCCTTGACTAAACCCTCTTTTGACGTCGTTATTAATATCGTTATAGATTGGTAAAAACAGCACGTGTGGCGCAGCGGTTGGAGGCGCCACTGCGACACACACGTTGAATCGATCTCCGCCCCCATGGCTCACCGAGCCTTCACTCTCTCCGGGGTCGGCAAATTGATAGCAGACATGTCTCGGAGGATAACACCACTGGCTCGATACATCGGTAGTCCACCACGTGTCATTGTCGAGGCCATGTTTGCCTTCAATCATCTCAAACGATACTTAATGTAGTCGAATGCATGACGCATCTCTCAGAGATTGATCAACGCTGACAGTTTTATCCTTTATTCTTTATAGAATGATAAAATTTAGTTGTGAAATTTTTGTATAGACCACGAAGAATCATCGCATACTGAATAAGGTAGCCTTGAATGTCCATCATGATTGCTTTCTTCTCAATTGAGGCAAAAGCGAAATATAACTCCAACGATGCTGGGATATTTGCAAAACTCTGGACCGCAGGTGTCTATGGTGGGAAAGGAATCTATGGTATCTAACGGGTGATTGCTGATGGCAAAAGATCGATAGAACTAGCTGAGAGACAGGCAAAACGAAGGACATGCATGATGTGGTGGTGAACGCGTTACTCCCCGGAAAGGACAATAGCGCGTTCGTTCCTCACCGTAGACACCTGCCGGCCAGAGTTTTGCAAATGTCGTTGTAGTTATATTTCGCATTATAACCTGCCACTAAAAATCACCTGTATCACCATCGTTGTAGTTATACCTCGCATTATAACCTGCCGCTAAAAATCACCTGTATCACCATCGTTGTAGTTATATTTCGCATTATAACCTGCCGCTAAAAATCACCTGTATCACCATCGTTGTAGTTATATTTCGCATTATAACCTGCCACTAAAAATCACCTGTATTACCATCTTTGTAATTACAATTCGCATTATAACCTGCCATTAAAAATCACCCGTATCACCTGTAGTCCCGTTGATCGTAGAGTGACTCGAGCGCTCGCCAGTAAATCCTCCGTTTTTCCCTGTCGCGTGCAAGAGTAGCCCCATTATCGTGTGATTGTAGTCCATCGCACTAAATCGTTTTCGAAACCCTGCTTGCTCACTTGGCTGTCCTTCGTCCGGTGTTCTGTCAATCCTGTTTAAGATGACTCGAGTGAAAAGTTTGTAGACGACAGACAACAGCAGATTGGGCGATAGTTGTCTATATCCTGTAGGTGGCACTTCTTGAATAACAACATGGTCATGCTGTGTCATCAACAAAGCGAAGGCGATGTAATGGCCGACCATGGATTTTCACTGCCATATTATCCCATTCCACTATTCGCATGACGTTCTGAAGGGTGGAGGTAAATAATTTTAGCAAGATTGTATCGCCTTGCCTAACTCCTCTTTTGACGTCAACGTTAATATCGTTGTAGAATGGTGAAATTTGGTTGTGAAATTTTTGTACAGCTCACGAAGAATCTTTATGTACTGAGTAGGGACTCCATGACTACCAAGGGCTTCCATGACTGCTTCTATCTCAATTGAATCAAAGGCCTTCTGTAAGTCGATGAAAGTGAGACACAGCGGTCTTTTGTACTCTCGCGATACTTCAGTGAGCCTCATTATCGTGTGATTGTAGTCCATCGCACTAAATCGTTTTCGAAACCCTGCTTGCTCACTTGGCTGTCCTTCGTCCGGTGTTCTGTCAATCCTGTTTAAGATGACTCGAGTGAAAAGTTTGTAGACGACAGACAACAGCAGATTGGGCGATAGTTGTCTATATCCTGTAGGTGGCACTTCTTGAATAACAACATGGTCATGCTGGTCTTCCAATGAGTGGGGACCTGACTTTGCATTCAGACAGGTAACGTGTGAAGAGCCGAGCCAGTGTACTTACGAGGATTGGCGGAATGTACTTCAGATGTTCTGACCTTATCCTGTCCGGACCTGGTGCTGTTCGATTTTTCACTGACGAAATGACATGTCGGATTTCGGAAGGGAGAACCGGTGGTGCAACATATCCATCCTCTTTTATTTTATATGACGGAAGGTGGACGTGGCTTTCGAAGAGATCTGAGTAGTATTCGTGGATGATTTTTTCCATTGCCTTTCTGGACGCTGTTATTGTTCCGTCTGGGCGTCGGAGTGCAACCATCTTGGCCTTGCAATTGGCGAAGCGTCGGCGGGCTCTCCGAATGCCTTTCCCAGCCTCTGCAGCTTTACATTATTCAGCATTACTGCTGCTCTTCTTTCTTTAAGACCCTCTTTTATCGCTTGTCTGCATTGTTTCGCAAGTCGGACGTTAGTTCGCAGTTGCCTGCAGCTCGTGAGATTCCACGCTGGCGTATTAGCTCGAGAGTTTCTGAAGACAGACGTCTCTTGGTGACCTTCGAACTCTCAGCTTTCATGGCGCTAACGTGAAGGTGTTGAATGAGCCGATCGTATTCCTCGTCGATGTTGTCGACAACGGCATCTTCCCAACAGCCGACTAATGGCTTGAATAAGTCCCAGTTTGTGGTGGTTCTGGACTACGGTTTTTGAATTTAGCTGCTTATCCTCCTTTCCGTGAAAAATAAAATCTTGCACGAAGGAGACGGTGGTCTGATCCCGTGTAAAATTTTGGGACAACAGCGACGTCGGTGAGGCAAAACTTTCTATTTACTGTGATGTGGTCTATCTAGTTATTGTACTCTCCATTGGGAGATTCCCACGTCCAGCGTTGACGGTGTGGGTTTTGGAGTTGCGAGTTACCATGGATCGTATTGGTCTTCATGATTAGCACAGAGAGCGGCTCACCCTGTTCGTTCTATTCTAATCCGTGAGTCCCAATGTGACGTGCCTCAGACGATCTTCTTGGTCCAATCTTGGCATTGAAACCTTCAACGATGACCTTGAATAAGTTATGGTCTTCTCTGCTGAACTTCTCCAAGTCCATGTAGAATGCTTCGACTTCTTCTTCGCCATAGTTTGCTGCTGGCGCATAAACAACGAAGATTGTCAAAGCCGGTGTTGATCCACATCTTTTTAATCGTAAACGTCCGATTCAGGTTGTAAGCTTTTCGAATGAATCGATGTTCACGGATAAGCTCGTGTTGACAAGAACGCCGACACCGCCTACTCCTCTTCTGCCGCATGTTCCGAGGAACAGTTCTTCTCCAGAGTCATGGACGGCGTTGAATGGGTGACGTCTCGTCGCGTCTCGGCCAGGCTAATGACGTCGTACTTTATCACTCTTGTTTGCATGAGCAAGTCTTCTATCGAGGACTTGGATGCAAGTGTACGTGCGTTGTAGGTACAGATTATAGAAACTATTCCCAGAATAGTTTCTATTTCTTTCTTTATCTATCTCTATCTTTCTATTACTGTATGTTCTGGTGTAGGCATCATAATCACTTATCAAATGTCGTAGTACGTAAATATTTGATCCCATCCTAAGAAACTTCGATCCCTATAAACAGTATTGTTATGCAAATCTATCTGTACCTTTGTCGGCTATTATTGTCCAAAGGGTAGAATAACAAGGGGCACGAGGATGTTTGCGACTTCCGCCAGCTGCTCCTCTCGATATTTCAGTGAGTCTTGACATCGCATGGACGTAGTCCATCGTACTAAATTGTTTTCAAAAACCTACTTGCTCATATGGCTACCCTTGGTTCCATATTTTGTCAACACTGTTTAGGCCTACTCGATTAGACAGTTTGTTCACGCGATATTGTGCAGCCCTGTCGAACCCCTTTTCCTATGAATATGATAACAGGACGAAGCAAAAGCCGTGTTTTCGTAGTGCAGTTCTGAAAACAGTCGGATAGAGTTAGGAGGTCACCGTTCTCGAAAACAACGCAGTCTTTTTGCACTTCCATTTAAAAGCAGTGATGATAAGGATTAGCGGAATGTTTTTTAGGTGTTCGGACCATATTCAGTCTGAACCAGGCGTTGTTCCATTCTTTACCGACGAAGTTACATCTCGAATTTTGGAAGCTTTTATGGGTGGTCTTTTCACCTCAAAAATTCCGATGACGTCACACCTTATCCTTCCTATCCTATCAACAGGTTTTCCATTGAAAAATAGGACGTAGGCGAGCGTGCATTGTATGTGCAAATTTCCACCCTCGTTCTTTGCTGTTTAAGGAGCTTAGAATGGCCATGAGTTTTTAGCAGCCCCAGTGAGTGAGAGGCAGTGAATTAAAATCCACTTATCTTTCTGTGTTTAGCATCTGATACCAATGCATAGCTTTTTCAGCTGTGGATGAGGGGACAGGATATACTTACGTAAAGGTTACGAATCATCATCAAAGTAGTCATGGAGCCTACTTGTTATCAGCGACTCCTTACCGCATCCCATGTAGCTCGCAATCAATTGATTGCAGGCTCATGACCTAATAGACTCGTAGAAAGGAATCTGATTAAACGAGAACACACTCACCTGCGCAAACATGAATGCCTCTTCGTAAATACAGAAAATATATGCCCAATCGGTGAAACGGATTTATGGAGACCATCCCTTGGACCTACTTATGCATAAAAAAAGCATAACGTCGCCTCTAGCCTGCATTCAATCCCGTCAGCCAGACGTGGACTCACCACGTTACCTTGCGAATTAAGAGAATTACGTTTCTCTGTTAGGGAGATCAGTGGATATACATAAATGTATTCATGTGTATATTTTACATACTTACTTAGTTGGATGGTCCGTCTTCACGAGTTGTGTGGACTCCAACACATTTGCCATTCGTTCCTTTCTCTCGCAATCGTAGTCTGGTAGTGGTCTTGTTCGGGCATACTAGCGCCTGCGAGTCTTATACCGTGATCTTTAAAACAACTGCAGCTGTGGGTACAGCTGATAAACTTTGTCTGCGAATACTCTCTCTACCAACGTTTAGGTGGTAATCTTGGGGACGTTTGCATGCTTTTGGAGTCCACTCTACTGCTCTTTTCGTCAATCTGATATCCACTTTTCTCACTATGTGAACTGCCCATCCATGTTTCGCAATCGATGTATATTTTCCTGGATCTCGAAGATGTGACAGATTCCGAAGGTCAGAGCTTCGGATTTCGGCTAGATATTGAGAGTGCCGGTTATGTTTCAAAAGGCATCACTCAAGCGATCTGCGAGTAGTACAAAGCATTCTTGACATGGTTGAAGTATCAACCCACGTCCTACAGTAAAACAGAGCGCTGGGAAGACCGTAGAATCGAAGAGAGGAGCGTGGATTTTTGGATGCTCCAGTTTTTCATGGGGCAGGTGTGGGGCAGTGGTTGGAGACACTACTGGCGTCACGTAAAATGCGCCCATGGCCCACCAAGCCTTCCATCCCTCCGGGGCCGGCAAATTGGTACCAGACTTGTCTGGGAGGATAGCAGCACCGGCTAGATACATCGGCGGCTCACCGAGAGTCATTTTAAAGACCAGATATGCGTTCAACCACCTCCAACGACACTTGATGAAGTCGAATGCATGGCGCATTCCTCAAGGATTGATCAACGCCGAGAGCTTTATCCTTTTTTATCCAGTTTTTCATTGGCTTCTCTGAGCGGCCCGAATGGGGTCTAAGTTGCTCTACTTCTTCGATCTAGTTCTTCCTTCATGTTGTTTTCCATATTCACTGATCGCCCAAGGTATACCTGCGATGTGGTGTCTGCAATGAGAGAGCCATCCAATTTAATTTTTTCTCCTTCGCACAATGGGTTTTTCATGAATTGGATCTCCTTTCGATTTACGCGCAGTTCGATCTTTATCTCCGCTTCGCTGAGTTCGCTGATCATCATCTCTGCTTCGATGGCACTTTTTGAGAGTAATGTCGTCGGCAAAAAGAAGCTTTGATAGGAATATTCCATCAATACGTGTGCTTTTCTCATCGCAATCGAATGATTTCATTATCCACTGCAGTGCGGCACTGAACAGCTGCGATATTGTGCAGCCCTGTCGAACCCCTTTTCCTATGAATATGATAACAGGACGAAGCAAAAGCCGTGTTTTCGTAGTGCAGTTCTGAAAACAGTCGGATAGAGTTCTTATGCAAGATGGGTCCACTCCTTGCTTAAGGAGTGTTGGTAGGATTGCACTTGTTTCGACAGTGGTCAAGTGGTTTTTCATAGTCGACAAAGGTTGGGAGAAGAGGCAAGTGGTACTACCGACAAATTTCGATGACCCTGTACACGGTTTGGATGTGGTCTATGAAGCACAATCCATCTCGAAATCACACTTACTCGACTGGTCGCTCCTCATCCAAGTCCTTAATATGCGCGAGAGGATAATCCTCACGAAGAGCTCGTAGAGTTAACTGAACAAGTATATGGAACGATAGTTACGAAGATCCCGTCGGTCTTCTTTTTTTGGGCAGGATGACCGTGCGCGTCGTCCTCTATTTGTCTGCAATTTTTTCCTTTTGAATGTAGGGTGTCATATGATTTGCGAGAAGTACATATAAATTGTGGCTTCCAGCTCTATGGAAATCGGAGGTAATATTATCGGGTCCTGGAGCAGTGCCTCTTTTCATGCTTTCATCGTAACTTGAACCTCCGACGAAAGAATTCCAGGTGGTTTTTTTTTCCAACGGGGATATTAGGGTCCGGGAAGGGGATTATGGAACGGATAAGGTTGACGTAGAACGTTTCCGCATTTAGCTAGTAACATTTGGATAGGATTTCGTTCAGAATGTTTCACCTTTTATTTTCTGCCTACTACAATTTTCACGGCAGCTTACTAAGCGAAATACAACCACAATGTTGCTGAGGTATTTGCAAAACTCTGGACCTCAAGTGTCTATGGTGGGTACGAGCGCGCTATTGTCCTTTCCGGGGAGTGACGCGTTCACCACAACACCATGCGAGTCCTTCGTTTCGCCTGTCTCTCAGCTAGTTCTGTCGATCTCTGCCATCAGTAATCACACGCTAGCGGAATTGATCTGGGGCGCGAAAATCGGCAGACTCAGCTTTTCAGTCATTCTACAAGCAGCATGTAGTCCTCGGTGGGGTCTTCTTTAATATGCTAGTCACAGCTGGCACAAAGCGTATTAATACTTCGAAACCGACTTTCGTTGAACCTCGGTGTGCATAATCAATATGTATTCTTTCTTTGATGAGCTTACACGAGGTTGATAAAAATATTTATTACCGGCTAACGTTTCGACGTCTTCGTCTTCATCAGAGCCGATGATCCGAGTCGATGGTCCACGCTTGTTATTCGTCTCGATGTGGCGGCTTCACCTTTTATTTTCTGCCTACTACAATTTTCACGGCAGCTTACTAAGCGAAATACAACCACAATGTTGCTGAGGTATTTGCAAAACTCTGGACCTCAAGTGTCTATGGTGGGTACGAGCGCGCTATTGTCCTTTCCGGGGAGTGACGCGTTCACCACAACACCATGCGAGTCCTTCGTTTCGCCTGTCTCTCAGCTAGTTCTGTCGATCTCTGCCATCAGTAATCACACGCTAGCGGAATTGATCTGGGGCGCGAAAATCGGCAGTGAACCCAGTTAAGCCGAGGTTTTAAGTTATAATCACAATCTTAAATGACATATTTACTGCTTACTTTTTTTAATGGCACAGATCTCCCTCATATAAGGGATGTCGAGCCGGTTAGTCGCGAGGTTACGTGGCGCATCCCCAGGTGGACGATAGGGGTTAATCGAGGACCAAAAGCGACCTTTGCTTTCCTGAGACACAGGCGGATCCAGGCGGGAGGGGGGGAGCCCAAATCTGCAACTAACCCAATTAAACTGAACTAGCTGAGAAACAGGTGAAACGAAGATCCGTAAGGTGTGGTGGTGAACGCGTTACTCGACGCAAAGGGCAATAGCGCGTTCGTTCCCCACCATAAACACCTGCGGTCCAGAGTTTTGCAAATATCTCAGCAACGTTGTGGTTGTATTTCGTTCAGAATGTCCTCGCCGTATACAACTAGACATTTTCTTTGTGGTCGATGAAGAGACTTCTTTTCAAGCTTGCAGCTGAATCGAATCTTCGAGCGAAATAGGTAGCGATCGGAACCACACTTACACTTCATGCACGCCACTTTTGGATGTTAACATTTTCACCAAATTTAAAAAGGCTTAGAATAAAGTTTGAGCCGTACCATTGTAGCTTAAATTTTTAGGATACCTCAAAGAAGGATTCGGAATCCTTGCTTGCCTAATTTGCTTTCAAAACACAAATTCCAGCTTATAAATTGACCTTCTTGAGGCCATACGAGGTTGCTATAAGTAGTCATTGTCGTTGTTTTTGTTGTTGTTGTTGTTGTTGTTGTTGTTGTTGTTGTTGTTGTCGTTGTCGTTGTCGTTGTTGGTACTGTTTGTCAATAGCTAATGTTCCGGCGATTTCGCCTTCCTCGTAGTCGTGCTTTTACGAGTGAGACACTGGACAAATTTCAACTAGTTCCAACATCGCTTGATCAAGTCCAACCCTATTTTCTTTATCTCATATTTAGAATGAAAACACAGTCCATCAACATATTTCTACTGTCAAAAATTCGACAGATATTTGTCGTGCCGTGTCCGCCTCATTATGATCATCCAGATCGAATTAAACTTTTCCCTACCCTGAAACTTCGGTTGTAGCAAAAAAATCTCTGCATAGTGACGTAAAACAGCTAAGTTTAATTCTGCTGCCATAAGTGGTAGATGCTGGAGATGGATCGATGAAAACCCATTTTGTGGTTCCGTTCAAATTTTCTTCCCTGCTTCCTCAACGATCACTTTTTACTACAGTTCATTTTCCCCTCTTTTCCTCACAATACAACATTGGTGAGCAAACAATTTCAACAACAATGTCTTCGTTTTCTGCCCACGAATGAAAGTGCGTATTTAATTAACCGTAATTTATGAATAGTGGCTTATCGTTAAAAGGGCGCTGGTGAATTTTGGAACACTCTCCCGAATGGGAGAGGTTATGGGTCGACCATCTAAAGGTACCGATGTTAAGAATGACGTTATTGATTTTAACACATTCATCCTGCCGTCAACAGTTCAGATGTTCCGTGAGGCAAATAAACAATAAGCAAAGTAATAAAAGTGAAAACAAGTCGCATAAAATAAAAACGAATAAAACTGAGTGAAATGTGGAGAAATCATGCATATAGATATGAAATTGTTGACAGTCTGACCTCATTCGCATACACTCCAAGTATTATAGAGATAGCGCTGAGTGGTACATTTCACCATGTCTCACCTGTCGACAAGTCGACCAAATAAAACATTATCTAATGGAAAAAATAACGCTCTCTATTACACCGGTATTCTTTATATGTTTTGATGGTGCTGAGTGCCCTACATTCATATCCCATCCTAAGGAACTTCGATCCCTATAAACAGTCCTGCTATGTAAATCTATTTTTACGATCTGTACTTTTTGTTTGCTATTACTGTCCAAAGGGCATTAGGCGTACAATAATAAAAAGGGCATTAGGCGTACAATAATGAAAAGGGCATTATGCGTACAATAACAAAAAGGACACGAAGATGTTTCGACTTCCGCCAGCTGCTCTTTGGGCTCGAGAGGATTTCGAAACAGTAGCCGATTAATGTTTTCGGTAAAGAAGCTGGACCTGTGCCAAATACCGCCTTCTCCAAAAGCATATAAATAGCGTCGTGAATTGCTATTCGGACTCGCCCCTGTCAGGGTTCGTCCGCTTTTAGATCCGTACCTATGTTTCATCGTACCGTAACACCAGTTACGTATTATTACACCTTCTTGAACCATGCTAAATTAACGCCTTAATAATAACGCCGCTGCAAGCCATAATGTTTGCTCATCATCCAATTGGCTTGATTGTAATCTATTCTACAGCTCGCATCTAATGTGTGTTGCTGCACACAATTGTTAGTGTATTCTATTTTGTGAGAATATTACCTACCGAACCACCTTACTTGCAATTCACACGTACATTCTCTTGTGCTAACCTCTTCTCATTAGCGCTTCACCACCATGCACTGTGCACCGCAGCACTCACTTAACCCATGGTTCTTCATCATCTCTATCTAACCTCTTATGCCTTAACTCAGCCTTAGTAAGCAGCATGAGTACTGTAATATGTCTAGTGCTGTCATGTGTACAGGTCATTAACGACGTCACACCCGGCTCCATATTGTACAATTGTATAATGTACATACATTTATAATCTCATTGCGTTGTCATGTAAATAATATGTATATAAACGGTTAAATTACCCAAGTTTGAGGTATCCAGCATTGTGACTGCCAATCGAGAAAAGTCCCGCGTGGCACAAAGCAAAGACGAACAACTATTCCGATCAAGTCTTCTCATCTACTTGGTATTCACATAACAGCGAGCCGTCCCCAACACCACCCTCGATACACACTACTCTAGTAATTTTGAAGGGTTGTGCTGCATACGTTGCGAATACATTGGTACTTTTTAGATTCCAAATAATAATCGTTTGCCATCGCTCTCAACGGTTACCGCCTCACTGTGGATGGCGGGTGTTCCTGGGTGTGGCTACGATGCACGAGAGCGGTGCTGATTGATCCCGCTCCGGGCTCAATAAGCCTCTCATCCCTCCGCGGTAAGAAATTGTTACGTACGATGATTGAAGGGAACCGGGGCTACAGCAATTGTTGTTTGACTATTGACGAAAAATTTGAAGGATCCTCGTAGACCTTGCATGAAGCGTCCTCTTTCTTGTAAAGTTATTTTCGTTGTATACGTCATTACAATTCTCTACTCAGTCGGCCTTTCTTTCGTCATGTCATCTCTCACCTAATGCACTTATCATAGAGAATGGCTATATAGGAAAAAAGAAAAGTGGAGGAAAGAGATGAACGCGTTAGTGACGTCAGTGGTGAGTGGTCAACTAATGTAATGCCACACAGCCTATTCCTCTTTGGTGAAAGCGAGAATTGCACAAGTGATGAAATAAAACAAATGCTGTCATCTAAACCGTGTCTAATGCCGGGTCGCGTAAAATTAGATGAAGAGAGTGATTTCTACTTCTGGCACTCCACGACTCGAACTGCCGTTCATTTTTTTTGCAACTAATTCCTCTGTTTACTCTCAGCAATTTGCTGTTCTCCTTCAATAATAACAAATTTTCTATTTTGGGCATTTGCAACGAGAACGAGCTTTTATTTTCTCGAATTGCTCAGTGCTCCGCTCTTCTACTACAAATCATACGTGGCATGAGTGAGCCTGAAGGTTCATCTTCACAGACCATTCTTTGTTGAAATTGTATTTTTTCACCAATAAAATCCTTTTGCATTTCTTATCATGCTTTTATATTTCGAAGTTAGATTTTTTCACCAATTTCGAGCTTTGCAATTTTGGATATAAAAAAAAAATTCGTCAACTTTTCTTTTCTGAGCTTAAACTCGGTCCTAGTACAGCAGAGACGGTTTCAAACATTAATGAAGTTTGGGCTAAAGGCAGTGTCGGTGGATCAGCAGTGCGAACATGGTTCGGAAGTTCGGATCTGGTAATTTCGACCTCGAAGATAGGAAAGGCCGCGGACATCCCAATGGAGTTAACAAAGACGACGAATTGAAGACACTAGTGGAATGAAACTAGCGAACAACTGCTCGAGAGGTTTCAGAGCAGTGTGGCATAAGCACATATAGAATTTCCACTTACTCGAATTGCACAGGAAAGAAAAAAATGTGACAAGTGGATGCTGTACGGATTAAGCAAAAATGTGAAAAAAAATCGCTGCTTTGAAGTGTCGCCTGCTGTTATTCTGCGCAACAAATACGACCCTTTTCTTGATCGAACTGTGACGTGCGACGAGAACTGCATTCTGTACGACAAACGGCGACGTTCAACTCAATGGTTGAGTTGCAATCATGCTCCACACTACTTTCCGAAGCCAAAATTGCACCAAAAAGGTTATGGTGACTGTTTGATGGTCTGCAGTCAGACTGATTCATCACAGCGTTTTGGATCAATGCGAAATAATTGCAGCAAAGAAGTGTTGCCAACAAATCGGCGAAATGCACCGGAAACTCCAACAACGACAATCAACATTGGTCAACAGAAAATGACCGATTCTTTTCCACAACAACATCCGGCCTCACTTAGTGGAACCAGCGCTGCACAAGTTGAACGAGTTCAGCTATGAAAGTTTAGCTTATCCGCCATATTCACCAGACGTCTCGCCTACCAACTATTACACCTTTACAATTCGCTGGGCGAAAAATGTTTCACCAACCACCATAACGCAAAAAATCCCTTCAACGAATTAATTGCTCCAGAGTTCCAAATTTTTGAACAACCAATATATTAAAATTTTATGCGAAAATTTAAGTGGCTCTTACTTTTATTAATAGGGTTTTATTTGAAACAAGTTATGACTCTTTAAATAATATAGTTTAAAAACGCTCATTTCCTTCTGAATAGCCTCACAACTCGCTATGTACTTAATCAAAGTCATGTCACTACTCCTCATTTGTTTGTTTTATAAATTGTAGCACTTTTTCTTTACTTGATTAAAAGAATTCGTCCAGCATCTAGATGAGTTCTCACCCATGACCGTTTTCGTGACAAAGTAATAAAAACAACCTGGTTCATTTCCTCGCTTCCCATCCCTCACACACAGAGAGGGCGTTTATGAAAAACATGTTTCGAACAGCCACCTCTGTGTACACATCTAGGGAACTAAAGGAAGAATCGAGCGACTTGGCTCGCAAATAGCCGCCTCCAATTGTTACGAAATACTTACCGCACTAGACATGTTTAGAAGGAAAGAGGCGCCAAAGCGAAACAGTTGGCCAAAAGAAAGCCCCGTTTATGCTGCTCTTTATTAGCGATGAAATATGAATAGCTATAAAACGACGACTAAAAAGAGCGGGTTTAGACAAATCGGTAGCTTCAGTTGAAATACCACCGGATCCTCTACGTCGTCAATTAGTTCGTAACCGCTTGTATGACTGTCTATGTGAAACAGCAAACTGCGTAATTTGCCCTTCCGGCAGCGACGGTGATTGTATGAGTTCAGGTACGATATACCTGATCTCTTGCAAGGATTGCGGAGATGAATATATTGGCGAAACGGATAGACCCTTGTGTATCCGTATAAAAGAAAACCTAAATGGGAAACGAGAAGCAAGACGTACTCCACCAGGCACGCATAGGATACAAAAGCATAGCGGAAACGACTTTGAAGTTAAAGTCAATATCCTCGCACAGGAGACCAAACACCAGAAAACTTCTTGAGGCTTTTTGGATAAATGCTAAAAATTCTAAAATGAACAGCAGGGAGGAATGCCTCGAGATCGCACGCGACCTGGCCCCGAATGTTCGCATCAATTTCTAATGTAGGGTGATGTAGTCATCAACCATATGCGACTATAATCAGCTGTTCTAACGTTCCTCATTGGAAGTCATGTAAAACAGCGGTGAGTTTTTCGAGAAGCTGTTGATCATGTTATTACCATATAGTTTTTTATCTTTTTGCAAGTGTTATTGAAGCGTTTGGCCTAATAATTGCTTATCTGTGCACCCTTCCAGGCTCTGAAGAAGGCGATACCGCCAAAACTTCAGCTACTGTTGTATTGTTTTGTGTTTTTTTATGGAAGATACATTAGTTCTATGCATGCTGTGTAACAACCTCGCCATTGCTAGGAAAGAAAACGGCGCATTCATATTCCAGTGCCGAGGTTAATAGAAAGTCGATCCTGGGAACTAGCTACTTTCTATTGAATTACTAAAAGCATGTGCCGTATGCTATTCATTTCACTCAGTTTTCCGACGCTATCGACTGCTTATTATTTGTTAGTCTATTTATCTAACCATTCAACGTGAAGAAATGATCCCAACAAGAAAGTTCGATGGTCTAGTCTTCGTCCTCCACCTTTCTATTACTCATTCTGTTAATTTATTCAAGATTCTTACCTCCTCGTTAAGCCACCATCTTTCTTGCTCAACATACGGCCTCAACGATAAATCGTTGTACAGATGTGTAGTTGTTGACTTCAATGCCAGTACAGGTAGGGCCAACGAGAGCTATTATAGGTTTGAAAGATTTGAATGAGGAGAAAGAAATAGGTATAGAAGCCAGATTGCTCAACATCTGCCCTGAGCACGTCACTTTTGTGGAAATTCACTTTTCAAAAAGAAAGAACATTACCACTGCACATGGAAGTTTCTTCACAGGCGATGAAACCATTCAGCCACATGTTAGAAAGGTCAAACTTATTATCTTACATGAGGAACAAGAAAAACCGTGAATTTATTGCACTCAAGTAAAAGCGACCTAAGTGCTAGCAACATAAATACTCCTCCTGTCAGCTATATAATGAACGAAAATGGAATTGTCAGCACATCTCGTCACCATATAGAATTGATTAAGGATCTTTTAGCTCAGCAGCCATTGTCTCAGACCCCAAAATTCTCGTTGTTGAAAAACCGCTCGAGATTCTATCTCTAAGGTTCGACTTGCGATAGAAATCCTGAAGAGAGACACAGCTTCAGGACCCGATAATATTAAAACCGACTTTCCACGTGTTGGGAGCTGTAAACTTCATGTAGATTCCACCACTAATGTGATAATTTACATTAAAAAAGAGAATGTTCTAAAGATATAAAAGACATTAACTAACGGTCCTGATACCTATCCTTATAAAGAGAGCCGAAGTATTATAAATATCGTCCGATATGCTTGTAGAATGCGTACATTGCCCTACTGCGCCCATCAAAGACTTATTAGAGCATAACCAGTTGCCAAGTTAGATACGAACCAAGAGCTTCCTGCATGGGCCACATCCGAAGTGTGTTGCGGGTCGTAGAGGTTTGTCGGAAGCACCGCCTGCTCTTTCTTCTAACCTTTGTCGAATTAAAAAAACCGATTGACTGCGTCGACACAAATATAGTCCTTTCAGCGCTCGTTGATCAAGGAGAGAAGCCGTCTTACATAAGAGCTCTAGTAGACGCTTTTGTATTCGCGGCATAAAAATACAGCTTTCCACTGGTTCCTCACTATGCCCATAGAAAAACAGGTTCGACAAAGCAACACCTTTTAACCAAAGTTGTTCACCCGAAATTCTACACAGGATTAGAGACATTCGCCACCTTTGTGCAATAGTTCATATCTCGCGAAAATCCCAGATCCCCCATTGACTAGAATTTATTCAACTCATCAGTCGGCTGTTGGGATGATGTCGTTCTCCAAAACATCGACGAGGAATACGATCGGCTCATTCAACATCATCACGTTAGCGTTATGAAAGCTGAGAGTTCGAAATCCTCCAACAGACATCTGTCCCCAGAAACACTCAAACTGATACACCAACGTTGAATCGCGTGAGCAACAGGTAACCGCCAGCTCACGTCTGACATTATAAAACAACGCAGACGTGCAATAACAGAATATCTTAAAGAGCAAAAAGCAGCAGTCATGGTTAAAGCTGCAGATACTAGGAAAAGCATTCGCAAAGACCTCCCAAGCTTCGCCAACTACAAAACCAAGATGATTGCATTCCGACGCTGAGAGGGACCAGTTACATCATCCAGAAGGTCAATCTAGGTAGTCTTCTCATGATTAGTACTTGTATCTCTTCAATAACCACGCCCTCCTACGAAATAAAGGAGGTTGATTATGTCATCCGTGCGGTTCTCCTATCTGTAAATCAGACATACTCTTTCGTCGGTGAAGAATCGAGACGAATCAAGCCGCAACAGGACCGGACAGAACAAGATCTGCACAACTGTAGAACATTCCAGAAGTCCTAATATACATACTGGCTCGGCTCTATACACGCTACCTGTTAGAATGCAAGGTTACCGGTAAATGGAAGAACTAACAAGGTCTGGCCATTGTTCTGGAAGGGTCGTCCGCCGATATGAGCAACTATCCATCGTGTTATCATAAACAGAATTGACAGAACATGGGACGAATACCATCCATGAAAGCAAGCAGCGTTTCGAAAAGGATTTGGTACGGTAGACCACGTTCACACGATATCAAGTCATTGAAGCATGGAAAGAGTGCAGGAGGCTGCTCTCTCTCTCTCTTTCTCTCTCTCTCTCTCTCTCTCTCTCCGTTTAAAAAAACCTTTTGATTCAGTCGAGATAGAAGCAGTCACGGACCCTTGGATGGACAGCCACGGAGTCCCTACTCAGTATATTAAGGTCCTTCGTAGGCTATATAAAAATTTCGCAACCGAAATATTACCATTCCACACCTTTGTTTAAAACGATGTCAAAGATGGGGTGTGCGGGGCCCGCAAGATTACTGCCACCTCCATGCTCAAATGCTATTTTGATATTTTGGTATAAACCGCATAAGTGCATTTCCCGTAGATTCGAAATATGTTCGAATTTGCATAAAAGATGCCCAACTAGGTTTTCATTTGTCAAGTTAGTGCCTGAATGAACAAAACTGACCGAATTTGGTACAAAAACAAAAATGTAAAAGTGAAAATGTTCCGCAAGCCTTAGCTGTTAGACTCATCAAATATATTCTTTTGGGTGAAAGGCAGTACAGTTCATTGGAAAAAAAATGAAAAGCGAATAATTGCTGTGTCTGACGCAGCATCGAACAAAAGACGAACGAGGACGAGACCTTCGCATAAGTTAAAGGACTTTCGTTGCTCTGGGACTATCGTCACTTCTCAAGTAGGCACCATCTTCTGTTTGTCAGTAAATGGTCGATCTCCGCATGAGTCATGCCGTTAGGAGATTCCCATGTCCAGCGGCGGCTTTCTTTCTTCTTGAAAAAGGAGTTTCCATGGAAGAGACGTGCTGCCGACAGGAGTCCTGCGAGACGGTTGCCATTCTCATTTCTTCCTCCTAATCCATAATTTCCGATCCTGTATTCGCTCTCGTTGGCCTTTCCTATTCTAACGTTGAAGTCTCCGACAACAAATTTATGACAAACTTTATCATTGCGGATGACTTCCTCCAACTGATAGTAGAACGCATTCATTTCGTACTCACCAGCTGCGTCGGTTTTTGAGTATCAGTTGATGATAGTAGTCTTCTTATGATGCGACAGTTGAAGACGGAGGACGGCTATCCGACCGCTCAAGGACGATGTAGAAGCCGAAAATCCGGAGTACGGTGGTGTGCCTACTTTAACGTGGAACGTGTTACTCCCCGGAAAGGAAAATAGCGCGCTCGTACCCCACCATAGACACCTGCGGTCCAGAGTTTTGCAAATACCTCAGCAACATTGTGATTGTATTTCGCTTAGTAAACTGCCGTGAAAATTGTAGTAGGCAGAAAATACAAGGTAAAACACTCTGAACAAAGTCCTATCCAAATGTGACTACCATATGTATTCTTTCTTTGATGAGGTTACACGAGGTTGATAAAAATATTTCGACAGGGCTGCACAATATCGCAAAGCTGTTTAGTGCCGCACTGCAGTGGATAATGAAGTCATTCGATTGTGATGAGAAAAGCATACGTATTGATGTAATATTCCTATCAAAGCTTCTTTTTGCCGACGACATTGCTCACAATTCGCATAAATCGAAAGAAGACCCAGTTCATGAAAAACCCATCTTGCGAAGGCGAAAAAATTGAATTGGATGGCTCTCATTGCAGAGACCACCTCGTACGTATACCTTGGGCGATCAATGAATATGGAAAACAACAAGGAAGAACTAGATAGAAAAAGGAGAGCAGCTTGGGCCGCATTCGGTCCTCTTAAAGAAGCCACCGACCAACTGAAGAACCCGAAAGTCCGCGCTCATCTCCTCGATTCTACGGTCCTCCCAGCGCTCTGTCTTACTGCATGACGTGGATTGATACTTCAACCATTTCAAGAATGCTTTGAGACACTACTCACAGATCGCTTGAGCGATTTTTTTAAAAATATAACCGGCATTCTCAATATCTTGCCGAGCACTCGGAAAGGATCTTTCCGTTTCGTTCCCGTTGAATTCGAATGGTACATACGGAAAAAACCTATTTCTCACGAACATCTTTTTTGTAGGATTTAGTCGAACACCAGTCTTTCTACTGGCGTTGCCAAAGACCTCAAGCGTTTGCTCCGCTCGGGTAACGCTTGGTGTTACAAGAACGGCGTCCCAACAAAGCGATGTTGGTGTAATTCTTGACCTTAGATTTTCACTTTGGTATTGTCCTATTCTATTGTTCGCATGACGTTTTGGAGTGCGGCAGCAAAAAATTTTCACAATTTTCGTAAATCTTCCTCCCAACCCATCTTTTGACGTCGATATTAATATCGGTATAGAATGGTGATTTCATTGAAGTATCGCGAGAGTACAAAACACCGCTCTATCTCACTTTCATCGATTTAAAGAAGGCCTTTGACTCAATTGAGATAGAAGCAATCATGAAAGCCCTTCATAGCCAAGGAGTCCCTACACGTGGCACAAAGTTTCTTCTTGAGCTGTACAACAATTTCACAACCGATATCGCCATTCCACGACAATGTTAACATCGAAGTCAAAAGACGAGCTAGGCAGAGCGATACAATCTCGCCAAAATTATTTACCGCTACCCTACAGAAGTCATGCGAACCTTGGAATAGGAAAACATGGAAGTGAAAATCGATGGTCGGCTGTTACATCATCTTCGCTTTGCTGATGACATCGTGCTTATAACAGCAAACATTAGCCAAGCGGAATGTATGCCTGTCGACTTTGATAAAGCCCGTGGGGAGATTGGTCTTCGACTAAATCTCACGAAGATGATGTTAATGAAGAACGGATTGGTGCCGTATGCCCCATTCACACTCAACAGAACGAATATTTCCGAATACTCCAGTTATGTCTATCTGGGTCGGAAAATCAACATGATGAGCCACTTAGCTCCAGAGCTGAGCAGAAGGAAACGAGCGGCTTGCAGAGCGTTCAAGAGCATCGAGGATGTAGTGAAGAGAACAAAGAATACCCGACTCCGTACCCTTCTTCTCGACTCAATGGTACTTCCTGCCCTGATACATGCGTCTTATGAAGCCTAGTCGCTGCACAAGCATGAAAGATCACTTAGCGTTATTGAAGGTGCAGTCAAAAGGACAACGCTCGGGGTATTCCGTTCCACACAAGTAGGGGAAAGTATCCGAAACTCCGACTTTCGGCAACGATCAGAAATCAAAGATGCCGTTCTGTACTCTAAAAAGTCGAAGATGAGGTTAGTCGGGCACGTAATAAGTATGGACGGCAGCCAATGGACAAGAGTCGCTAGTGATTGGATTCCTCGGGATGTCAAACCCACTGCAGGAAGAACACCGGCACGATGGTCAGAATTCTTCACGAAAAGCCTAGAAGAAAGTTATGATGCACGACGAGTCGCTAAAGTGGGCAGAAGCCACTGGGCTACTCTTGCACGCGACAAGGAAAAATGGAAGATTTACTGGCGCCCGCTCAAGTCACTCGACGATCAACGAACGGGACTAGGAATGATACAGGTGATGGATTGGTGATATTATGTTGATGAAATTTTGTATAACTCACGAAGAACCTTCATATGCTCAATACAAATGCTGTGGTTATCCAGAGTTGCTTGGCTGCTTCTTACTCTCTTCATATGAACTTGTCTTGTCCATTTGAAGCAAGGTTGGTATAAGTTGTCTTTGTTGTTGTTGTTGTTGTTGGTCAATTGCTAACGTTTCGGAAATTTCACCTTTTCTCAGATCCGTGCAATTACGAATGGGACTCTCCTTTGTTTCTTATAAAGGCAGCAGAACGCTGATATGGAAGTGATAGGCAGTAAGTGTCAGTAATCCTCCCTATTGCCTTTATTAAAGCTATAACTGCTCGATCTCGGTGTAGGAGTTTAATCATCTTGGTTTTGTAATTGGCGAAGTTTTGCTGGCCTTTTTGGATGCTTCTACCAGCATCTGCAGCTCAGACCATGACTGCTGCTCTTCTCGCTTTAAGAACTTCTTTCATCGCCTTTCTGTATCGTTTTGCAAGTTTGGACGAGAGATGTCCGAGACTGGACGTTGGAGTTTGGACGAGACTTGCCTGCGGCTCGTGCGATTCCACGCGGACATATCAGCTTCGGTGTTTCTTTAAAGCATAAGTCTCACTCTGCCCCACGAACTATCAGCATTCATAGAGCTAACGATGTTGCGTGAGTTCGTCGTATTCTTCGTCTATGCTATCAGGAACGATATCTTTCCAATAGCTGACGAATGAGCTGAGTAAGTCCTAGTTTATGGTGTCTTTGGCATTTCCCCGAACAGTGAAATCTTGCGTGAAGAAAGCGATCTCATACGGTCATGCGGAATTTTGAGTCCGTACCCACATCAGTTAGGCCGAAGTTTCGGTTTACAGTTACGGCGCTTATGTCATTATGTTAGCCTTTATTAGGAGACTGCTACATTTAGCGTTGAGAGTGGAAGTTTTGGAATTGTGAATTTTCACGAATGGCTTTGGTCATTACGATAAACTCAGACAACATCTCACCATGTTCATTCAATTCTATTCAGTGGGTCCCAATGTGTGACTTTTCTCACATTCCTCTAGGTTCAGCCTTGTGTGCCTCTCAGCGGTTTACAGCCTCATCGTGGCTGTACGGTGTTCTTGGGTGTCCGACTGCGACGTAGAGCGGGCAGATTCGTCTCCCGGCAGGGCCTCCCAAGCTGAGAATGAGTTCGGCATTTCCATCAGGAAGCTTAGCTAAAAGTAAACCAATACCAGGACCCGCCACTGTACTGGTACCAAAGTCGTAATATGGTAAATCTCCCTCTAATTCACAAGCGCTGCGACTACCAATCGTGGTGACGACCTAGGGCCGACCTTGGCCAGGCTCTCCTCTGGATTCCAGGGAACCACAATGACTTAACCAGCAAATCTCTGAAAAATGGTGATTATGCTGGGATCCGCGCAACTAGTGAGGACAGGCCGTTCAAGTATCAAATAAGTATTAGTCTTGTGTTGAAATTTTCAATGATGACCTTGACGAATGTATGGTCTACTTTGCAGAGAAAAACTCTTCAAATTTTTCTTCTTCATAGCTTAATGTGGATGCGATAATGGCATCAAATGCAAATATATCCAAAAATGTCAAGGAATAAACCTGATTGCCAAGCAATGCCGTTGGTGCTGCTTCTCATCTGAAGTTTGCTTTTCAGATAAAAGCTAAGAAACCACAGACTTGGTGAATTCCTTATTTGGCAGATGGATCTATCCAATCTTTAAACGCGTCCCCTTAGAAGTTTTTCGAAGCACGAAGTATCACTAAATAGAACATTATCTCATATCCCGACCATCCTTAAAATACGACATAAAACTCGTTTTACATCAATGACGTCACTTCAATATTTGTTTAAACGATTTCACAAAAAAAGCTACTTAGAAATATTAGATTTGTGCCGATCGCTTTATTGTTTCTAGAGTTCTTCCTTCCTCATCAACTGCGGTGGAGGGTCTCACAAGCCTGAAAACTAGGAATTAATGATATCCTCTTCTATGATGGATAAAGCATCCATGACAGCTATGACGTAACGAATTAAATAAAATCCAGCATTCCAAATAGTAATTCAATTTTCAAAGCGTCTCAAACCTTACACTTACACTTCTGGGCTTCTTTTAAAAAGTTGAAAAAAGTGTTCTAAGCCTCCCGCTGCGTTTAATGTAATAGCGTCCTTTTGCCTTTAGAAATTTCTTCTACCAAAGAGACATAGAAACTTTCTAGCGGGAAACTCACCACCATCCAGCAGAAGACAGAGCAATGGCTATACAAGCGGCGGAAATATGAAGGTAGAGGAACACTACGGACGAAGAATCTCCCGTAAATAAATTGTAAACAATGGCGTTTGCCACAAAGAGCGCAGCGTTGCTCGATTGTCCAATTAGAGAAATCGAGAAGAAAGACACTAAAACCTGAAAAATGATCTACTACTAGATTACAATTGCAGCTATAAATTGTACAAAAATCAATAGCTGCTTCATTTCTTGGAAACATTGACGACGTGATTTTAAATAAAGGTTCACGCAAATGAGTTCGCGATGGGGTTTGTTGAAACGTTTCCGATCACAAGGTTTATTAACAGCAAAAATCACTGCCGCTTTGGAAGAGGCCCAAAAACAAGGCAAAAAATCACCAGTCGATCACCGGGGACCGGAGATCGTTTGTGATGAGCTGGAGTGCACTCTTAGCAGAGCTCAGTGGAGATTCTAAACGAAACCACGATCGACTGACATTTAACATATTCAAACGAAAGACAGATGGGTTTGAAATATAACGATCCAACTGCTGAGACAGGCTATAGAGACTGCTTTCGGTTGCATACAACGACAGATGGGTAGCTTCAGCCAGTGATTTGCTGACGACATCAAGCACGATGAGATCTGCTTTGAAGCACTCGGAACGAGGAGGCTGTTAATTGTAAGCATATGTATGATAGAACCATTGTTTGAGCTGCATCAATTAGAGTTAGTGGCGTTGGCTTCCTAAGGCATTTATCCGTTGCTAACCGCTTGACTTTGAGGAAATTGTGCCTTCCCACCTTGATCGAAAAGCCTTTTTGGAAATGGTTTGTTGCTGATTATAATGCGAAGTGTCACAAGGAACCAAAACGGGACTGCGGAATAGGAAAGCTCAGATGAAAACTACGCAGCGACAATGCAGATCGCCTTGTGGGTCCGGCCTGTGCCGCTAGTTTTCTGCATGAAAATTCCTTTTTCAGGAAGAAGACGCTGGAGTCGTTGTCATAAAACGATAAAGCTCATGCGACAATCGGAAATACGCTCGTTAGAAAGAGATTTCCAATCGTTCCTTCCTACCATCGAAAGGCAAATAAGGTTAACTGAAGCAAATTTTGGTCAAAGATGAAGGAAAGCTTGCGAATGAGCTATGGAGGCAGGGCCAGAGTTTCGGAACATCTCAGTCGGTTTTGAAAGTGAATAGAGAACACTCGAAGAATTAGTGTCGCATGAATTGAGCGAAAGGAAAGAAAATCGCCATTGTCAGGTCTAATCCATGCAAATATTGAGCTAAACAAAATTATTCGTTTTTCGACCACATTTTAATGTGGAACGAACAATGAACTTGGCTAACGACGTACTCCGAAAGGGTTTGATGATCAGTAAATTGAGATATTACTCATATTTTCCTGAATCCTGTCGAAACTTACGGCAGTGAACAAGTGCTCGACAGCGGACAAAATGTTCCCGAAGATTAGGGTACGTACACATGGAACGAAGACAGCACACTTGGCTGCACAACTCCGAACGACCACACGTACTACAATCATCGAAAAAAACGTGAAAGGAATCGGAACATGAAACTCTGTCTCATCATTGTATTTATCGATGACTAACTGTCCCTTTAAAAGCGGCTCTACAACTACTTACTAGGGAAAACGTTGAACAACCTACGTGTTGCGAAACATTCTTACAATCCCTTAGTAGATTCTATCATCTTAAAATTTTGAGAACAAAGAATAGATGGAATGGATAAACTACTATCCCATTACAGGAAAAAAAAACATGCAGACTCCAGTGATTTTCGTTTCGACACTCGACATTCGATAGCTACGAATCCGTTACCATACAAGCTAAGCAAAACGAGAAAGCTTAGTAGTACTACTTAGCAGAAAGACAAAAGTTCATATCTCGTAAAAGCAAACGTTGTTACTAGTGCCATTCCCAGTACTAAAAAAGAGGACAGAGCTCTCAGTAATGATCGGTCCCCGTTGGATGCGCCAGCATTCGACTTCATTAAGCATCTTTTTGAGATGACTGAATATATATCCGATCTTTACAATGACTGGCGGTGGCCCACCGATGTATCGGGTGCTGCTGTCCTCCCAGACAAGTCTAGTACCAATCTGCCTACCCCAGAAGGATGGAGAGTTTGGTGGACCGTGGACGCGGAGATCGACTCCACGTGTGTGTAGCCGGGTGACTCCGACGACTGCGCAACACTAGCCCATTGTCAGTGTTAGTGTCATCATTCCTGATAACATTATTATGGCATTTGTAATTTGTAAAATTAAATACGAACCCAGCAACATGGTATGGTAACGTTGTCATCACTACGGCTCACACATATGTAGCTGAAGCACACAGCCGCCGATAATATAATTTCTAAGAAGAAACCCTGAAAAATATATTTTAAGCAACATATATTTTCATATATTTATGTCCATCTATTCACTTAATGTTTATGTCCAAGTTTATACTTCATCTACATATTACACAAAAAATGTTTTGACGTGCGCAAGATACGAGCAGAGACTATTGGAACCCTCTCGAATCGCTCGATGATAAAGGGATGTGATAGTACGATCGTTAGAAACTTTCCTCCTCTAGAAAACATTTACCTAGCATGATGAAGACGCTGATCGCTCCTTTTAACCGAAATCGCAACTCTATTATCGAATGCTGTGTTCCAGATTCATTTCCTACGACAGCTCATCACAGCAAAAAACGGTTACGCTAAGACACACACCCAGATGAGAATGCCGGTAACCACAAAATGGTCATCAGATGTTACAAGGAAAAATACTCTACGGTACCATTCAGTGCTAGGCGAATAACAGAAACACAAGATTTCAAAACGTCTCAGTTATAACAGTAAAATTTCTTGCGTGTTCATGGTGACAGGCTTAAAAATGTGGCTAGAAAAACACAAAAAGAGTCCAAGCTCCACAAACCGCAAAGAACAGGCTGAAGCAACGACAAAAATCGTCTCATTCGAGTTACATAGACAGCGTTCCACTTCCACACGGACAATGCGATTTCGAGGGTAACCAAATCGGGATAGGAACATCGTTATTAGTGTGCTCTACATAAAAATCGGCTGCATAGCTGAAAATAAACCACTGGCCTATTTCTAATGAGTCTGTGCCATATTTCTATATGGCATTCAGTTATAACCACTGTTAAGCAGACAGTCGCACTAGCCCATAAAGTCGATAGGTAGGTCTTAAACATATGAAGTAGGACACCACTAAACGATATGATAATGTTTCACGAATCAAAGTTCGTTATCTATCCGAGCAAGGTTGTGGATTCCATGGAGGTCAAGTGGCTATGCATTTAAGCCCAACGCTCTCTTCTAATCCCCTTGGAACTAGTCCCTTATCTCCAAGGCGGCAAGATTTTAATCGACCAACATTCTACGACATTCATGAAGAAAACGAAATCAGCAGCAGCAGCTCAAACAACACGAGAAGAATTCGAAGACTACTGCGCATGATAAATTCTAGGAAAATGAAACAAATACAAGTGCTAGGATCCGCACAGTAGACTTGATGACGAGTCTTGTAAAATTGTGAAAAAATGATCCATATATATGGCACACTGAACAATGACTCCATGAAGCAAAGCAAGAAGATGAATTGTACGAAAGACAAACATTTAGCGGGCAGAATCAGAAAAGAAAAGTGACCCCACAGAAGCACAAAGTTAGCTGTCATCTACCGCTTGGTAATTGTTTGAGGCCTATAAGAAGGCGGAAACAGCTATGTAAGTAGCTCATGATACAGATTTTGATGACAGCAGTACGATCTCTTAAAAGTCACGAGCTTCTGGAGAGTTTAGTGTGAAGGTTTAAGGTTTACTTCGTGGTTAATAGTCATTAAAAATACTTTGAAAAAACTGTGCTACTGCTTTTACAGAGTTCAATAAAAGGATACAACTAGTATGGAGAATAGTCTTAATTAAACTTACTTACTTGGAAATTTGGATGGCTCGTCTTCAGTGGTCGTGCAGATCTCAGCATAAATTCCATTTTTTCAAAGTTTTGCTGGCTTAGCCATTGTGGTTCACTGGAGACTGGAGGATGACAATGTCAAAGTCTGCTCCAAATCCTAACCACCTAAGGAGTCGCCGCCCATGCAAATTAGAGGAGGATTTGCTACCATGCGGCTAGTCTGATACCAGGATGGTGGTGGATCCTGGTACTGGTTTACTCTCAGCTGGGCTTCATGACGCATACATTTACTTTTGTACAAAAACACAATACAACAGTAGCTGAAGTTTCGGCAGAATTGCCTTCTTCACAGCCTAGAAGGGTACATTGGTATGCACTTTGCCAAGCCCTTCGGTAACATACAAAAAGGCGAAATGTGGCAATTACATGATCAACAGCTTCTCGAAAAACTCATCGCTTGTTTCATGACTTCCAATGAGGAAGGTTAGAACAGCTGATTATAGTCGCATATGGTTAATGACTGCACTATTCCACATCAGAAATTGATGCGAACATTCGGGGCCAGGTCGCGTGCGATCTCGAGGCATTCCTCCCTGCTGTTCATTTTAGGGTTTTTGGCGTTTATCCAAAAACCCTCAAAAAGAGCATTGGTGTTTTGGCATCCTGTGCGAGGATAGTGAATTTAATATCAAAATCGACTCCGCGATGCTTTTGTATAAAGCAATTTCACGAGAAATGCGGTCGACCAGAGGATTACCAACAAGTACAAGGCATCGAAATGGAACCATCTCGAGCTACACTACGAAGCACGTAGAAAGAGATGTTAGCCAGAATGAAGAAGTGTGCGGCGAAGGAACATTTTTGTGCTTTGTATTTGGAGGATCGCTTTTGGACGAGAATAGTTGGTATGTCAATATTGATATGCGATTCTATTAGGTCTAATGCCAAAATAACCTTGCAACGAAAATTCGAAAATCTTTTGAGTATCTCACGTATCTCAGCTTCAAGAAACAACCGCAAACAAATTCTTTACACTTTTGATAATAGTCAAAATGCAGTTGATACGCACCAATATTATCTAGGGTCATCGTGCTTGGAGGCATAGCAGTACCTGAGAACGCCAGCTCACTACTAGAATTGGGGCAAAGTTCTTCACCGTCACCCATTTTTAAAACCACTGTGCGTAGGATCGCTTGCAACTTGCATGAACTTCAAGGTCGACTCCGCTTCAAGGTCGGCCAGAAAAAGAAATATTAAATAGAAATTAGAATGAAGAAATGGCACTGTTGCCGCCATCTCTCTTTCCCAGAGCGTTCTTCAAAGAGCAGGGCCCCAATATCGAAACTGCTGCAAAGTTTCGCATGTTTTCCGCTTTCAAATGGTCTGCGAATTATTACCCGTAAATTAGAGGGGTGACAATGGGACAGCGATTAACACCAACTCTCGCCATTGCATTCATGTCTAAAATAAAAGCCCCCGTTATCGATCTCCGGACGCTACTCTACTGCAGGTATATAGATGATTGATTTGTCATCTTCTCTATTCAGGAGGAGATGGACAAAAGCTTTGAATTGTTGAATGAGCAGTCTGAGTGTATTAAATTCAGCCGGGAGAAACAGAAAGAGACCTGGTTTCCATTTCTCAACGTTGAAATCAACTTATCAAATAGTAGTTATATGACAAAGTAGCACCGAAAATCTAGCAACATCTTGATTCATTTCCTCTCTTCCCACCCTTACACACAAAGGGGACTCTTGTGAGAAACATATTTCAAACAACCACCTCTGTGTGCACAACTGGAAAACTAGAGGACGAACCGACCGATTTGGTTCGACAAATAGCCATCTCCAATTGCGACGAAATAGTTGCCGCATTAGATAAGTTTAGAAGGAGAGCGACGCGCCAAAACGAAACACTTGGCCAAAAAAGGTCCCCTTTATGTTGCCCTTTATTAACGATGAAGTAAGCGTGACTATAAAACGACGAAACACAACTACAATATTGCTGAGATAATTGCAAAACTCTGGACAGCAGGTGACTGCGGTGGGGAACGAACGCGCTATTGTCCTCTAGGGGAGTAATGCGCTCACCACCACACCACGCGGGTACTTCGTTCTGCCTGTCTCTCAGCTAGTTCTACCAATCAGTGCCGTCAGCAAACACCCGTTAACGGAATTGATCTGAGAAGCCCATATGCATTGAACCCAATTGAGCTGAGGTCGTAGTTGAATTCACAATGTTTAATTTTTATTTTCTGCCTTCTATAATTAATAAAGGACAATAGGGCGTTCGTTCCCCACCGCAGACACCTGCTGTCCAGAATTTTGCAAATATCTCAGCAATACTGTAGTCGTATTTCGCTCAAAACCCTGTCAAAAAAATTATAGAAGGTAGAAAATAAAAAGTAAACATTATAAAACGACGCTTAAGAAGGGCAGGTCTAGAGAAATCGATAGCGACAGTTGAAATACCACCGGATCCTCTACGCCGTCAATTAGTTTGTAACCACCTATACGACTGCCTCTGAGAAACACCAAAATGCTTAATTTGCCCTTACGGCAGAGACGGTGATTGTATGAGTTCGAGTACGATATACCTGATTTTTTGTAATAATAGCGGAGATGAATATGTTGGAGAAACGAGCAGACCTTTATGTCCACATAAAGGAACACCTAGATGACAAACCAAAAGTAAAACAAGGCACGCCACTAGAGAAGCATAGGATACAAAAACACAGCGGAGACGTTTCTGATGTAAAAGCCAATATCCTCGAACAGTAGACTAAAACACCAGCGCGAAAATGTCTTGAGGCTTTTTGGATAAATGTCAAAAACCCTACAATGAAAAGCAGGAAGGAATGCCCAGAGGTCATACGCGACCTGACTCCGTATGTTCGCATCAATTTCTGATGTGGGATGGTGCAGTCACCAACCATATGCGACTATAATCAGCTGTTCGAATCTTCCTTAGTGGAAGTCACACAAAAGCGGTGGGTTCTTCGAGAAGCTGTTGATCATGTAATTACCATATAGTTTTTTGCCTTTTTGCAAGTGTTATTGAAGCGTTTGGCCTAATAAATTGCTTATCCGTGCATCCTTCCAGGCTCTGAAGAAGGCGATACTGCCAAAACTTCAGCTACTGTTGTATTGTTTTGTGTTTTTTTTATGGAAGATACATTAGTTCTATGCATGCTGTGTAACAACCTCGCGATTGCTAGACAAGAAAACGGCGCATTCATATTCCAGTGCCGAGGCTAATAGAAAGTCGATCCTGGGAACTGTTAGAAGACGAGTCATCCAACTACCTAACGGGTACTTCACCATGATAGAATTCGCATTCTCCGCAGTCCGGTTTTTTTTCACCTTTTCCAACCAAGGTTAGCCACTCGCATTGTAGGACTATTGAAGTAGAGCAAAACTTATCAAAGACCATAAAAATACTATGCTTTCCACTATTTTTAAATAGTCAATAAAAGCCTTTCAAGATTGATAACCTGCGATCTGGTAATGGCATCACGTTCGTCGCCTGTAATCACGTAGGCGCCAATGAAATAATCCTCGAAAATCACATCCGACACCTGAAGTACTGTAAAATAATTGCACTGGAGACAATTTTCCTTTTGAATACACTCACCAATGCACGAAATATTACCGCTCCCAGAAATGCGCCAAAGAGTTGCACAACGACGAAGGTAGCTGTGCTGACAACGTCGAATTGTCTAGTGAGGAACAGAGAGATTGAGACAGCTGGATCCAGAAAGAACAACGCATTTTGGACAAGGACGTCAATTAGTTGACTAGACAATATGAGTTTCAATAAAGCCAAAAAATTCATCCACCTCAAGAAAAGCCCACCGATTCGAAAAAAATCAAGTTTGAACGATAAAAAGCAGGAAGTACAAAGCACACATATGGGATTAAATGATTGTCTTGCAAGCGACCTATGATAATGTAGCACAATTTCTATTTGAGCTGGTGTACACCTTCGCTGGAAGTGACCTCCAATAAATATGATACGAATTTCCACTCAAAGTAATCTCTAACAGTTAGCACGGATAATGCCCAAAGCAAGCTGACGGGCTGCAACACCTAAGCAGTCAACACTGAAATTTCGTTTGAATATTTCTGGAATTTATATCAACTTATATTCGTGCTGAGTGCATGCCTTCGATCAGCAATTAACTGACACAATCGTGTATTGATTCCAATGCACAAGATGTGAAGATAGCGGCCACCTTCAACGTAAAGGTGAATGGTCTCGTCTATTATCTACCTTCACTAATTCAAAAGAAATCCGCTAAAATCTGCAGATTTTTGTCCATAAGATTTAGGTCTTCTCATTCTACAAATGCAAAGCTTTGCTTTCCTAGAAAACGTGGAACGTACTTCTCCGATCTTCATTTTTTCACTTGAGGGTCATAGTTCGAATTCAAGGGCGGTTAAACACGCGGGATTTCTTCCAGCACGACACGATCCCCTCAATGTATTGTTGGTTTTGCGGTAGTAGTAATTAGGTTGAAAATTTTAAGAATCCAAATTTCGTTTCCAATTTTTTAAAATTTTAATTCCTGACAAAATTGAAACCGCAAAATATTTTTGATTTTCTATTGCATGGAACGACAGCCATCACATGTATCACACTCTGCGGATTCCAGCACTTTTTGCATCCCATTCGTCTTTTCCTTTCTGAGATTGCCATACTGAGGTGTTCCCATGTAGATTGGAGAGAACGATCAGGTTCCAAAGAAATCTGATAACAACTTCACGACCAGGCGGGATGGGAAGTTTGATGAGCCCTGGGAGAAGCCGAACCAGTGCTTGGGTAGTGAACGGTCTGCGAAGTGAGCGCGCTCACTACCATCTAGTCCCTGAGTCAATATGCTTTGTGAAAATTATGTACACCCACAGGACGTTAGAGAGAAGTCTGTTCTATACGTTTGTAAACTTATCAAGCTCACCCTATTAAAAGATAACTCTAAGATACACCATATACAATCCATCCAAGGGATATGCAAGGAGGAAAATGTTATGTTGCGCAGAATCTATATCCTTGATCTGTCTTTCTAACACTAAACCTTTTATTCCTCACTTTTTGTACTCAACCGATAACCTACAAGCAGATGGCTCGAAAAACAAAGGCTTGCCATGTGCGGCGAAATGCACAATTCTAAGAGAAATACGTTGAAATATAATAGGTATTCGAGAAAGTTCGTCCTAAACGGTTCAAGCATCTGCAAATGGGGTTCATTTCTAATCGAATTTATTACCATGGTAGGCAAATCTCTTTTAGTCTAACAGCCCTGAACCTATCATAGTGAGTAAGCACGCTCCAGTAAGACAAATGACGACCCAGTCGCAAATAATACACCGAATGGCCATAAAACGTGCTCTAGTCGAACTAAGGCCCGCCCCTAGTACCTTCTATGTCCAATAACCGGCTCCCGCACTCCTCGCCCCTGGAATATCGAGCGAGCCAATTTGCGCGCTACAGCGAAAAATGACTTCCCATTCAACACTTGTTATGTCGAGCACAGCTAAAGCCGAAAGCAAGGATAGAAGGGATGAGAAACCCTGCTTCATCCAAAAATCCACGGCATAATACTGTGAAAACAATAACGATCACTCATTGTACGGATCTAGGCCATTCTTGCATTCATTTCGTTTCCTTGCATCTACACTCAACGAAGTTTTTCGGATTTTCCATGTTGCTTCGACACTTGCTTGAGTATTCTCTTCTGAATGTCACAAAATGCTGATTGACTAAATTCTCAGTCCAATCCTGGGTTTGCCTTGTAGGGCCATTTTTCGATCGCATTTCAGCATGCCCACGGATCTCCCTCATATGAGGGATCTCGAGCCGGTTAGTCGCGAGGCTACGTGGCGCGTCCCCAGGTGGCGGATAGGGGGTTAATCGCGGACCAAAAGCGACCTTTGCTTCCCTGAGACGCAGGTGGATCCAGGGGATGGACTCCCTGTTTCTGCTGCGCCGATTTGGCACATACTTTCTGTATTTGCTAGGCGTATTCATGCATGCGTGTGTGGGTGCGTTCTCGCTTTATGCGGATTGTATTCTACGAGTCAATTCGGCCAAAAGCCTGCAATCAAGTGACAGGGAAGTATATGGGAGGCGGTTAGGAGTCGCCTCCAACAAATAAGCTCCATGTCCACTCTGGGAGAGCCTGGCAAGCTATCCGGCATGCGGTGAAAATTAGACTTCATATGACAGCCAACAATGTTTGGGCTCAGTGATTCAAACTAGATGGAGCACCTAAACCATTTCAAAAATCCACTTTGACTCAGAGGAAGCAAGTACCGACCATAAATGCCCATAAATTTTACTACGTGATCACCCCGAACCGTACCACACGTTACACAATTCACGCTACAGAAGTTGCTAGCAGAAATTCGTGTGAACGGCCCATTTTTACCAGGGCTTCGAAAATCTATTTTATCAGGATAAATAATGTTGTGCCTTGTTGTCAAAATGTCCAGACTTCAAGGATGCTGAGATCTGACCAAAACTTGGAACTTTAGTTCGACTTCGCGTCTACGACTACTCGTTCCGGGAGCTCATGTGCTATCAAGCACACCAACCGAGGCCCTTGTTTTCCTTTCTTCAAGCCAGGTTTCTACTCTAACGCTGCTATCAGCAATCATCTACCAACAGGAATGATCTGGTGGTACAAATCGGCACTGAAGCCAGCTAAATTGGTCATAGCATGTGCGCCTCCGGTAATCGCAGACACGAAGACCAGCTGACGCTCCTAGTTCTGCCCATATCTCAGCATGTTTGCAGTTGCATTTCATATAATACCCTACTACGAAAAAAATAGGCAAAAGGTAAGATTTGAAATATCGCGAAGAGTTCATTATTACATAGTATACTTGATTACTAAAGCTTTCTTGAAGCCGACATATTTATGTTTCAACCTAACATTTCGCGGTCACCGTAGGACAGTTGAATCTGAATGATTCGAGATCAATGTAAGCGCACAGACCACACACCTCCAGTGACAAATCTTGATCCATTGCGCTCCACTGACCACATAATATACCATTAAATATATATTTTTTTAGATATCATCACTACATTCAACTCAAAGATAACGTTTCTACCTGGATTGAAATGTCCAGGAGTAATACTGCCAAAGAATCTTTGCATAACAAAGAGGGATAAGCCTGATATCAGTGGATAGGAAGCAGTTCTAACAGCCGACGGTGCACTTGCCAAGTTCACTAAAAGAATTTCAAATAAACTGAGATTACTCAACTGTAGTTCCCTTTCACAGTGATTTTTTAGCTACAACGATTTTCGACCCATAACAAAAAATATTCCGGTACTATATTATATAAATGCGAATAAAATAAAGACGAAAGTAATTGCACCCTCGCTGACACAATCAATCACTTAATTTATATTTCCTAATTATATGGATAGCGTGCAAATACGCTTATTTAGTTCCTGACTTGGATGGCCTCTCCTCACTGGCTGTACGGATCCCAAGTTAATTTCCATTTTTCGAAGTTTTAACGATTTTGCCATTGTAGTTCCCTGAAGTCCCTAAGCCAGCCTGGCCAAAGTCCGCCACAGGTCGTCACCATTACGGGCAGTCGCCGCCTTTGTGGATCAGAAGATTTGCCGCCATGCGATTAGCTTGATATCAGGATGGTGGCGGATCCTGGTATTGGTTTACTCTTAGCTGGGCTTCCTAATGGAAACACCGGACTCTTTCTCAGCTTGGGAGACGATGACGGGGACGAGTACCCCGTTGCACATCGCAGACCAACACCTAGGAACACCTCCCACCCACGATGAGGCGGAAAACCGTTTGGAGGAATGCGCTTATTTAATAAATAATATTTATGAGGACCACGGACCTCCCTCATATGAGAGATCTCGAGCCGGTTAATCGCGAGTCTACATGCCGCGCCCTAGGTGGCGGACAGGAGTTAATCGCCAACCAAAAGCGACCTTCGCCTCTCTGAGAAGCAGCTGGATCCAGGAGATTGGCTCACTGTCATGAGGAAGATGTAAATAGAAAATGAAACAGCTCTAAATTTTTCTTCGAATCTAAAGCCATTCCTGTTTAGAATCGTGGCTAAATACTGATTCCAGATAGAGTAATCACGAACCAAATAGTACGAATAGAGCAGTCCCAATTAATTCTCCAACAGCTGGCTGGATGTACGCCCGATAGAGAGTCTTCGTTTGAGCTTCAGCTTCTGTCGTCATGCTATCTAAACGACTTCAATTTGGTGTTGGTTCGTAGATGAATTTGGGAAATCTAGCCGAGAACCATATGAACGTGATAAAATGCTATTCTTGAGAACTTCTGAAATGAATCGTTGGTCGATTACAGCTCGTTAAACACTACTGCTTAATTTAGTGCAAAGAGGCTGGAATATAGTATTCCTAAGCTTTGGGGTAATGTGCTATTGTCGAACTCCAACGTGTTAGCCTTACCATCAAAGCACCCCAATTCAACTTTCCCCATTTGTGGCTGCAGCTCTGGTGAAAACTGGAAAGGCGCTAACTTCGTCTTGCACTCAATTTCCGACTATGAGTTTCTCACATGACCACAGAAAAGCGTGACAAAACTTCTGCGTGTCTCTGGTGCTTTCATCGCAGACTGTAATCAAACTAACTATAACTGAACTGCAGAAGTAGTAGTAGACTTGTCAACGCTTTGCGATTTTCTCGATGCGACGATGCTGCGGAAAACAAATGGTCTTCGTTACCAAACGCTAGCACTTCTGCATATGTGCACGGAAACAGAAATGGCGTTTACCTTAAGCCAATTGAATTACGAGGAAAAGAAAAAGACTAGAAAAATCCTAGGTCGTCATGCTAAGACACTAATGCAAGGCAAATGCCAACCAATGCGTTCATCTCCTAGTACGAATGTGCTCGGTTGCCACGGCTACGTCGTTCTACCACGCTTTATGCGGAGAGGACTAGGTCTCCGAGGCACAGCTCGAGATTCTTCACTTGTTAATGATGGGCTAACCGGATTATTTTCAATATAAACTGCTCATTGGTACAATGACAGAAATATGCACATATTTTATGCCTTCAATGCAATCATTTCAAATGTTCAGTAATAATAAGTTAAGCGCATGCAGTTGCATAGCAACCATTTGTAAGAAAATGTGACAAAAAAGAAAGTATGCACTTCAGAGATATTACAGGAACAATTCTCACGAAAACTGTGCGACTAAATACCAGAAAAAGTACTCAGACATAACTCTCACAGGTACACCAGGACAACTCAATTTCATGTCAATACGAATGTAAGGGATAAGGAATAAGCGCAACAATCTCTATAGATGTAGTTAAACGCTGCACCACTTCATAACGCTTAAAATGTGCAAGCAATCCCTATACATCTAATTATCAAGGTTGAGAGAGAAACCAGAGGACAAATCAGTACAATGGGTGGCAAATCACCGCATACCCATACTGCTAGACCCACGGGAGTGCTTTACTGGGTAGAGGAAGGACAGAAGAGAAACGATGTTGGAGGAAATAAAATGGATGAATTAAAAACTGACAGTTCGAAGTTCATATAACATATATATCAACGCTCTTCGATAAAAATCTGCTCGCGGACGGGCCAGTTCAATTCCGAAAATGTTTTTGATTCGTCCAATGTGGTGACCTATAGAAAGAATCATGTAATTTTTCAAAAAAAAAAACAACGACTTACACAACGAAATTTCTCTCACATCTTTTTTGGGGAAGTCTGAATTGAAGAAACGATAGTCCCTGACTGAAAATCCTTTTGCGGCAAGGAACTGTATCAATACAGATAACTTTTCTGACAAACGAAAGCGACGCACAATCTAAAATTTGGCATGTAAATGGTGTAAAACATAATTTTACTTGTATTAACACACTTTTTAAGTTGATTTTCGATAATCAGATTACTTGAAGAATTGCTACCTCGAGAAATTATAAAGGAAACTTCTATCTATCAACACAAAAGAGTAAATTTCATTTACCTCACAAAGGCGTTTCATTCCTAAAACTTTTAAGAACTACAACTCATAAAAGATAGAAAATAAAAGCCAAGTCGTTAAATTTAGTGAAGCAACTATCAATAAAGGATTCAGGACCACCACCGTGTTCTGCTGCAAGAAATTTGGCTTTTTCAATAGCTTCATTTCATAAACAAGAGTTTAGATGAAAAAAAAACTTGAGCTTTATGAAAGCAAAAAAATTGTTGGAGTTAATAAAAAAAAAGCACCACATTGTCAAAAACATTTAGATTTTAAAAAATTCATCCCGACTAATAAAGTTCGTCATGGGTGCGGTTAATTAAAAACTCGTGTCACCGTCACTACACCGTATGTGTGTGAATCAATTCATGTCGATCTCCAGGTGATAGTACGAAGTAGACTGAAAAATCGTTTCAAAAAATTGAAACGCTGTTACATACTTGTTCACTTCCTGGCAAGCGGAACTTTACCATTAGAGTATTTCTTTCATCTAAAGTAGGTTCATCTGGCAGCTGGCTTGCCAACAACTGACGTCTGAAGGTAAAATGAAATATAACGAATGACAACTGCTACACTTCAATACACTGAGTTAAATATACAATTGAAAATAAAACATGCTTTATTTCCAGCTCTTCAGCTTCTCTCAATCTTCTCTCCTCCTCTTCTCGTTGCTCCTTAATCTCACGCTCTTTGGCCTGCATTCGCGCTTTGTCTGCTGCTAAAGACATTTCGTACCTGCAAAGCACTTCGCGTTGTATGTTTTACATAAGCTAATTATTTAAGCAGTAAGGTGAGTATAAGCATCAATGACCGATACTGGACATGCGGTTCAAGAAAACATTTCCTACAACTTTTACTTTCTCAACTAAAAAAGAATACCCCAAATACGGAGTAGCTAAGCAATCGAAAAAACAGAAAAAATTCGTACTCATGTGCCTGCTCTTGTCGAATACGCTCCCTCTCTAAACGTGCTGCCTCCTCTGCCTTTTCATTGTTTCGAATAGACGTGTATATGTCTATACCTGCCATCAGTTTCTCCATGACAATATCTGCACTATCCATACCTAAACTTAAACGTGCGATCCCTAATTGATAACAAATAACATTTTCTTTAGTTTCAAATCCAACTGATAAGAGATGTTCCGAAAGGAAGAAGTATACAGCTCAATTATTACAAAGACACTACGCACAGGAAAACACACTGAGTAGTCCAGCCGTCGGCCTCCCCTAGTGATTCTACAACACATTTCTGCCCGATACCAGAATTATTCCCTATCTTTTACTAGTTGCTTTTCAAACCTCTCTCATACAACACAACAAAAATTCAACCACAATGATGCTGAGATATTTGCAAAACTCCGGATCGCTGCTGTCTGCGGTGGGGAACGAACGCGCTATTACCCATTCCATGGCTGTCGCGTTAACCACTGCAGCCTGCAGCTCTTCCGTTTCGTCTGTCTCTCAGCTAATTCTACTGATCAGTGCCGTCGGTAATCACCCGTGATCAGGATTGATCTGATGGGCGCAAATCGACAATGAACCCAGTTAAGCTGAGGCTGTAGTCAGGCTGTAAACCGTGACGAATTATAATATGTAGTAAATAAAAAAGTTAACATTGTGATTTAGACTATGACGTCAGCATAACTGGGTTCATTGCCGATTTGGGCTCCCCAGATCAATCCTGATCACGGGTGATTGCCGACGGCACTGATAAGTAGAATTAGCTGAGAGAGACGAAATAAAGGACCTGCATGGTGTGGTGCTGAACGCGTTACTCCCGGAAAGGGAAATAATCCCCACCACAGGCATCTGCGGTCCGGAGTTTTGCAAATATCTCAGCATTATTGTGATTGAGTCACAAATATTACCCTGCCGTGAAAAATTGTAATAAGAAGTAAATAAAAAAGTTAACAACACAAATACTTGGTTTGAAAGTTTGACACAAGACGTAGGACAATCCGCACCACGGTCGAATCCGACTACAAGTTGCTCAACGCAGCTTTTTTTCCAATTGTGACAACAACATCAATTCTGAGATATTAGTATAGAACGATTACTAACATTGATCGGACGTCTCTTAAATCATGACGAGCAGAATAATCTTCCATAACAATCGTGACAAACCGAAAAGCAAAACAATAATTTCCAAACCGACCGTCACTTAACCTCGGTACCATAATAATCAACGTGTGTTTGTATCGTCGAACTTTCACGACGTTGACAATTTGTTTTTATTCGACTAACGTATCGACGTCCTCGTCTTTATTAGAGCCAATGATCCGAGTCGGTGGGTCACAGTTTATATAACAACAACAACAACTGTGGACCACCGACTCGGATTATCGGCTCTGACGAAGACGAAGGAGTCGATACATTAGCCGAATAAAAACAATGTATCAACCTCGTGTAAGCTCAATAATTTATACAAATTGTAACAGAATTTACGTATGTATCTACAAATAATTCACCATTATTTCCTTACGCATTTCCTTTGAACGTAACTGCTTCAGTTAAGCGCTTCGCCATGAGCGATCGCAAGGCTAACAATAAGATCAATTCCCACACAGTACCACAGGATAGTGGAGGCCTTGAAGTGCTGAACAACCTTCCGCATATATATGTCTTCAACCCTGTACAGCTTTTCGCATGAGAATTTGCCGTCGGACACCTGATACAGCGAATAACCAAGAACGTGAATCCGCCTTCAATCACCGCATTGTAACGAATGGAGATGATGACCTCACGTAAAAACGAAACAATTCGGGTTTTCATCAACTCAAAAGAAATGAGAAAATTGGTACACCGCAGCAAAGAACGACAGTAAACTAAATAGGGCTTATCAGTCATACGCAAATCACTCCCCACAGTCTTAAAATGTAACACGGCCATCTGGCGATGCGTTGTTCTACAAAGCAAAAAACTATATTCTATCAAGAAAAAGAAAACAAAGATCTACGTTTCCACATAAACTGAAACATCTCACTACGAAGCTGTGAGACACATCGCTAGTCTGTGGTTATATTGGTACCAGTTACACTATGTCCTCAGTAACTAAAAGGATGAATTAAAGATAAATTTCAAATGCTTTACGTACGTAGATATATACGTATATATATATATATATGCATATATAAATACGTGTGTATGTGTCACAGTGCCCTTGGTTTCAACGTAGTCCGCATCCGTTTCTATAAAGGGAAAAACTCAACAAATAACCAAAAAGTCAATCTACCATTAAACCGCCCACGCTAAAATTCTTACTAAACAAAATAGCTATATGCAGAACAATATTACATAAAAACTAACCATAACAGATATCATTGATATTGTATAAACCATGATCCTTTGTAACAATTACAAGTAGAGGGAATTTCTCCTTGTCATAAATCACAGAATCAAGTGAGCGACGAATGTCAGACATTCCAACCAACTCCAACCATTGCAGAAGCTTTAATTCGTTTTCCCTTAATTTTACAATCACATTCTAATTGCTACTTGAAGAATTATTTTCTCCAGAACAACGAATATTTGTCAAAAAAAAAAGACCGCAACAAAATCCAGAAATCACTGGAGTCCTGGTAACAACACAATCGCATCGTGGTAAACTTCCTTCCGATCCATGAAGGACTCGGATAGAATATGACCATGAGGTCAGAATGCCGTGGATCGCTAACCGGAAACTTCAGGAAAGAACCATACCCAAACAGTGAATTTTCAGTGCCATTGAAATCGTGTTGGCGAAAATAGGTTATCATAAATAGATAAGCATACAAACACACCTATGAGTAACATCCCACGGCCACAAGATGTACTGACATCTCAGTAAGTTGCTCACTGCATCACTACACAGAACCTTAAAGATGAGACTGCATCATGATAAAGACAAGAAGAAAAAACACTGATGCGGATATCCAGTAAGGAAGCATTTACTTTTGACGGGAAAATATTCGCCGCAATACTGCGATCATGATGGATATACAGTGCTAGTGGACGACGTTCTGAGACACCTCTGAATGATATCGTAGTAATGTATGAAAATCTCAAATTCGCCTTGAATGTAATGGCCAAATCACTAGCGTACGGACTTTAAAAAAGACTACCCTGGTGCTTCGAAAGCCTCTCTTATGGCCTCAGGAAGTGATCCAGTGAAGAAAGACGGAATATGGCAGCCAACACCAGAAAACCTGAATATATAAAGACGATAAGTATAGTACTAACATGGTGAACAGCTACAAACATTTTATTAACATTGATGAGAAAAGTAATATTCCAACAATGTATTACATCTCGTAGAGGGGGTGTAGCGCAGTGGTTGGAGGCGTCCTGCAACACACATGGAATCGATCTCCGTGCACAAGGCTCATCAAGCCTTCCACTCCTTCGGGGTCGCCAAATTGTTACCGGAGTTGGCTCGGAGAATAACAGCACTTGCTCGAGAAATCGGCAGGCCACCATGAGTCACTGTATAGGCCAGATATGCATTCAATCACCTCCAACGATGCTCAATGAAGTCGAATGCACAGCGCATTCCTCAGGGATTGATTAATGTCGATAGTTTTATCCCTTTTATCTATTATTACATATCGCGAGCACAAAATTCCACTCATCTGTAACTGATAATTGCGCGTAGTACTACTGTACTAGCATTTTTACCACTGATTTTCTGGCTGATATTTTTTAAAAGCTCACCTTGATTCAAATACCACCACAAAATTTTGAAGGGCTTCAGTAACGCTTCCACATTCTGTTGGAATTAAAGGCAAATTGTTAGAAGAAATCTAAAATAAGTAGGAAAAGTACATCACTATCTTTCAGCTAAACAACCCAGAATTACAACAGTTGCCTCGTACAGAGTTACGCTCGTTACAATCGATATCATCAGGTTCGTTAATTGGATACGTATCATCGTCATCCGATAACATAAATTCCCTATTCATTGTGTAGCCATTTCGAGGACGATGAGATGGCACAACAGAAGACGAGGGACGAGATAATTCCATGTCAACAACAGTAGTGTCATCTAAAATCGATAATTTAAACAAAACGACAGCAAGCATTAAGATTGAACTTTGGACAAAAACCAACAGATGTAACCGGTGCAAAGCTACACACCTCCATCTAGTTCAAAGGATGTTTGCCGTCCAGCACGTCGACGATACCTACGGTTATTCAGAATTCCCATTACTTCCATATCATCTTCATCAACACTGGCTTCACCGAATTCCCTGAACGACCGCTATGTTTAAACACACTTCTAGAGGAAAAGTAAATATCAAGAAAACAGCTAATTTCAGTAGGAAAACAAATCCTTTTATATTTTTTAGAAAAAAACCGCATTTAATCCCTTTTCAATAGACTTTAAACAGAAGAAAACCCTTCTCCATGAAATGGAAAAATGAATAGATTGTCTATTGTCTGCGATGTAGAGCGAGGAGATTCATGCCCCAGCTGTGTCTCCCTAGTTGAGGAGACCGGCGTTTCTACCAGAAAGTCCAGCTAACACTAAACCAATACCAGGATCAATTTCTGTCCTGGTATCAAATTAGTCGCTTGACGCTGTCTGATCCACAAGGGCAGAGACTGCCTGTGTGGTGAGGACCAAGGCCAGGCTGACCTCAAGACTCCAGGGAAACACCATGGCTAAACGAACAAACTCCGAAAATGAAGATTGGCTGGAAAAAAATGGAAAAATGAGCTGCAGCTTGAACAATCAGTGAGGACAGGCCGTCCGAATATTCAAGTAAGTATCTTCGCAATTTCATCTGCTGCAGATGAGTTTTAAAAAAAAAAGAAACTTTTTACTTAAAATTAGAAAAACAGCGAAGAAAATATTATGGCAAGCCCGAAAAACACAGTCTTTGGTATGTTTCACAATCACTGTGCTCACCACGGAAATTCATCATCATAAATCACCAAATTCTTCACGAAGAATTTTCTTCTGCGAAACAAATGTGTAGAGTTAATAATTTCCTTTCTACAGAGATTACGGTTCTCTTAACTGCTAAAATTAGCGGAGGAGCGCGAGAAGCTAAGTGAAGCTAAGTGGTAGCCAATCAAAATAACTCTCTTATTTTCCAATATAAGTACAAGCCAGTTTAGTTTCCTAGTTTTCAAACTTACTTCAAATTTGAACGTATCTTCTTAAGTCGACATTTTCTAATCCTGAAAATGAGCCCGACTTAAGTATACGATATTAAACTACACAAAACTTAAGCTTCCGTCTAGCTGTAAGGACAACCAATTGTTCAGAAAATAAACTATAACTAATTAATTAGCTACAAAAACGTAAAAGTCAAGCTCCTCACAAAGCAACTCACAAGTGCGTAAAACGTTATTGTCAAGGAAATATTCGCTTAATTCAACTACAACATCAACCATTAAGGCATGCCCATTAAAATAAGGATTTCGACAATGTCTGATTCAGTGGAATAATGTACTAGTTCGTTCGGCTTCCAGAAAACCCGAAGTTAGACATTTCGTTGGTGCTATACGCGAATAATTTTAGTGCCTGCGAAAACTAGTTGCAGCTCTTATGCAGCGCAGTGCATAGAAGCGCCATGCAATAGACATAGGTTCTACTCCACGTTCCAGGCGCACCAACCCTTTCATTCCTCCAGATTGTGCAAATTGATGCCACACATGTCAGGGAGAATAGCAGCAGTTACAACAAACGTCATTAGGCCATCGTCAGTCATATAAGCCAGATGTGAATCCAGCCATCCCAAACGATGCTTGGTAAGATCGAATGCATGGGCATCCCTCACGGATTGACCAAGGCCGAAAGCTTTAAGCTTTTTATTTACAGAAATTAAGAAATATAACCCACAAAATCCATAAAATAACATATAATCCACAATATGCAGTCCTAAACCCAAAGGTTTATGACCTCATCGTGGCTAGGAGATGGCTAAGAGAGTGTTCACGTATGTCGGACTACAATGCACTGAGGGCGAGACGAGGGCGCTCACCGCCGAGTAGGATCTTCCAAGCTGAGAAGTGCGACGCTTACATCCGGAAGCACAGCTAAGAGTAAACCAATATCAGTAATCACCACCTTTCCAGTAATACACTAGTCGCATGGTGGCAAGTTTCCCTCTGAACCACAAGAGCGGCAACTCCCTGTGGTGTTGACGAAGGATGTTATCGGAAACGAACAAAACAAGCACGCCCATTACATGCGTTGGAGACTGCTCCCTGCTCAGCACCTATTACGCCGGAACACTCTTTTCAGACGCCAACCTTTACGATATTCTTGGTGCCGAGGACCGCATCTAGCTCTACGCCATCGCCATGCGAGAGACGAAAAGTTGAAAGACAAATATATGCCAATTAAATGATGGAACATTGCCACCAATGGAGGAAAATTTTCATTATAAAATGTCGGAGTTGCGGCTTTCTGCTTTGTCGTACACCCATCTATTTCCCATCAAGTCACCTTATATGAAATCCGGCCACCACGCTTGGTCATTCTTTGTCTCCAACTTGAGCGTCGAAAGAATGTTAATATTATCAACCGCTACTCATCGACTTGCACTTGTAGGAAATAGTCCGCAACGGGAAGTCCCATAAATTCGATGTTTCACAGTGCATACGGAAATTCGGAATAGGAGAACGCTTCGGAAACGAAATGAAAATGAGAACCGTCTTGTAAGACTAATGTCCGCAATCAGTGAATGTGGGAGTCTCCTAACGGAACGACTCATGCGGAAATAGATAATAATCTCACCATTCTCTGATATTTCAGTGGTGCATGGATTTTGTGCTGAACCTAATCACCGTTTTCCTCGGACGAAAATTGCATAGGCTGACGAACTCCCGTCACCGTATAATAAAAACGAAACAAGCCGTAAATATTGAGAATATTTTTAATAAAATCTTCCCATATAACTTGCAGATAAAGAGAACCCGACCGAAGACCACAAGCCTCAAAGAACGTAAAACTTGGGCCAAACTCGCATTAGTTCCTCAAATAAGAGGTTCAGACCACATCCCCATTAGCACTAAGTAGTTGCTCGAAAAGAGGAGCAGACCGAAATTGCAACTGCAACAAACCTAAGACGGCTGAGAATAAATGTCAGCTGTAGAAGATTTCTGGGTGAGGATTTATATCGGTATAGGAAGTCGTAGGGCGCTTGTGGCGCAGTGATTGGAGGCGACACTACGACACGCACGTGGAATTGATTCCTGCGCCCATGGCCCACCAAGCCTTCCATCCCTCCGGGTCGGAAAATTGGTACCAGACCTGTCTGGGAGGATAGCAGCACTGGCTCGAGTCATACATCTGCAGGCCACCGCGAGTCATTGCAAAGGCCAGATATGCATTCAATCACATCCAACGATACTTAATGAAGTCGAATGCATGGCGCATCCCACAGGGATTGACCAACGCCGAGAGCTTTATCCTTTATCCTTTTTACAGAAAGTTGTCAGAACCAACTCAAAAATGATCTAGTTTGAAGAAGTGATGTAAGAATCTTTGCGACTAAAACGTTCTGCTATGTGTCCTGATGAACGAAGATATGACTATCACCACATCACGCCAAGATGTATAATTAGTAACGGAAAAGTTCTATACTGATTCCGACTTCGAAATCCCTGGTGGTGATAAACCGCTCGGGTTTCTACTCCCTGAAATTCGAGTTGAGATGGAAAGCATGAAGACGGGCACACCTCCAGGATTCCATAACATCACCGCCGAATTTCTTATGACATCTTAACTTCCCTAGGAGAGCATCCTGGACCGATCAAGGGCATTCTGCACAGCCATCTTGACCAAGATTACCGAATGGAACTCCGCAACTATCGTCCGTTATACTTGTTTAGTGTACTCCACAAGCTGTTCACGGAGATTATCCTGTCGCGCATATCGAGTACATTGAATGAAGCAGAACCAGTTGAGCTAGCAGGATTCTGAAAAAGCATTTGACAGTGTCGAAACGAATGCAATCCTATCAACACTCGACGACCAAGGAATGAGCCGTCCTGAATACTAATAGCTGATTATTATCGGAATTTCAGCAGTAATATACAGCTTTTTCACTGACCCCTCACCATATCCAGAGGAAAAAGGGTTTTGCAAGGCAACATAATATCGCAAAACCCGTTAGCTAAGGTGGATAATGAATTAAGTCGATTAGGAAGAGAAGGGCGGGCACACGTTCTGATGGAATATTTCTACTAAATCTTCGTTTTGAGGACGACGTCACCAATTTTTCGAGAAGTGCAAGTGAAGCAGAGTCGATGCTAAATGAGGTCAGTGAATCGGAAAAAACATTGGACTACGCATAGACCGGAAGAAGAACCAGTTCATGAGGAAACGATGGTGCGAAGACGAACAAATAGATGCTTCCCTGATTACAGAACCATCTCTTACGTGCAACTTGGACGTTCAACGAATATGCAGAAAAACATGAATGAGAAAGAGGAGAGCCGCAGGGGCTTTGTTTGGGCACCTTTGGGATGTCATCAACTAACTAACGGACCAAAAATTCCGCGTTTACCTTTTCGACTCAACAGTCCTCCAGCGCTCTGTAGCAGACGTGGGTTGGTACCTCTACCAGTTCAAGGAATCCGCGCTCCACCCACAGAACGCTTGGACGATGTCTTCCAAAATTTAACCGACATGGTACTCAGAATGTCAAGCCGGAATGAGCAACTCAGATGTTCGGAACCTATGCCATGTTGGAGATCCAGGAGAATACTCACTGATAGCGAAACACAGGTGTGTCGACAACATGATAAGAACAGATTAAACATGGAGAAAAAGAACAGTGGAATGGACATAAAGAGAATGCAAGCCTTTTCCTCTTGAAAGACAACCCAAGCAATGGGCGGACGTGTTCGTGGCTAACGTCAATCCATATTCGCATGTGGAAATGCTTTCAGAAATTCAGAATGAGCCTCACCGACGTCATCATGTTCGAAGCACAGCACCACCGTGGACGACTGCGAGAGAGAGGAATAAATGGAAAATATGCTCGGGTCCGCACCATTAATGCGGGCGGGCCAGCAATGCAACCAAATAAGTAAAACGATAACAACAATAACCTAGAACTCAACTTTCTAAATTTGCAGCCTCTTCCGACGAAAATAATGATAAACACTGCAGTGCACCTTGCGCTCTCCAAGATTTTTTTCTAATACAGTTGGGCAAATATCATAAGTAGCTTCAAACTGTGCAAACTGCTGAATACAACGCTCAAAAAAAAACCTAGATAGCAAATTACCACAATTTCAATCACAATTTGCTACTTTCCTAACATAACGTGGATAACTTCTTTACTAGGATCCTGAAACTACAAATAAAAGCAACTCTAACTTCAATGGTGCTGAAATATTTGCAAAACTCCGGACCGCTGCTGTCTGCGGTGGGAAGCGAACGCGATATTACCCTATTGGGGGTTAACGTATTCACCATCACATCATGCGGGTCCTTCGTTTCGCCTGACACTCAGCTAGTTTTCTACCTACCAGTGCTATCAGCAATCACCCGTCAACGGGATTGATCTCAGTAGCGCAAATCGTTTGATCCCCACCGCAGACACCTGCGGTTCAAAGTTTTGCAAATCTCTCAGCATCATTATAGTTGCAATTCACATAATACTCTGACGTGAAATATTGCAGTAGGCAGCAACTAAGAAAAATAAGCATTGTGGAAACCAACTCCGTCCAAAGAAATGGGTATAACAACTCACGGTAACTCTCGTCGGTGATTCTTCGCAGGTGGAGGCAGTACCTCTACATCAGGTCCAATTACTCCATCTCCACACAGATACGATTCGATTGCTTGCTCTAAGTTCCAACCCACGGATTCCAGTCTGGCCGCAGCCAAATCGCGTTCCGCCACATTAGTCACCTCCTAAAAGCCACATGGAACTTTACCAAAACACTCGGCAATCGATTATGAAGAAACACGTACCTGGAACTGCCGAAGCTTCTCCGCTTGATCTGGTAACAATTCCATTTCCAAGTGTGCAATTCAGTAGCGACTGAAGCTTCCTTCACGAAAACTTAAAATGGATGATGGCCGATAATACGCTCTCCAACTGGTAAAAATACTATTACGATGAACAAATGATAAGGTGAGAAAGAAGAAGGGAAGAAGAGAAATAGAGCGTAAACAAGTGAGGAAACGGGACTGGATTCTATGTCATCCATTCGGCCGGAGTTTTCGTGATGCGTGCGCACATTGCGGAACACACACCCGATCGATCGCCACCAGCTGATTACAATCCTCGTCCACAACTGCGGACGGAGTGGGGAAACCCTTAGACAGATCAGTAACCTCAAACCCATGGTTAGGTCAGATAGCTGAGGAGAGACTGACAACTGTAGAAAGCTGCAGCGACCGATTTCGATCGAGACTTTTCTTTGGAAGGTTTTTTGGAAACACCTCGTCCCAGCATACACCTTATCTTGAAAATTGTCGGATAGTAGTGATTATCCGGTGATAACAGCTTGTTTTTCCTCCGGACACTCCATCCTGCAGAATTCGGCGAGATTATCAGTTAGTACAAAGCGTAATAATATTTCAGAACTAACTTTCTTTTAACCTCAGTGTGACGATGAATGATGAATGATGATAAATGACTAATGACTAACCTATTACGCTTTGTACTAGCTCATAATAACACCGACTTCTGCAAGATGGATTGTGCAGAATAAAGACAAGTTGTTATCACCGGACAATATTACTATCCACCATCAGCATCCTGTATGAAAGGGCATCACTGAGTGAGTATGCCTCATTCGAGGAGATGGCCCGTTGAGGAATGCCTGAGTAAACGCGAAGGCGAAGACGCCACATCGAAACGAAGAACAAGCGTGGTCTATCGACTCGGATCATCGACTCTGATGTTAACGAAGACGTCGAAACAGCCGAAAATGAACATATGTATCAACTTCGTGTAAGCTTATCAAAGAAAGAATACATTTCGAACGATGTCATCTGAAAAATGGCACACGCTAAGTCAAACCTACAACGAAAACCCTGACCTACAACGGAAAGCTACAATTAAACCTACAACACAGATCTTCGAATATTACCTCATTACCGGATCCATGGAATGTCTACGAAGCATCGAAAGAGAAACACGGATAAGACGTTACCTTCTTGAGAAGTAAGCACGAGGTTAGTTTTAAAGCTTTGTTAATACAGAGTAGCTGACCATTCGGCGATTTCGCCCTCTTCAGAGCCCATTATTCTCTTGCAAAGGTGATCCTCCAAGTGCTGGACGCAATGATGTTCCTTCAACTAGCATTTCTTCAGTTGAGCGTACATGTTGTTTTGCCAGCGTCGAAGGGAGGGACGTAGTGGTCGCAGTTCAATGTCAAGTATTTGGTGACCGTCCTCTGATAGATCCCAGCACTTCTTTCATTCGATTCATTCCCTCACAGCCACCATCCACGATGGTCTCTTCACTTTTTTGCATGTGAGTTCGGCTGCTGATTGATCATTTTTCGTCTTCATCAGGATCATAGTTAAATGCTGGTCTAGTCGCTTCTAATCCTGCCATGGCAATGCTAGGTTGTTCCCACATGGCTTAGAGGAGATCAGCTTTTCGCAAACAAAACTAGTACCAATTTCATGACTCAGGATAGGTAGACTTGGTGGGCCTCGTGAGATCGAACAAGGGCGTGATCAATTTATAAATTGCTGATACGTTGACATTTAGACTTCGTTCTTACCCAGGTCATCCTTTAACTAATGATTAATATGAGTAATCTAAAACGTATTTAACTCAGATACCTCTATGAGTAGAGAATTTTTACGATTTCGTTTGTAAACGACGTGTTCTGAACCTTATCTATAAAGAATACCTAAAACCTTGTGATAGAACGGGTTTGTGAAAGTAAGAGCTAAGTATCAGAAGCAAGTATGCATACCTCTAAGAATGACAATACAAGTAAACCCTATTTCTTTCAGGTGGAAGTGCTTTGGGGTAATAGCGGAACCAAAACATACCCTAAGAACGGAAATTTGTCCTACGATGACACTAAATGTGGGAGACCATCACTGACGTTAAAGTGGCTTTAAAGCATGTTCTATACAAATTTATAAGCTCAGTTTATCACCAGTCAAACAGAAGATGATTGTGAAGCACACGGAATCGTTCAACCCTAGAAAAGAAGCTTTGGGAAATTAGGGTCGCCCAAAACTTCCAACGAAAAGCTGAAGTGTTGAAAACTCCCAAGAAATCTGCAATAATATTTGCTCGTTAGAAACGAGACCATTGTGCAAAGCTGCAGAAGTCTCGTGTCTGTCTGGTTCATTGGTCCATGTGGCAATTTTTGCTACCCCTTCATGATCAGATCATGTTGATGGCAACTTAACAATACACAGACGATAAAACATTTACGAACAAGGTCGGCGCAAGCAATAAGGCTACGTTTTATTTAACACCTTCGGACTTTTTTAAATGGGAAATCGTCGAAGATCAAGAGGATAGCATTCAATGAATTAAAGAGCGCAGTAGGAAGCGAATGCAGCTGTACTTTTAATGAACCGATTTACGATGTTTACATGTTTGTTACGAGCAGGTTGTGGCCTAACGACAGTCATCACTTGGAGCACCAGGAGGAAATAAAATGACTTTACACCAACTACATTTGACTTCTACTAAAGGACCTAGCCCCACAATTAGAGACGATGATTAAGCGCACAGATTTTGTGGGACACCCTGCATCATACATCGAACAAAGCTCAGAGAAGCTCATATTAGCCGCTGACATACAGCTCCTAAATTATACGAAATGGAGCAGTTCAAATGTGGTACGGGATGTCCTCCACAACCTTTCTTCATAGCTGAGAAGTTTCTGACACTTAGATAATCCATTCTCGTATGCCGCGACGGTGGCAACACTTCTTTCATTCGTCTCGTCGATTCGCAGAAAATATAAATGTTTGGGACCAGTCGTTACTGAAGAACTATAATGCTCTCTCTTCCTGACATGTTGAATGCTCCCTCAACATGATTTTCCACCGATTCTCAAGAGCTTCGTGCCACGGCGTTCTGAAGCCTTCGCCGTTGTCCATCGCACAGGTTCGTTGATCGTTGGAATGTTTACAGTCTTCCTCCAGGATTCTTTTCAGGTGACGGTTCGCCGTCTTGCCACTGGTATTCTTCTCGGATGATAGTTTGCCGCCTTGCCAGTGATAGCACCGATTTTTACGATTACCCGTCCTAGTCACTTGATGAGTACAAAATGTGTCGGAGTTCTCAATTCCACGATTTACTTTAACGTTTAGACCTGCTACATTATTTATCAACTTATTGGAATCCTGTTGTTAATCCAATGATTTCTGCAACTCTCATATAGAAAAAACCATGCGATCGAGTATATTAATGATTACTGTGTTCTTCAGTAGAAATATTCTCTACTTATAACACTTACTACTTCTCCGTCTTCAAATTATGCCTACTGGTTGCTTCAAATGCCGCGATAGCGTCAACGAAGATTTGACAATAACGCAGGTAGCTAGCGCTCTACATTTCAAAAACAATGGTTCAAAAAATTTGGTTGACTATACATATAAACATAAATAGCTCAAAAGACCGATTTTCTGTAAACATCAGTATAAATAATTGATATACAACCAGTGCGATACTCAGATATTCACAAAACGTGGACCCCTAGCCAGATCGAACCACGTTTTCCCTTATAGGAGGCTCACAGGCTCGCGTAGTGCACACTGCCCCATGGGGGTCCTAGCTCTGCGTTTCCCTCAGACATTGTGATTTCAACTACAGCCACAGCCTAACTGGGTTCAATGCCGATTTGTGTTCCCCAGATTAATCCCGTTGATGGGTGATTGCTGATGGCAGCGTTAGGTAGAAAACTAGCTGTGAGAAACGCAGAGCGAGGGCCTCCGTGTCGCACCGTGTATTACGCTAGCTCCCGGAAAGGGAAATCGTCGTTCGATCTGGCCTGAGGTCCAAGTTTTGAGAATATCTCAGCATCGCTGTGATTGTAATTCACATCATATCCTGCCGTGAGAAATTATAGTAGGCAGAAAATAAAAGGTTAACGTAGACAATATAGGGTTAACTTTTATTTATTGCCTATTACAATTTTTCACAATAGGATATTATGTGCGGTACAACCAAAGTGGTGTTGAAATAGTTGCAAAACTCCGGACTGAAGGTGCCTGCGGTAGTGAACGAATGCGCTATTATCCTTTTCGAGGGCTAACGCGTTCACCATCGCACCATGCAGGTCCTTCGTCTTGCCTGTCTCAGCTAGTTCGATCGATTAGTGCCATCAACAATCACCTGTGAACGGGATAGATCTGGGGAGCCCAATCGACAATGAACCAAGTTAAGCTGTGGCTGCAGTCGAAATCACAATGTCTGAGAGAAACGCGGAGCAAGGACCTCAACGGCGCAGTGTGCAGTGCGCGAACCCCCGGAAGGGAAATCACGCTTCGATTTGGTCAGGTGTCCAAGTTTTGTGAATACCTTAGCATCACTGTGGTCGTACTAACGACATATTTATTAATACGTTCTTAAAAACTGCCTTTATTGAGCTGATGAGAGGTTGGTATACCTCGTATCAGCTCAACACGTGCAGCTCATAAGACCATATAAATAAATATAAATATTTCGAACTTTAAGACAACGGACAATAGTGTTACTGAACGTACCGTCTATAACACGTGTAACCAAAAAGCATTTTTTGGAAATATTTCGAGTATTCCTAGTTCTAGGTAAAAATGATGAAGCTGATGAGCAGGAAAAAAAAACTAAACGCATACATTTTTATAGTCGATTTTGTTATTTTATGATGTATCGATACTGAAACTAATATTGTCGACGTCATCTCACGATGATATCAGAAGCTGAATACTGATACATTTTTCGGGCCTACAGAATTCTGGTTTAGTCAAACTTTGATAACTTCTTTACTACAGATATTTTCTTTATCTCATTTTATTTGATCTGCCTTCATGTCTACTGTTGTGGCCGTGGCGATTCACGTTCGATTCCTGTCTTGGGCATCGTTTTGAATAAAATCCAAGGATAAACACGGAAAAGACATGCACTGGAATTAAGAGATTTCGTTTTGAATAAAATCCAAGGATGAAGGATACAGGATCGATTAATGTCTTGGGCATCGTTTTGAGTCGGATGCTAGGAAAAGCACGGAGTAGACATGCTCTGGTAGTTAGAGATTTCACACTGAAATCGTTCAGACTGCAGTATTCTAATAGTCGTCCATTGTGAACGACTGGCCCTAGTAGTATAGTGGTTAGTACTCCACGTTGTGGCCGTGGCGACACAGGTTCGATTCCTGTCTTTGGCACCATTTTGAATAAAATCCAAGGATGAACACGGAAAAGACATGCACTGGAATTTAGAGATTTCGCACTGGATGGGTTCAGACTGCAGTTTTCTAATAGTCGTGCATTGTCAACGACTGTCTAGCGGCTTTTATTAAAAATGAGGTCCAAGACAGGAAGCGAACCTGTGTCGCCACGGCCACAACGTGGAATACTAATTACTATACTACTTGGGTCAGTCGTGCGAAATCTCTAAATTCCAGTGCACGTCTTTTCCGTGTTCATCCTTGGATTTTATTCAAAAGGACGCCCAAGACAGGAATCGAACATGTATCGCCACGGACACAACGTGGAGTACTAACCACTATACTGCTTGGGCCAGTCGTTTACAATGCACGACTATTAGAATACTGCAGTCTGAACTATTTCAGTGCGAAATCTCTAAAATCCAGTGCATGTCTTTTCCGTGTTCATCCTTGGATTTTATTCAAAACGATGCCCAAGACAGGAAGCGAACCTGTGTCGCCACGGCCACAACGTGGAGTACTAACCACTATACTGCTTGGGCCAGTCGTTTACAATGCACGACTATTAGAATACTGCAGTCTGAACGATTTCAGTATGAAATCTCTAACTACCATAGCATGTATAATCCGTGTTCATCCTTGGATTTTATTCAAAACGATGCCCAAGACAGGAATCGAACATGTATCGCCACGTACACAACGTGGAGTACTAAGAGTGGAGGTTGAAATAGCGCCCTTGCTTCCTGCTCAACTGCTTCGCTAATCACAGCACTACTCCCCTGAAAAGGACGTTGACGCACCTACCATTTTAGATTACTAATGCAAAACGAAACTCATGGAAGAGGTACTAAGATCTGCACAGCGTATGAATAGGGACTAAGTATGACGGTTTACCAAAAATACACTGTGTCAATACACACTGATGAGAGTGCATCCTGAGATCACGTCTTAGTACGGTACTAAACATCAACACTATCCATGGCTGGTAATGTCTTGGCATCATCCTTGGCAGTAACAATCCCTTCGCTAGACAAACTGGATACTTGATACGTATGTGGCTTGTCCTCACTGGTTGTGCATGCCCCAGCATAATCTCCATTTTTTCGGAGATTTGTTCACTAGACCACTTTAGAACCCATTAGTGATTCCCTGGAATCCCGATGTAAACATGGCCAAAGTCTGCCCAGGTTTTCACCACCACAGGCAGTCAAAGCCCTTGTGGACCAGATGAAGATTTGCCACCAGGCGACTAATTTGATACCAGGACTGTGGTGGATTCTGGTATTGTTTTACTCTTATATAGGCTTCCAAATGGAAACGCTGGACTCCTTCTCAGCTTGGGAGACCCTGCCATGAATTTCCCCGCTTTACATCGCAGCCCGAAACACGGGAACACCTCCTAGCCACGATGAGGCGATAAACCGTTGCGAGCCGACAAATAGACGAGCGAAAAGTCTTTTTATAAACTGTTACGTAAAGAGAATAGCTTGTTAGCGACTACTTCCAGATCTGTGCTCAATATACTATCAAGCGAGTGCAAAAGTATAGCAAAAAGACTCCGCGGAGTAGAAAAAAGGCAACCAAAAAAAACGAATTGGATTGAATTCATGCTGTCCTGTATGTCTCTACATATGTCTCAGCGTAGATATGTACCGTCACGAATCCCTTAATATGTGTGTTCACTTAAATACGATATCCCGAAAAACATGCAAGTTTATTCTGATGATATTATACAAAGCTTGTTATTTTAAGTTCCATTGTTTGGAACTCGGTAAAGCTTTGGTGTTACGCAGTTGTTCTGAACCTGTAGTGTATTCCTTCGATGAGAAGACACATGGGTGCGTAACTACACTGCACTAACCAGCCACGCCTAACTATTCGTAGCATTTTCAGACGGCTAAGCCGTCCATGTTTCGGCTGATGACGGCTTATTTAGTCCAGGACCAATACCAAGATCCGCTTCCGTCTTGGTATCAAACAAACTAGTCGCATGCTAGCAAATCCCCCTTTGATCTACAAAGGGGCGACTGCCTGTAGTGGTGACGAGCTGCGGCAGACTTTGACCAGGCTGACCTCGGGACACTAGGGAACAATGGCTGAACCAGCAAAACTTCGAAAAAAGGAGATTGCTGGACCCGCACAACCAGTGAGGTTGGCCGTCCAAGTATCCAAGTACTAATTATATATCATAACCAGATATAGAGTGAGCGATCATATAAAATAAAACAGAAGCGATCAAGAGATCGCTCAGCTGCTTAAATCGATTCCAACATAATACAGTACTCCGTTAGAAACAGGATACTGTCTTACGTTCTTCCCTAGGATTTTTCAACTCTCAAACTCGATGAGTAGCATGACTTACACAGTAGATGCCATATTTATACAAAAACCGCTTTCTGATACTTTTCTAAACAGACTTTCGCCAAACAAGGTTATTACGAAACTTCAACACTTCAAAACGTTTTGTCTTCATCTTCCTCAGAGCTGAACAATCTAGAGAAATACATCTTTCTGATAATTCAGGGGCTTCGAGAGGAGGGTAAATATGCAGTGAAACGAATATCAGAGACAAGCGAAACCTCTGATTCATTGAATAACTTGAAAGGATTCCACATGAGAGGATGGCGATAACTCATCAGAGGCATCCTGAAATACACATGGGATCGATACCCTTCCATCCCTCCGGAGTCGCCAAATTGGTACCAGATCTGCCTGGGAGGATAATAGTACTGACTCGTTAGATCAGTTAGTCACTGCGAGTCACTGTAAAGGCCAGATATGCATTCAATCACCTCCAACGATACTTAATGAAGTCGAATGCATGGCGCATCTCTCAGGGATTGATCAACGCCAAGAGCTATCCTATATGCTCTCCAATCTTAAGAAATAAACGCCCAGTAGTACATATCTGTTCTGTTACTACATCGACTCGTTATGACAACGAGGACACAACGTGGCTAAGACGAACGACCGTGGGCCATCGACTCGGACCACATCGGCTCCGATGAAGACGAAGTCGTCGATAAGTCAGTCGAATAGAAGCAGTGCCACAACCTCGTATAAGCTGAACAATCCACAGAAATGTATATGTGTTTTTCGTTAACGAGCAAGCACGAGGTCGACGAAAGACTTATCCACACGCGGCCATTGTCACGACATGGACCGTCCGCGTTGCATCGCTCTGGGTCCATCGAGCTCGAGCACCACTCGAACGACGATCCACACTCGGCGGTGCTCTTTCATACAGGATGGCTGCTGAGATGCTGACCATCTGTTGGTAATCGTTCGTTCTTCTCCGAGCAATCCATTCTGCAACGGTCGGTACCACCACCAGCCAGCACTGAGCGCAACGATATTTCAGAACCGAGAATATGAAAGTTTTTCATTAACCCTGTGTCAGCTTATCAATCGGAAAGCACGTATTGGTCACTTATGTCGAGGTTCAATGAAAGTCGCTTTCTGAAATATCAAAATTTTCCACATACGTCCGTTCCGGAAATTACGGCATCTCCATTGGAAATGACGGCTAAAATAAGCTCTCATGTCGCTGTCACTGTGTCCGTCTATTCTACTGCTCTTTGCTCGTGGATGCTTTCACGTTTCCTTCTTTTCTGGTGGTTGTGGATGATGTCGATTCAATTTTGCAGTGCAGGATTTCGAGTGCAACGTCGCAGTAGTTATGTTCCGTTCATTTATGACAAAAATATCGCCCGTAGTGTGTATTTGCTTGTTATCGATAACTATCTAATACCAAATTGGAGTCTAAATCTGTGTATTTCTAGGTTATGTGAGGCCCTCTCTAGGCTGGCTAGGTGTTTTTTGGGACAAACGAGTTTTGACGGGTAGGTAGTTATTGTGGATTTGAGTAGCCTTGCTTGCTTTAATTTCGCTTTTACTGGAACGTTTTTAGGGACACTGGGTTGTAACATTTGGAGATTTTCACGATGCAGTATTTAGAGGACATTATGGAGTGTCAGCAGCATATTTTTCTGACTCATTTTTCTCTTTCATTACAAAAATCGAGTCGAAGAGTGTTTTAGTGATTGAAGACATACCTGAGGAGATTTGCAAGAGATTTGAGCTCATGCGAAAGTGGGATAGCGATGTAGAGAGTAAGTTTATTACAAGTCGCTTACTCTTTCTTCGTAAAAAAGTACTATTTATAAGTCCAGAGCCTTGTCAGGAACCAGTAACTGTGATGCCCACCTTTTGTTTGTTGTGGTCTCCTTGAAAACCAACCGCAATAAAGATGGTATACTTAATTACATGGATAAAGCTCTATCTTCACTGGTTGTGCGGAGCTCAGCTTAATCTCTATTTTTTCGGAGTTTTGCTGGTGTAGCCACTGTAGTTCCCTGGATTCCAATGGTCAGCTTTGCCAAAGTCGGCCCCAGATCGTCATCACCACAAGCAATCGCCGCCGTTGTTGATTTGAAGGAGATTTGCCACCAAGCGCCTAGTTCGATACCAAGTGGTGGTGGATACTGGTCTTAGTTTACTATTAGCTAGGCTTCCTGATGGAAACCACGGACCACTTCACAGCTTGGGACAATTTGTCGAGGGGATGATTCCGTCATCTGTACGTCGCAGCTCGACACCGAGGAACACTTCCCAGCCACGATGAGGCGTTAAACCGTTGTGAGGGATGTGGTCTACTAGTTCACTACCATTTGTTATTGCATAGACTTGCAACGTAGTAGCAGTGCTGTTCGAGCAAATGGAGACGTTCTTGTTTCCTTTTACAGAGTTTTTTTCCTGCCTCCTGAACTTTCATTTTTGGGGACTAATGCGATTTATGTGATGAACACTAAACTAGCGCGAAATCTATTCTTTGGTAGTTTTAGGGCTTCAGTTGGAGTGTAGGTATGCAGTGAAACGAATATTGGAGCTTACGGAGACTTCTGAAGCAATGAGGGAAAAGATATTGATGGAACTGGCAGATGTAAGTTGATGTTTGTAGGAAGTAGACATATAATACATCGAGGCAGAAGTTCGTTATTTTCTAGCATCTGTAAGGAACTGCATAACACTCATGACTATACTGCATCCAAAATGTTTATTTTCAATCCCTGATCTCTAATATTGTACCTTGAAATTTGTAGTAGGCAGTAAATAAAAAAGTTAGCATTGTGATTTCCACTACATTCTCAGCTTAACTGGATTCAATGCCGATTTGTGCTCCCAGATCTGCCCCGTTTACGTGATTCCTAATGGCACTGGTAGGTAGAAAACTATCTGAGACAAGGACGAAACGAATGACCCGTTTTGTGTGTGTGGTGAACGCGCTAGTTCCCGGAAAGAGTAATAACGTGTTGGATTCCCATCGCAGACACATTGCTTCCGAGGTTTTTTAAATATCTCAGCATCATTATAATTTTATTTTTCTTGCAGAAATATCGTCTAATTCATCGATTAAGTGAGAGAAAGCTCGAGCTTGCTGTTAGGAGTGAACGTCTGATGTCTGCTGTACTTGATAAGGCAACTAAAATTATGACTTGTCGTCTCCGTTTCTTCATGGTTAACTAATTTATTATAGGTCAACGATTCGTCGTACCTGTGCAAGATTGAACTAGAGGTTGATAATCCAGGTTGTACCGATGCGATCGAAAGAAGTTCGTTAATTTGTTTTTCTACCACACTTTTTTTTCTGCTTCTGCTTTCTTAAGATTTAGATTATAAGTGTTATACCACTATTACGCCAAAAAAGCGTGGTTTATGTTATCAGGTATTATCAGGGTGTTCACTGTTATGCTGCTTATAATCGGAGTGATCGGTATTCTGCTCATTATTTATGAATTGTGTACTAAGAATCTCTATTAAAAAAAGGATAAAGCTCTTTTTCTTGATCAATCCTTGAGGGATGCACTATGCATTCTGCTTGGATTGGATGCATATCTGGCCTGAACAATGACTAACGATGGCTTACCCATGTATTGAGCCATTGCTGCTGTCCTTCCAGACAAGTCTGGTATCAATTCGCCGACCCCGGAGGGATGGAAGGCTTGGTGGACCATGGGCGCGGGGATGGATTCCACGTGTGTGTTGCAGGGAGTCTCCGACCACTGCGCGACACGAGCCCTTAGAAATCTGTCTATTAGCAAATGAAACGCTATATTCTAAAGGTGAAGAGATTTTCTTCTCATTCAGACTTCTGTCGCATGTTAGGACTAAGGCCCACTTCATCACATTTGGCCAAGTGTAATGTGGAGTTCGAGCCATTAGATGATGTAGAATCAACATCATCCTTTCATGAAGAGGTCATTTATGGAGGATGTTCTCCTTCAGATTCTGGAGATGGTGCATTTTCAAACATGTCCAATGGTAAGTTCTTGTTGAGGTCGATTTGAAGAAAATTTTTTATAATAGAGTATTACTCCTATACACAGTTCTATGGTGAAATATTTTAGGCTCTGACTTTTAGTGAATCATTCTGGACGTCTTTTTTTTTAAAATTCCTCAGCATCTGTTTTATTAATTGTTTTAGGTACGGCTGATATGGAAAGACTTGAGAGTTTTTCTCAGAAGTCTGTGTCATATGGCAACCCTCAAGGTTCTCTTTCTTCTGCTCCAAAATTCAAAGTATGTTCGAGATTTTGTATCTTATGTCAAAAAGCTTTTTCTTTTGTTCTGAATTGTTTCTTTTTTTCCATGCCCTACTGCTTTTGCTAATATCTACGTTATGTTGCTTAATATTTATTTTTCGGGGATTCATGCAGGAATCTCGTCCTATATCTTTAAACTAGCATGTCTCAGCTCATAACGAACCTTACTATTCGAAACAAAGGCCGTTATAATCTGCACATCTTTGCCAACGAAAACAAGGTTATTTATTCCGGCCGCTTGGAACATTGGAGTGCTGGAAGCGATGAAGTTATGCAAGGCAGTTTTGGCCTCGGCTTCGTTTCTGAACCATTGCTAGTACAGGAAGTTATCGAGATCCTTGGAAAAGTGGTTGTCGCTGGGCATGAAGTCGGAAGAGTATGGCTGATGAGGTAGAGTTCCGTAGCACTGCTCGATCAACCTTTTCAGCGTCGGTAGTACAACATGTGGAATCGCGTTATCGTGGATGAAAACCGTTCAATTTCTTCGACATCCGTCTGTCGACCTTCTTCGAATTTCCATTTTTCTTTAGATGCTTCGAACAGGAACAGTTGAGATGCTTACATCGAGGCGTTGTGCAAGTTCTCAAACAGTTTCGCGTATAATTACTTACCACCGTGTCGTTCAGTTTATCGTCATCAATGACAGAGCGTCTGCAACGTTCCTCTTCTTCGAAGTCTACTTCTCTACGAAGGGATTTTTTAAACCAAGCTAGCACTGCACATTCATTAACATTCCTTGGCCCCATACGTCACTGTTTCGAAACTTGCGCTGCACACCGAACGCGTTTAAATTCGTAAAAGCGATTTTGTCGAAATTGCTATTTTGACACTTGGATTTCCAGGCGATAAAATTTAAAAAAAATATTGTTTGTGTTATAATTCATTCATACAGAGCGAAAGGACAAATAAGCTTTTCTCGAAATGTAGGAGTGCATCACTTGAATAAAATAACTAAAATATATGAAAGAAAGTAAAGCTGAAAATTATGTATCAATTTCCAAACCAACAAATTACTGCGGCACACATTTCTGTTATTGAATGTACGCACTCCTTTTTTCCGTCGGCGTAGAGCGTCGTACTTTTCATACGGATTTCTATATTTTTTTATTTTTTGGCAAAGAGATGTTCACACACAATGTTGAGTCTTCGTGGAGCACACCTGGGGGCTTTTGTTAATGACTACAGTGAACATATTTCCATGTAATTCCTGTTTACTTGCATTTAACTCATCTTACTTGGATGCTTGGATGGCCTATCCTCATTGGTTGTGTAGGCCCCAGCATAGTTTCCACTTTTTCGGAGTTTTGCTAGTTTAGCTGTCATGGTTCCTCGGAGTTCCGAGGTAAACCTGTCCAAAGTCTGCCGTTGGTTGTCAGCACCACAGGCGCAGTCGCCACCCTTGTGGATTAGAGGGAGATTTGGCACTATGCGACTGCTTTGATTCCACAAAGGTGGTGGATCCTGGTATTAGTTCACTCTTAGCTAGTCTTCCTGATGGGAACGCCGAACTCCTCAACTTGCGAGATACAGCTAGGAGATGAATCCCCTCTCTCTACATCGCAGCACCCAGAAACATCTCACAACCAAAATGACGCGCTAAACCGTTGGAAGGTTTTAAGTTATTTGAATGGCCCAATTCATTATGCGGGCATTTATATGCGAGGCCCTTGTGGATTAGGAGATTTGGCACTATGCGACTGCTTTGATTCCACAAAGGTGATGGATCCTGGTATTAGTTCACTCTTAGCTAGTCTTCCTGATGGGAACGCCGAACTCCTCAACTTGCGAGATACAGCTAGGAGATGAATCCCCTCTCTCTACATCGCAGCACCCAGAAACATCTCACAACCAAAATGACGCGCTAAACCGTTGGAAGGTTTTAAGTTATTTGAATGGCCCAATTCATTATGCGGGCATTTATATGCGAGTGCGTTTACGTGAAATTATAAGTAAATCCGACGCAATTTAAGCATAGGAGCTGTCTGTTGATTCCATTTACACTTTGGATTAAATAGGTTGTCTATTTTGGCTTGGCTTTAACGATCTCTACTCTGCGCTGTCTGAGAAAAAGTAACACAGCCTTGTTGTTCGTTACATGAGGTCTGTTGGTTTCCGTGATAGGTTTACATAGCTCAGTATGCTGGCTTAATATCGAAGGTTTTTTTTTGTTTTAAATCTATAAATGCTGTACTCTATTAGTCGAAATTTTTGCGTATACTACTTTTCACCTGTTTGTTGTAAACTTCAGAGGCGGAAATATCAAACCGGTACATCACAACCTACAATGCTTAACCATTTACGGAAGAAACAACTAGAAAAGTTGAAAGATTCGAAGATTAATGCTATACGTAAAGATGGATGCCGAGAAAACCACCAAAAAGTGCCGTTGACGTCGGCAGAACCAGGTCCGTTTTTTTTTAACCATCGTTGCAATTATTTATTGATATTATTATTTGAAGCTATAAGTACTGGTGACGATGTTTAGAAATCACTTCCTACTGCAAAAGCGAAAACGATACTGCGTGTATTGCCGTAAGAACGGACGATATCGATACTTCCGTGGACGATTACTGGAAAGAGCAAGGCAAGCTTCTTTTAGATTAGTTCTGTTGCATGTGTTGCTTTATTCATACTACTCACTGTTAATCCGACTGGGTTGTGCTTAAACGATTTATTACCGGAACATTGCTTTAATGCATTTTATTTCCATTTAATTCTGTCTTTTGCTGTGGTATTTATTTTTTCTTTTCTTAAAAACCGTTTATATATTGTTGTCGATAGTCTTCTTTTGACAGGTTTTTGACGTTATCTTTTAAAAAAAACTTATGGTTTCATCAGATATGCAGTCTGCTTTGAGCACAAGAGACTCCCTATTCATTTTACATTGATCAATTTCTCGATGGTTTGCCACTGGAAATTAAATTCAACGCGCCTTCAGTCGACATGATTCAATCCTCCAACACAAAATTTGCTGCCAGTAGCTTAATGCTCTTCCTTTCCAATTCCTGTGACGAACTGTGGTTACCTTAAGACATAAGAGGCTGTATAAATGTTTAGAAATACCAGAGTACACTGCACCTCATTGTGAAATGTCGAAATGACGAGAACAACTTGGCTGAGTGGTAGACGGTTTTTTATCACCCACTAAGCACAAATTTTCCCTTAACGTTTCCAAAATGTCCCAAAACTAGATTTAAAAAAAAACATTGAACAAGCGTTATAATGAGAGGGAAATTGATGAAAGAAAAGTGCCGAAAATTTGTCTTTTTGAAGGGAAAAACACAAAATCGGCTGAATTCACCGTGCGCGTTGATTTCAATGCACTACGCCTAGTCACCATTGAAGGTTAGACCTAGTCATGAATTTGTGGGCTTACTGATTTGTTTTGTTGCGTGTCAGATTTGACATTTCTTTTCCCACCACATGCACAAAATATGTAAGAATTTCTTTGCCAGTTTTCGGCTGTCTTCTTCAGTTGCACCGACTTTAGAATGTTGATTTGCTTTTTACAGACACTTTGGGCTCAGAAGATGATTTAAATGCTAATGAATTCATGGATTTGTTCCCAGTTGCGTTGCCGTCGCCTCCAAGAGAGCTTTTGGAATCACTGCAAGTTAGCGTTAATGTTTTTCCTGGTTTAAGTGTACTGTGATGAGGGGTTTTTTTTTTCTTTTCTAAATTCTATTTTAGGAAGACGCTTTCCCAGATGATAACCAAATCACTTATGAACCTCATTCAAAGGTAATTTTTCAAATATTCTTAAATTCCATTTTTTGTTGTTGTATTTCGATCAGTCTCCTTTTTCTCTAGCCTGTTTTGTTTTAATATGAAGTAAGGGAACGTGCTAATTTTTCGACAGTAGCATCTTTACTGGGCATAAGGAAGGCAAAGAAATTATGAACGCATCCTTGTTCGATTAGTCGTCCCTCTTACAAGGCGGCTTTTTGCAGGATTGTCCTCAATCGCCCACAATGCCAGGCATCTTCATGGATTCTTTTCCATCTTCACCTTCACAATCTCCAAGCGTTTCTTTATGGGATAAGAAAAAAAGGACAGGCGTATCATTTGGAAATGTGAATGAAACCACAAGCCTACACGGTCGCACGAGGAAGTTGGTGTTATTAGATCTTTTGAGAAATTAACTCTTTGAAGCTTATAAGGTGTTAGATTAAATGCTATCAATCAAATTGATGTTGTCATGAAAGATGATCATCGAATGTAAAGTTGAAATTTTAAAGAAGATATCAAATGGAATGGTTGTAGAGCAGATGTGGTGAAATTCGTGTGGTTCATAAAGTCTTTGTAGAATGACTGAGCGAGCAGTGGAACTATTGCAAAATCACAAAGATCGTGAGAAATTGAAACGTAAGGTTGATGCGGTGGAAACAGATGCCAACGAACAATGGTGTTTCTGCAGAGAGGTAATCTATCAATACATGAGTGAGACAAAAGATAAAGGCTGTTTTGTAATTCCCCAGTGTTTCGTCCCTTCATTCTTTCAGGGTTCCAGTGGAAGCATGATTTGTTGTGATGATCCTGAGGTAGTGCGTTTGCATAAGGATTTCGTTTTTAGCATGAGAAATCTCTTTTCTTCAGTGTAAGTACCAGTGGTTTCATTTCGATTGTGTTGGTTTAACAGTTGAACCAAAAGGACAGTGGTTTTGTTCTGAGTGTTCTGGGAAGTGGCACTAAGGTTTGTTCTCTTACTGTCTTTTATTGTTGCAAACTACTTTCTAGGTTTATGCATTCTTTTTTTTCAGATTTTTAAGCTCTGTTTGGAAGCTGTTGTAGGAAATAATTGCCGTTTTTCCACAAGTATTTTTTAACCTTGCCTCATAAAATATCAGTTTTTCGTCTCCGCGTAATGTTTGCTGTTATAGCTTGACAGTTGTTTTTTGTTTTCTTGCCGAGTGACTGTGTGCCTTCCGTTATAGTATGGCTCTCTCTCTCTCTCTCTCTCTTTTAATATACTGCTCACTTTAGTTTTGTTCAGCTCAGCTATGATCCAGCGGGTTAGTAGGAATTGGGTCGACGAAGTTCTGTTCTAGACCAAATTATGACGTTTGTTCCTTTTTGGGGAACGGTCTCATTGGGTCTTTTTTATTCGGTCTTTCCGCAGCAAGTGACGCTTATAAGTATTTTATTGTATTAGTTGTTTTTAATGAACAGCGTGTCCTTTTTTTCTAGTTGTTAATCTACCCTAGATTGTTGTGCTGAATCAACGATAAGGATATTGTTTTAATGAAGATTTGTTTTTAAATAGTGTTTACGATTTCATACTGCTGTGTTATTTACTTACTTGGATATTTGGACGGCCCGCCCTCACTGGTTGTGCGGACTCCAGCAATCTCCATTTTTGGAGTTTTCTTGGTTTAAACATTGTTTCCCTGGAACCCCGAGGACAGCCCGGCCAAAGTCTGCTCCACGTCGTCAGCACCACAGGCGGTCGCTGCTCTTGTGGATCCTTTTGCGGCTAGTTTGATACCAGGATGGTGGTCGATCATGTATTGGCTTGCTCTTAAGTAGGGTTCCTTATAGAGAAGCCGGACTCAGCTTGGGAGACCCTGCCGTGGGGATGAATAACGCCGCTGTAGATCGCACCCGACATCCAGGAACACCTTGCCATGATCACGCGGTAATCCGTTTGGAGGACGGCGTCATTTAATTTCAACAAATAAAATTAGAAGACACTACATATCTTATGGGTAGCTTTTTGAAAACTAAGAGTATCTCGTACCGGTAGACATTCGATCTACTCTCATGAAGTTCCTCATCGCACATGACGTTAATGAATTTAAGTACAAAGGGTAGGATAGCGAACTTCGTCTAAACTCAAGGCGCTGACACTCACTAGTCAATGTAGGCGAGGGAAGGATGGTTATTCAGTGCAGCTATTAGAGTAGTTGTGAACAGTTGCATCGTTTTTCGTTTAAATTAACTGGTTTCCGGCGAGCTTATTCGATGAATATCCCTAGAGTACAATGTGGTTCAGTCTCCAGTAAAAGTTATGAATTTTCGCAGGAATGGTGTAATAGGGCTCGTCTCAGGAATTCAAAAGGTTTAAAACTGCAGAGATTGAAATAGGATATGTTACACCCTTTAATATTAAGACATTATTTGCTGCAAACCTATTAGCCGCGATGAAAGCTTGTTGGAGTAACCAGGTCCTTTATTGCGAAATGCACGAAACCTAACATCTAAGACCACCTGTGCTAGATGTACAATTGGACCTAGCTCTAATTTCTTTGCAAAAATCACTATTGTCGATGATTTCCAAAGCAGCATCCATTGCTCTTGAGTTCCTCGCCAGAGGACATATTGTTCGGTTCTGTCCATCGTAATCTATCGACCTATGCAAAAGTGTTAGGATGGTCGTCAAATGAGAATTTGCTGTTGTATTTGCAGCAAAGTAAGCATTCGCCATGGCACGTCAAAAGGCTGTTGTTGTGGTCTGATCGTGAATTATGTATAACTAATTTTTTTTTTACGTGTGGGTTACCCTAGATATCTCAAGTTGTCACCACACGTCGTCGTCCGGTTATTGTGGAGGATTTTCACCCACCTCGTGACTAGGCTGCTATCAGAGTGGCGATGCTTTATAGTATTAGTTTACCTGGACTTTTCCATAGAAAAGATGAGTTCAACTTGGAATACTCCATGAGCATATGAACTCCCCTTACAAAACACCTGAACCATTTCCGGCTATCATTAGAAATTGAAGTATTTAGGGGTTAAGTGCACTGAAGTCGTTAAAAGAAGGTATTTAGTGATGCTGAATAGAAATTGGTTGGCAGGAATTGGTCGAAATATTTCAATTCGAATGTCTTTATGCAATATTTGGTGAATGTTTACAGTTTCCTAAACATGTCATTCGGTTAATGTCATTCGTCTGGCTGTCGACGATCATGAGACCCTCCAAACACCAACCTAGGTAAGAAAAACCACTTGAAAATTCTGCCTTTGGTCACCTTTTAGAAATCTGCAAACTTAGTTGGAATTTCAGTGTTCACTAGAGATCAGATTCTAGAAAGTTATTAAGAAATATTGAGACATTGCTATACTAGATGATAGGGTGTATTCTTGGCTCGAATTAAAGGGTTCGACATCGAAAAACGAAGGGTGCTTTGCCTGCCACCAATGTCGAGGCAGCAATCTTGATAGTTCCTCTGAATGCTATCACTTCCCTTGATTTAGTACCCTCCTACGTCAAAAAAAGTGTTCAATACTTTCACTTGAATTCCTTTTCTTTTCTTGAATGTACAAGACTTCAGTCGTAGAAAACCTACTAATACGAACTATTCTCTATGATAACGTTTAGAGGTTTTCCAATAAAATTTATGCGTTTAAATATCTAAATATTTGGTTATTTCGGCAAGCGACTTCGGTTGAGGAAGATATGTTAGGCTCCTTGTAAACCAGTTTTAAGTAACCTCGGCATAGACAATTGACATCTTTTTGGATTGTTCAGCGTACACGAGGTTTATTTTATACAAAACGCTTATTGCGCTAACCTCTGGATGCCTTCTTCTTCTTCAGAGCGGCGATGATTCGAGTGCAGTGTCTACACACGTTCGTCCTCACGATGTGAGTCTTTGTATTCCCAGCGAATTGAGTCTTCTGGAGTGAGGCTTTGCTCGGATGGAATATGGGTTCACCCTTTTACTAGTTTTACCGTTAAAATCGAAAAGGTGGACTTAAAGGAGAGTCGACAGTGATAGACAGAACTAGCGGAGAGACAGGCGAAACGAAGGACCCGCATGGTGTGGTGGTGAACGCGTTGCTCCCCGGAATGCACAATAGTGCGTTCGTTCTCCAATGAAGCCACCAGCGGTCTGGAATTTTGTAAATGTCTCAGTATCATCGTGCTTGTATTTCGCATGATACCCTGCGGTGAAAAATTGTACTAAGGAGCAAAGAGAAGGCTACCACCGAAGGAGAGCGTTTTCTTCTTCCTCTTCACTGCTTTTGCTGTTTTTTTTTCGCTAGTTCCACAAACCCTACCTTCTTCGGACTCCACAACTGCCATCCGTCGTCTATTTTGAAGGCTTCTCAATCGAGATATATCTGAAACGTTCTGAGGTGCCCGTTCAGTTTGATATGAATGGGACGTGCTAAAATGCTGTCGAGATACATCAACGAGTCTCGTTATTATCGTGTGGAAGTGGTCCAAACCCATGAATTCTTTTCGAAACCCTGCTTGCTTGTACGACTGTTGTTCGTCCAGTTTTCGAGCAGTCTTGCTGAGGGTAAAGTGAGAAGCTTGTGGGTGACATTCATCAAGCGGATTGTGCGGTAGTTGCAGATATCATGGAGGTCTGTTTTATGTACAACAATATGCAACAAAGTGGCATGGTCTTCCATTTCCATTTCTTAAATGTCTTGCATTCTGGCAAGAAACATGCGAAGAGTAGCGTCGCTGTGTTGATGAGGAATAACAGTAGGCTCTTCGCCTGTCCTGGTCTAATACCGTACGAACCAGGAGCTGTGTGATTATTCACCTATAAAATATAATGTTAAATTCTAGGAGGGAGATTTGTTATGGCGAAATGTCCTTTGTGAGGTAATATGAATGCAAATGGACCTGGTTGTTGTAGAGATCGGTGTAGTATTCGATGGTAGTCTTCGTTCCCTTTCCAGATTTAGTGAACCTCCCTTCGAAATACCGGAGAGCAGTCATGTTTGTCGGCGTTTATTTTTTCGGTTGTTACCGGTGTTCGTAACGATTTCTGATCTGCAACTTAAGCCACTACTCTAGTACTTCTTCTACTCTGGCCTTCCTTCATCGTTTCGTTGCTTAGCTTTGCAACGCATTCCCTCTCACGTCTCTTTATTCTCATCTCCAGCGAAAGGATGAAGGATAAAGCTCTCGGCGTTGATCAATCTCTGAGGGATGCGTCATGTATTCGACTTCATGAAGCATTGTTTGGAGGTGATTGAATGGATATCTGGCGTTTACAATGACTCGCGGTGGCTTAACGATGTATCGAGCCAGTGCTGCTATCCTCCCAGAAAAGTGTGGTACCAATTTGCCAACCCTGAAGGGATGGAAAGGTTGATGGGCCATGGGCGCGGGGATCGCTTCCGCGTGTTACAGAGCGCCTCCGTCCACTGCGCCAAACGCGCCTTTGTGACGTTCAGTAGAAGTTTCGAATTCGAATGTGATTGCATTGTACGTAGAAACCGTCATCATAGTGTCTACAAATTCTGTCGGTGCATTGTTGTCTGACAATAGTCTCTCAAATAAAAATTGAGATCACGTAATAACTAAGCTTTCGTGAAATACTAGGTATAGAATAAAGCATTTTCGGCCGACGTCAGCTACAACGCTTGTGCTGAGTGAGCTACCGATTGGATACGAAAAGTGTTGCAGAAAGTTCTGTACCCCTAAGGAAATCACCGGAAGGAAAATGAGCGGAGGCAAGCATAGAAGTCGTTATGGACCCCTCCCATTACACATTTGGGGTTCCCCTGAAATCAGTATTGGATTTTAATCCGTATTTTAAAGCGACATGTCTCAGATCAGAACAAATCTTACTAATCGAAATAAAAACCATTGTATTTCACAGACTTTCATCTACAGTATACAATTTTATTCGCACAAAATTCTGGAATACTTGAGATGGAGTCGTCGAAGGCAGTCCCCTAGTCTTTTTTTCTGAAGCACTTTTTGCATAGAAAGCTGTCGGAAAGCTTGAAGAAGTGGTACTTGGTAGGCATGAGGTGTGGCGAGTATGGCGGGCGAGACAGTTTTCCATACTCACCATGTTCATTCTTTGCAGCGCGGGTCCATTACAACTTCCTTGGAATCTTGGTGAAGCGATTACGGTGATGAAACACGTATAGGATGCCGATGAACAGCAGCACAAACTTCAACGGGTACGCCCCGTATTAATGAATAGAAAGGAACTACTCTTTTCACACAATAGAGCGCGACCACACATCGCACTACCGGAAGTGCCGATGTTGATCATGCTCTGCTAGGAAATCCTGTCACGCCCACCATTGTCGCTAATTGCGAAAAGTGCTTCAGAAACCAAGCCAAGTCCGAAACTGCCTTCAGCGATTCCATCGCCTCCAGAACTCCAGTTTTGTGGAATTTTGTATACTGTACATCAGGTTCTGTAGAGTATAATGGTTTTTATTTCGATTAATGAAGTTTATTCTGATCTGAGACGTGTCACTCTGAAATACAGATTAACGACCAATGCTGACTTTCGTAGAACCTGAAACGTGTGACGATAGGTGTCCATAACGAGTTCTATGGGTGCCTTCACTCATTTTCTTTCCGGTAGTTTACTTTGGCATAGAGAACTTTTTTGCAACACTTTCGTAATCAGTTGGTAGCCCACAAATGTTGCAGCTGACATGTTCTAGCTGGGTTTATTCTTTACATCCGTTATTTATTGCATGGCTCAATGTCACATCTATCACACTATGCGAATCTTAATCTTACTTCCTGTATTCGGTTCGTTTCTTCGCATCCATCATTCACGAAAACCTTCGAACATTTATTTGTGTGTTGGGCAGCTGTTGCGAATTTCCCTGCCGTTGTCACGATCGTTAAATACCGCACCAGTCGATTCTCTCGGAAATTCTGCAATAGCCGTGCTACAGCTACTCCACGTGGATTGCAGTGTGCAAGCTTGTTCCAGGTACTATACTTGATGGGCCTGGAGCAGGGCCGAACGACGGTCTGGCTAGGTTGGATTGCCCACGTATTGAACAGAATCAGTTCCCCTGAGCTAACTGCTCCTATAGATTTATTTACAGTCTTCGATTATTTCAATTTACTGCTTTTTCATAAATAAACATAGCAAAGCATCGCTGGAATACTGGTATAGCCCTGCTAAGGCGTTCCCTGGTATTCTTCACTGGCAGTGTTTCTTATGCGTGTCAAATTCTCAGGGACGGAACACCTTTAGCAATCGGAGAATTACCAGGGGCTATCGAAAAACCATCACTATCCGTTGTTTTTAAGCAAATAAAGTTCAATGTTTCAAAGGAAATTAACGGTGGCTTCACCTCCAATCTCTGCGATAAATCATGGCCATTGTCTGCTGCGGTCGAATATAAAAAATATCAAAATCCGTCTATTGGTGTTGTGAAGCTGACGACGACATCAATGTGGTTGCAAGGGGGAGGTTCGTCTTCACGTGAATACTACTGCGCATTCATACAGGATCATAGCTGCTATAAGGTATAAGTCATTCTAATGCGGTAAAGACAAGAATCACGCACTGAATTCACCTGGATTACACAGAGAGTACTTGTCTGCTTTTGGACCGTGTCTGATAGATAAAGTTGGAAATATACTAAGCACGATGCATTTGGGGGGCGAATCATCACGGGCACGCGCGGTTCTGGTTCGATCCCCCTTCGTGCTCACCAGGCATATTATTCTTCCGAGGTCGCGGTATTGGTACCGGATTTGTCCGAGAAAAAAATCACTCTCTGGAATACAAGTGGGAACGCTCCAGCCCCAGCACGGCTATCTCAGGACTTCAGGGAAAATGGATTCGACCAGTATTCTTTGAGATTGAATGAAAATCCTCAAATGGCAGTTCAAGCTACACGTAAAAGTTAGAACTCTTTCGTGGATAATGGATGCGAGGAAACGAATCGAATATGTGAAGAACTGGGATCCGTACACTACATGCGAAAGAAGGCTTGTGTAAAAAGAAAAAGGAATAATGGATTTGTTGCGAAAATAATGGTCGTTTTCAAATTTGAACCGACGTTTCTCAGCTAATATCGAACTTTATTAACGTATGCGAACACAAATGGAATCTAGTGGTCTTTAGGAACATGATGCAAGTCTTTACTTTCGACAGGATGAAATCCTGATTTTTTGCAGACCCTTTTTCTTCCCACTTCTCTTAAACGTCAAAGCTCGTATTTTGAACACAAATAGGACAAAACGAGCAGGATTCCGTCCAGCAGAACCAGCTAGTTTTCCTCAATGCATCTTTCTTTCTTTCTTTATCGCTAAAATTCAAATTTCATTCTTAATTTGCTGTGAATTTTAATTCTAGACAAACATAAGATCGAAGATATTACCTTCATGATCTGTCGTCTCGCTGATCGTCGAGTGATTTGAGAGGGCGCCAGTAAGCCTTTCATTTTATTCTGTAGAATGCAAGTCCACTGAGTTTTTCTAGCTCTAGATACTGGTTTTATATCAGGTCATTCTTTCATTTCATTTGAAAAACTCCGACCAAGGGCTCAGAAGTGTTCCTGCAGCACGTTTGACATCCCGAGAAATTTAGTCGCCAACGGCTCTTTATTGTCGGTTGTTGTTCGTACTCATTACGTATCAGACCCACCACATCATTTTGGCATGTAGAACGACGTGTTTATTTTTGACCGCTAACGTAGCTTGAAGCTTAAAATCCGGGATACTTCTATCACAGTTCTTTCTCCTGCGCGTTTTATAACTCTGATCTTTATCTTCGATCTTTCATCTTGCGTACGCAGCGATCACGTTTCTGACGCATACGTTAGGGCAAGAAGTGCCGTTGAATAGAAAGGGTGGGCACGGAGTCGGGCGTTCTTTGTTCTCTTCACTACATTCTCGATGCTCTTGAAAGCTTCCCAAGCCGCTCGTTTCCTTCTGCTCAGCTCTGGAGCTAAGTAGTTCATCATATTGACTTTCCGATCTAGAAAGACATAACTGGAGAATTGGGAGATATTTGTTCCGTTGAGCGTGAATGAGACATACAAAATCAATGCGTTCCTCATGAACATCGTTTGTGTGAGATTTAGTCGAAGGGCAATCTTTCCACAGGCTTTATCAATGTCGAAACATACGTTCTGCTTGGCTAATGTTTGATGTCATCAGTAATGCGAAGATGGTGTAACTGCCGTCCGTCGACTTTCACTCCCAAGCTGTCCCATTGTAGTTTTCGCATGACGCTCGCAAGGGTTGCGGTGAATAACTTTGGCAGTAAGGTATCGCTTTGCCTAATCTCTTTTTCGTGGATGCTAGCGTCATCATAGAATGGTGATATTTTGGTTGCGAAATTTTTATAAATCTCATGAATGTTTATAAACTGAGAAGAGTCGCTCTGGCTGTCCTGGGCATTCATGACTCCTGCTTCAACTATGCTAAAAGCTTTTTGAAATCGATGAAAGTGAGGCATGGCGGTTCCATGTGCTCTCGTGATATTTTAAGCAGTGTTGGTGTTGTGTGAATGTGGCACACCGTATTGAGTCGTTTCTGAAACTCTTCTTCAGAGCCGTTTTTACGTGGTTTCCACTCAGGACGAAGGTAATGTGGTCTATTTGGTTGTGGTACTCTCCATTGGAAGACCACCACACATTCACCATTGAGGGTGCGGCGCATGGAATTGCGAGTTACCATGGATGGTCTTGGTCGTCATGACAAACTCATACAGCCGCTCATTCTGCTCTCTCCATTCTAATCCGTTGGTCCCAATGTGACGTTCTTCAGACGTTCTTCTTGATCCAATCTTGACGTTAAAACCTCCAACAATGACCTTGAAGAATGTATAATCTTCTCTGTAGGACTTCTCCAAATCCATATAGAACGCTTCAACTTCTTCTTCGTCATACTTTGATGTCGGCGTGTAAATAAAGTAGATTGTCAAAGCCGGTATTGATCCACATCTTTTTAATCGCAAACGTCTGATTTTGGTTGTTAGTTGTTCGAATGAATCGATGTTCTTGAACAAACTCGTGTTGACGAGAACGCCGACACCGCCGACTCCTCTACTGTCGCATGTTCCAAGGAGCAGTTCTTCTCCGGTGTCATGGACGGAGTTGACTAATGGGTGGCGTCTTCTCATCTCAGCCAGTCCGATGACGTCATTTGTTATCCTTTTTTCCTATTGAATAAAAGTCCTTGTGGAAGAGAGGCTACGTTAAGAGCATTGTGTTTGTTCATCAAGAGAATATAAAATTAATGACCAATGCCGAAGTTAATAGATAGTCGGTCTTGGGACCTATAAGAAGAAACTCTTTTTCTTGTCTTTGAAATTTCCTAACTAAGCCGTCATTTGATTACCCTGTCGCTGTGGGACACTTGGATATTGAAGACGAAGTTTTTTTTTCATATTTTAAACTAAGAAGAATCAAAACACTAGTTTAACTTCGCACATAGGAGGAATTAAGTAATCGTACAGCATGGAAACATGTAAGAACCAGTGCAGATCTCATTGTCTTGCTTTAAATCTCGTCGTTTTGTATGACAGGGGGCGGGGATAGCGCAGTGGTTAGTGATGCCGTCGATCAGGAAGCAAAAACACTATTTCGGTACTCGCCACTACATTCTTCTCCATTCTAGGTAGGAATGCGTTAGCTCGGCTATCTCTAAGGAGCATCGAGTGGATCGTCATTATATGACGCTCATAAAGAAGACCAAATCCTCAATCAGCAGGCGAAACAGCTAGCGAAAAGCTCGAAGACAATTGTGGACGATGAATACGAGGGAAACGAAGTGAATGCAAGAAGTGCTGAGATCCTCACAGCAGATGTGATGACGGGTCATGTAAGATGAAAATAAAAACATTTTTTTGTGGAATAAAAAAATTCGCCGGACCACTTTATTATGCATCCACCTATTGACCCGTACTTTCTGAACCTGAACTGACACTAGCGTTTTGTGGATTCCATTTATGGGATCGTACAGAACTGACATCAAAAGGCTGCAGCTATTCATAAAAAGTTCTCAGGAGGCAAGATTTTCGGCGCAGACCGAAACCAGACAGTGGGCGCGCGTTCTCACGTCACGTCACGTCACGTCACCTGAAACGTGTCGTTCCATTCCTGTCTTCTTTATTCCGCATTCAACCGCTTCGGACCTTAAGGGTACACCGTAACAAGAAACGGATTCGATCGAAGCGAATTCATCTGATCCGTCGTAGAACGATCTGTACTTTGGCCATAGACGAAGTCCGCACAAGGTGAGCACTGGGCGCTCGGCGCGAAATTCGAATGCGAGGACGCGCTGCGGCTACTTCAAAGGCGGCAGCCGCCCGTCGTCGTCCACCAGGGCTGTCCGAGCGCCCCCCTGGCCCCCACTCGGTGGCCCCCACCGTTCTTCTGTGATCGGCCGTTCGTTCGTTGCGTGTGCTTGCGAGAGAGATCTATTTAGTTCCTATTTGATTATTTTTGTTGCCAACTAAGTTGCTGCGGTTTCGTTCCCTGAGAACTTGTCTCTTTTCGTAGAATTTTTGCCCTAGAATTTATGTTCTCTATCAGTTCCTGTCCATGGTCGAGTGTAAGTGCTGAAATCAATGGAGTGTCGAGTGAAGTGTAGGTGATAAGCGGAACCGCTTTGCTTTACAGTGTGTTCTCATCCGATTCGTACGCGAAAAAACTCAAATGATCGAAGTACTTCGGCGTTTCGATCCGTCGCAGTCATTCCGATACCATCTTTAGTTGCTTTCAAGAATTCCGCTGCTTGGGGTCGACTTGTATTCGTACTCGAGACATTTTGTAATTATAAACTTCCCTTTAACCTTGGAAGCACTTTTCATTATATGCGTTTATTGGTTTCTAAGTGAGTATTGTAGAGTGCTCAGTGTTTCTCTGTATGATCCAGAGCCTACAGCGTACTCCATTCCTGTATGGGCCATCGGTGGTCACTAATCGGACAACCGAAGTCCATTTCTTGCGTCTCGGAGTCGGCGGATGTCCATCGTGGATCTCGTCCGAACTGGCCCGTGCCGTTTTTGTTCGCAGCTAATTCCCCGTTACTGGATGGCCCCTACTGGCGGCACGTCTTTGAGTCGTTGACCCTCCCGCCCTCGTCGGACGACTCCGTTCTCATTCAAATGCTCGATCGATTCTCATCATTCGTTTGTACATAGCGAAAACATTGCTGGCACGGTTTGGTATTCCTGCAACTTTGAACTGTTCCGTGCAAAATTTACGCAACTGTTGTTACGGTACAGTTACTGGTTGGTTCACTGGCATTCAGTTCGGGTATATGTCTAAGCCACATAGATTTCCACACCCAGTTCCTCGTAAAATGCACTATTCCTTCAATAGATGAGCGCGAGTTAGTGAGAACGGGTCTGCGGGGTCGAAGAGGAGATTACGCTCCTTCTATCGAAGCTCTATGAAACGGGTTTCAGTCAGAGGAACATAGCATTTTACCTGTTTCACTTACATTTCCATCGATCATTAAGCTACTCCAGTTCATACCTGTAATGTCTTCATCAATGCTCTCCACGTCCTAGTGTTGTCCACTGAGATCCTCTTGCTTAGGGAAATGGATACCATCTTTGCACTTTTGCTATGATGAAATTCGTTTACAGCAAGAAGTTACGATGGCTGTCCAGGCTTTGTCGTCCATACCAGTACTTTGTCGGAATTCTCCATAGGAGTGAAAATATCGTAACACCGTTCTGCTGTAAATAGCATGTTTCTCTTCTACTTGTTTCGAAAATATTCGGCTTGCACAATTACTAATTCTTGGAGTAAGTAAAACCTGCCAAGTTTCTCATACTTATTTGGGTACTTGGACGGCCCACCTCACTGGTTGTGCGGGTCCAGCAGAATCTCCCTTTTTTTCGGAGTTTTGCTGGTTTAGCCTTTGTGGTTCCCTGGAATCCCTAGGTCAGCTTGGCCAAAGTCTGCCCATGTCGTCACCATCACAGGTAGTCGCCGCCCTTATGGATCAGAAGGAGATTTGCCACCGTGCGAATAGTTTGATACCAGAGCGGTGATGAATCTCGGTACTTGTTTACTCTTAGCTGTGCTTGCTAGTGGGAGCGCCGAACTCAGTTTGGGAGACCCTGCCGTGAGATCTCGTGCTGTACATCATAGCCCATCCAGGAACACCTCCCAGTCACAACGAAGCGGTAAACTATTGGAAGTGAAGTTTCTCATAGTAAACTTAAAACTATTATGTTATGTTTTCATAATAAAAAGAGACCTGTTGTACTAAGATTTCTTGCGATTTGTGTTTGAGACTAGGCAGTATGATTTTCATTTCTTACAACGACGGTTCCTTATAATTAAGAAGTTACAACTTCATGAACGTTCTCATTCTGCCTGTCTGGTGTTTAATTTAATACACTTCATTCCAGGTTCTTAGATGTCGCTCTTTAACCGGTTGTTCCGTGGAAAGAAGTCCAACAAAGAGAATGAGCAGCCTACAGAATTGGTCAGTTTTACAACTTGTACTGTCATTCAACTTAAACAATAGTTCTTGTTTTAGGAGCGTGAAATGGCTTATCGACGTTCGCTACGTTCGTCATCTTCTGGTCGTGGAACCCTGAAGGGAGACCGGGCTCGATTTCATGACGATATTCCTGCTACTGCTCCTTACCATACAGTGACTGCGCCACGTCTTCACAAGGGACCCATGAGTTGTCCTGGAGGGTAAGCTTATTTGGTTGTGTTACGTTGTTTAGAAATGTTTCTTTAATTTGCTGTAATATATTTAGATATAAAGAGAGCTATCGTAGCGAAGCTATGGACAGGTCGTTTGATACTGAAATCCGTCCTTCGCGAGAAAGAAGAGACCGTAATGAATGTACAGAGCGAAAATATAGGAAGCAACGGTAACCGTCTTTTGCACACTAAATTCTGACCACATTGATGGTGCTGAGACATTTGAAAAACTCCGGACTGCAAGTGTCTGCGGTGGGGAACGATCGCACTATTGTCCTTTTCGAGTGCTAACGCGTTCACCACGACACCACGCACGTCCTACGTTTCGCGTATCTCGAAGCTAGTTTTTTGTTGACCTGTGCCATCAGAAATCGTCTATCAATGGGATTGATCTGGGGACCATATTGTCTGCTTGATTTCATACATTTCCAGGAACTAGATGTTATGTGTGAAACAACGAAATTTCCTAAGCTATGTTTTAGGACAACATGGGACACCTCTGAATATGGAAGTGGTGATCCGTCACCTCTTGGCAATTATCCACGAAATTCTCACTATAACGAGGATTTGGAGGAGTCTGATGATCAAGAATGGAATATGCACGACAAGTTAATGGTCGGGTGCTTCTTAACGTTTGCATAGTGAGATTTTCAGTATCCAGGATCGACTTTCTATTAACCTCGGCATTGAATTATGAATTCGTCGTTTTCTCTCTCAGCAAACGCAAAGTTGTTAAACAGCATACGTTTGCTTCCATACAATAACACACATACAGTGAGATTTTCGTCCATCTATGGTTCTATGGAAGATGAAGAAATTCACTTTTCAGCAGTTGGACAACAACTGTAGGAGGTTTATGCGAAAGTACAAGCATGCCGAGGAGCGTCATATGTACTACAAGGCGGAGTGGAAAAAGATTTACAAAGCCAAGGAAGAATCGGAAAATGTTTGTCGTACCACTCACTTAGCTTAAATGCTGGGTTTTATTTCAAAACCGGATTTCCTTTAACCTCGGTGTGACTAATCAATATGTATTCCTTCTTTGATTAAGCTTACGCGGGGTTGTTCGAAAAACTGTGGACCATTGGCTCTGGTGAAGACGAAGCTGTCGAAACTTTAATCAGCTAAAGATGGTTTATCTAACTCGTGCAAGCTTATCAGAGAAAGAATACATGATCTGTTCTATTTAAATGCTCGGAGAACCAGCATTTGCAATGCAACAGTTTTTCAGGTTACCATAATGATGTTGAAATATTTGCAAAATTCCGGAGCGGACCAAAAGTCCATGAGCTCGCATGGTGTGGTGGTGAACGCGTTAGCTCCGGAAAGGGTAACTTCGTGTTCAGTCTCCACTGCAGACACCTGCGGTCCAGAGTTTTGCAACCATCTCGGCATCATTATGGTTGTATTTCACACAATACCAGCCAATAAAAAAAAATTGTAGGCAGTACACAAAAATTGATGACATCGTAGTTTTCCAGGTATTTCTACGACAGATTGAACAACTTACTAAACAGCATGATAGGGATGTAGAGAAGATCCGTAAACTAGAGGCGGTAGGTTTTTTGCTTTTTTCTAGTATTTTTAGACTTCTCTCCTCTTAAACCTTTTAGCCTGATTTTCAGGAATTGGCTCACTATCGGTTCGGACATTTATCAGGAACAAACGCGTATCATTTCGGGATGCCTTTGTCTTCCCATTCTCAGAACAGGAGTTCAATGATTCCGTCACTGCCACCACTGCCAAGCAGCACAGCCACTCCATCTACCAGTGCCGTCGAATCTATCACCGGTGCAGGTAAATCCATGTCTCTTCAACATATATGGCATTCTATCAATTGATTGCAATTCGTATATAGCTGAAATTACACGCTCATCTCAGTTTTGAACGGACTTTTATCATCTCTTGGTGGATTTTATTAATTAAAGTGGAAATCAATTGGAACTAGCGATTTCTTGCTGATCAATTACAATTCTTCTCTTCTACCATCTTAATCATCAGGGCGCGTGTAACGCACTGGTTGCAAGCGTGCCGCAATACACATCGGATCGCTTCCCGCGCCCGAAGCCCACCAAGCCTTCCATCCCTTCGGAGGCCCAAATTAGTACCAGGCCTGCATGGGAGGGTAACAGCACTGGCTCAATGCATCGCTGGGCCACCGCGAGTCATTGTAAAGGCCAGATATGCATTCAATAACCTCCAACGATGCTTATTGAAATCGAATGTATGGTGCATCCTTAAGGGATTAATCAACGCCGAGAAGCTTTATCCTTTCTCCTTTTTATTACCATCTTGATCCTCTCCTTACCATCTTTACCATTTTGTCCTTAGGACCGCTGAAATATTTTTTTCGTCGCATACCGTACTTTGACCAAAGAAATGACAAAACGAGCAAGATTTTGTGAAGAGGAGCATGATGCTCCCCCAACGTATCATTTATGAGTACTGCGCTTGACTCAACGATTTTAAACGTTCTGATTTCGCCTTGGCTTTCAAGAGTTTGATTTTTTAAACAGTTCTCTCATGAAAATAATCCTGGCGATACAAAATGTTTTTACTTCTGTAGGCGAAGCCCTCACGGAACAGTCTGACCTGTCAATGCTTCGACCATTGCACTTCGATTCATCATTCACTGCACGCCCGATGATCGACGACGTCGATGAAACCAAGAACTTCAGGGCTTTAGCTGTAGATGACAACGAGAGTTTTATCTCAGGTGTAGAGGCACCTCGCGATATCCAGACGGAAAAGGTCTCTAATCGAACTGCTCATGAGGTATGCCGCTTCATCGGGATTTTCTCCCAAAATTAACACTTGCCTACTTCCAGTGTCGTGCTATAAAAGGCAAATCATTTGCATAGCTGAATAAATGCCGTGTTACCTTGTACACCAGGTCTTTTCTAGGACGTGATGCTTGATGACGGGTATGGTACCACAACAGATAATGCAACAAATAAAGGTGCTGACTGCATCTCCTGTAAGAAATCTGAGGGTGCAGGTGGTGCTGAAATCAAAACTCATCAGGACTGACGGGTTATCAGCGCAGGAGACTTTGGCGATAGCTTCTGTTTTGCTATCAATCATGTCTTATGAAGTGATTGGAACATTCACTTCCACTTTACGATCTTTCTATGGTCATAGTGATAATTCTTGAAGCTAATAAGCGAGCAATCGTACCGTGTTTAAAGTTCACCTCCTATGCAAATGTATGTTTTCAGTAATCATGTTTTTCGCTAAGAATTTATTGTTGTGATATCTGTGGAATACATTGGGTAATGAAGGAAACATGTTGTTTTATGTGGATATTTCGACGGCGCGTCCTTACTGGTTGTGCGGGCCCGGAATATTTTTTTTCTTTAGTTTAGCTGGTTTAGCCATTGTATTTCTCTGGAGTCCCGAGGTCAGCATGGCCAAAGTCTGTCCCAGATAGTCACCACCACAAGCAGTCGCTGTCCTTGTGGATTAGACGGAGATTTGCCACCGTGCGACTAGTTTGATACCAGGACGATGGTGGACCTTGGCACTCGTTTACTTTTAAGCTGGGCTTCCTGATGGAAATGCCGGATTCAGAGCTTGGGAGACCCTGCCAAGAGGATGAATTGTACATCGCGGCCCAACCGACACCTAGGAGCACCTCCTGGCCACGATGAGGCGGTAGACCGTTGGGACGATATGTTGTTTTACCAACAGAAAATGCTTTCGATCCTACGGTCTCTACGAGCTCTTCCCAACGGCTAGTTGGTTCACAGTAGTCATTAATATACGCTAGTTGAATCACCACAGATCAACCATTTATTGTAACAGCTTCAAGTTTCACAACAAAGACAATTGAAATATGGTACCAAGAGGCTCTTCAAGGAAGACGTTCAAAATTTCCATTACACACATCAGTGGATCTTCGGAGGTTAGAGATTAGATTTGAAGTTAACAATATCTAAATAGCAACGCTGTGAACAAAAACCAGGCACACGCAGTTAGTAGTAAGAGCATGCAAAGCGAGTGCTCATTGCAAAAACTGAGTTTGAAAAAAAAAGAACCTTCGCCATAGAAGGAAGGAAAGATAATGTAAATGATCATCGAACACACCCCGATGATATTCATCCGGGTTTTGCCAGTTTGTTGCTCATATGATGTCCGTCAAGAGTGCTAAGACGTTTTCGAGCATTACGGTCGGTTGTGGATTCGAAGTGATGGTATACGGGTATGGTATACAAAGATTCATTACTAGAATGGCATTCGAAAGGGTTCACATCATGCGTGACTGAAGACTGCGTAGGAAAGTCGCTGGTGGAAGAACTCAGACTGACGTTACCTTAGATTTCAACACATTACAAATAGCAATAAAAATGGCAGTCCATAAACGCATAGGGTGACCTTTATAAAATAGGAGTAGCATACAAACATAGTAATGCTTAGATATTTGCAAAACTCCGGACCGAAAATGTCTGAGGTGGTATCAAACACGCATTTGCCCTTTCAAGGGGCTAACGTGTCTACCACTACACCGTGCGGGTACTTTGTTTCGCCTTCTTTCAGCCACGTGTGGGCCTAACAGCAATCACCCGTCAAAAGGATTGTGCGAAACACAAATCGGCGCTGAATCTAGCTAGCTGAGAAACAGGTGAAACGAAGAGACCGCATGGTGTGGTAGTGAACGCCTTAGCCCTTGGAAAGGGTAATAGCATGTTCGATGCCCACCGCAGACACCTGCAATCCAGAGTTTTGCAAATATCTCAGCGTTGTATTTTAGATGATACCCTGCCGTGAAAAATTGTACTAGGCAACGAATAAAGAGTCAATACTATGATTAGGATTTGTAATATCTCACATATTTGCATGTCTTCTGTTGGAACTGCTCTATATTAAGAGGTAATAGAATGAAAAGTATTAAACCTGTTCATAACATATTTCCCACAACTCGTAATGAACGACATACATATTTAGATACATAGACGGTTCATCCTCACTGGTTGTGCAGAACCAGGTACAATCTCCACTTTTGGAAGTTTTGCTGGTTTAGCCATGGTGTTTCCTTGGAGTCCCTAGGTCAACCTGGCCAAAGTCTGCCCCAGATAGTCACCACCACAGGCAGTCGCCGTCCTTGTGGAATAGACGGAGATTTGCCAACATGCGACTAGTTTCGTACCAATACGGTGGCGAATCCTGATATTGGTTTACTCTTAGCTGAGCTTCCTATTGGAAACGCCGGACTCCTCAGCTTTGGAGACCATGCCGGGGGATGAATCTTCCGCTTTACATCGAATCCAGACACCCAGGAACACCTCACACCCATGATGAGGCGGTAAATCGTTTGGAAGAACGGCATACATATGTGACACAATATGAGCATGAAGCAATTAGCAAAACCTACGTTCTTGCACAGACATGTGACATTCAAGAATTCTTTGAAAAGCGGGAGTGGATCTTTTACCTTACTTACCAGGTGGCACTGCCCTTCCAATAGGTCCAAACTGTCCTTCCTTTAGTGGTTCCCCGTGAAGAGAAGTGTCAATAACACATGACTGGTCCAGTGAGCGAAGAGTATGTGCCGGAATCGATTGCGCCAAATTACTCTAAAATTTCCTACATGAATTTAACTCCATGAACATAAAGACTTCTCAATAACTTTCGAGAAATACCACATTCTCAGAAGATGGAGCTACACCATTTCCTACGCCAACCGATCCCAGTAAGTCCAGATACCCTGTATATGTCAAAGTTAAAGTTTGGGAAATTGGTAATTTCATACGAAGTATAAAAGGAAGTTTCTACAAGAATTAGGTAAAAATGTTCTCCGAAGGGGGAAATAAAAAGTACTGATAGTTGGAAAAGTCAAAGAAGCGTAATATCAAGAAACAGGGACACTAACCTTTGGTATTATTTGATAGATCTTGAGCAAGATTACGAGGCATTGGAGGCTGAATGAAAACGCCAGCTTGATTGACATTCGGGGTAGGAGCATAAGTGAAACCAGGAGTAGAAAATGGCATTAGGGCAGCAGAAAGAGGCTGATTTGAAGCTGGAGTGCCGATAGGAGTGGATGGCGTAGTGTACAACTGCAGTGGAAATGGTGAAAATCCCATAGGAGACACTGGTATAATACCATTAGCTGCAACAGCATGCTGATGAAGATAGGGAGGGAACTGCTGAGGAACGAACAAAGTCGAGTACGGCATTTCATTGTGTGGAATCGGATTCATGATGGCTGAAAATATGGACAAAAATATCAGCTAACAAATGCAACTAGCTGTAGGTGGGAGAAACAATTTGCTCACATTGTAAACCCAGCTGATTCTGTGCTACAAGCAGAGAATTAAGTCGTTCGGCAGGACTGGTGTAGACGAAAGAGCGCGGCTGAACCTGAGGGAGTTGTCTGGAACTGAACAAATCGGTACTTCCTGGCGGTATAAGGACACTTGGCCCTGGTGCTGGAGGTGGTTGCGGGCGACTGATAGTGAAATTGCGACGAGGCGGCATCGCGGTCGCCTTTTTAACCTTAACGAAGAATCCAGAGAAAAACTGCTGGAAACTAGTGTTAATCGCTGTGACAAACAATCCACGTACAATTGATACCTCAATAACTCGTCCATTCACTACGGTACCGTTTAGGGCACTTCGGGCTGCCTCACTGCTCTGCTTCGAATCGAGTGTGACGAATCCAAAGCCTTTTGAGCCACGTTCGTTCATTACGATCTCGGCATTAGACACTTTTCCAAATCTGTAGAGCATGTCTGTACCAAGAGCTGTAGGAACATTACCGTTTCTAAGGTTTCAATTCTTGAAGTGATGGAAGAAAACCTTACGGCGAAAACATTCCGATGAGATCTCGACTTCGAAAGTTGAACGGTATATTGCTTACATAGACCCTAAAGCTTGGAAAAAATACTACAAGATGATAAAAACAGCTTCAATTCAGAAGATTACAACTACAGTCATAAAGTTATAAAGAAACGAATACAAATTTTGTAGAAGTAAGGCTAATGAGGCGTTGATTGGACACTAGCGTAAGATCCAATACTTTTCAAGATTTAAAGCGTATGATATAGCGTGAGGGGCGCTTGTAGCGTAGTCATCCGAGCCCCCTGCAATACATGGGATTCGTCCCGGTACAACAGGGTCACCAAGCCTTCCATACCTTAGGGGTGAGGAGAATGATATCAGACTTGTCTGGATGTATACCGACACTGGCTCAATACATCGATAGCTCACCACGAGTGATTGCAAAGACCATATATGCATTCATTCACCTCAAACGATGCTTAATGAAATCGAATGCGTGGCGCATACCTCAGGAATTGATCAACGCCGCAGCTTTATCATCTACCATCTATGATAAAGTGTGAGAAAGCCGAAACGGCGTTATACATTTTCATTTGTTTAGATTTCTGGATCAAAGAGAGATAAGCAAAAGAACTGCTTATAGGCACTAATTAAGTTCGAACAGTTTTATGGACTAGTTTTATCAATTGCGAGCCAAATTTAGCTTTTAATGAATTACAAGGGCTAAGAATCCTTGCTGTACAAATGGAGAATAAGTCTCGAAGAAAATCCTAATCCACTCCGTCTGTCAACTAACTTCCACCGGTGCTATTCCCATTAAAACAAAAAAGCCCTGATTTGCGGATATGAACCAAATGTTGGCTAGTGCTCTTAAATTTAGTTACAAGGTCTATACGAAAGCCCAGCAAACCAATTTCGGCAAGTACTTACGCAAATAATAGACCGCTTATCTTCAATGTTTACTAATAAACTTAAGAGACAATTCACCTGCAATCTTGATAATGATCTTCAGTACCACCAGAGGACGACGACACTGCACCAGCTCCAGAATCTGGGTCGAGCGTTGCCTCACTGGCTCCATCCGTTTCTGATTCCGTCTTTATTAGAGGATTAACTTGCACATCATTAGTGTCAGCAAGGCCGTTGACCGCACTTGCTCCCGGTTTGACTGATGAGTGCTTAGCCATCAATGAAAACTTGCGAAAACTAAAAATCAGCATTTCAAATGACTAAAATCTACCAAATGAACGATCGAACCGACGGTGGACATATCAAGAACTACGGGCGTCCGCTGAGTCAGCCAGGCAGGCGTTGAGTGAAATGCAAGATCGCGGGCTGCGGCGAAAATCGATGATCTACCCGGCCATGAGTACTTCGATCGACTCTAGTGATCTACGCGCCTGTAAGTGGCTCGATCGAAGCTGATGATCTACACGCCTATGAGTAGCTCCGGTCGATCGTTTCACTAGTGCTGCACTTGTATTCCCTCTTCATAGTGGGTGTATCCCTTCATAGTGATGAATTTACTTGCCTGTGTCCTCTGCAGTCCCGTTGATCGTCGAGTGACTCTAGCGAGCACCAACAAATCTCCTATTTTTCCATGTCGCCTGCATGTGTAGCCGGGTGGGCTCTGCTGATACCACGGATCTCACTCATGTGAGGGATCCCGAACCGGTTAGTCGAAAGGCTACGTGGGGCGTCCCCAGGTGGCGGATAGGGGGTTAATCGCGGAACAAAAACGACCTTTGCTTCCCTGAGACGCAGGTGGATCCAGGGGATGGGCTCCCTGCTCCTTCTACGCCGATTTGGCACATAGCTTCTGTATTTGCTAGGCGTATTCATGCATGCGTGTGGGTGCGTTCTCGCTTTATGCGGATTGTATTCTACTAGTCAATTCGGCCAAAAGCCTGCAATCAAGGGACAGGGGAGGATATAGAAGGCGGTTAGGAGTCGCCTCCCACAAATAAGCAACATGTCCACTCTGGGAGGGCCTGGCAAGCTACCCGTGAGTATAACCAGCCCCCACGTTCACAGTGCAGCAAGTTATTTGTGGGTATCAATGTGCTAAACACAGTAATGATGAAATAGCTTATCACTTATACCAGAAGTAATTCACCTCTTTGGACTAAAAGCTCTCTAAAAGCTCTCGGCCTAGATCAATATCAGAGGGATGCGCCATGCATTCGGCTTCATTAAGTATCGTTGGAGATGAATGAATGCATATCTGGCCTTTTACAATGACTCGCGGTGGCCTACCGATGTATCGAGCCAGTGCTGCTATCCTCCCAGATGAGTCTGGTACCAATTTCCTGACCCCGGAGGGATGGAAGGCTTGGTGGGCCATGGGCGCAGGGATCAATTCCACGTGAGCATCGCAGTGGCGCCTCCAACCACTGCGCCACACGCGCCCTTTTAAGATTAGTCACGATTTATCTATGGATGAGCTACCGACTCATTCATTAGGTTGCAACATATGAAATTTCCGATTTTAAATGTAGAATTTAAGCAACTATAACTTCTTTTGTACTAGTTTTTATTAGTCAAAATAAGACGATTAGAATCATCAACGGTTGTTTGGTCGTTGAGGATTTTTTCCACCAGAAAATGGCCCAGATGTTAAAAAAAAATGGAAGTCCGCTGGCGAAAAATCTAGCGAGTAAAGTGGATGTGGTAAAGTTTCACGCGATTTGCACGGAAAATTCAAACCATAAAGGCGGACATTTCACGTGTTACAACCTGACAGACTTTTTTTCGATTTTCATATCGCACTCTGTAGAGAGGTCACGGTGGTAGAGCATTGATTAACAATGTCGATTACTGCAGGTCGTTCCGGATCAGCTCAGTGAGGAGAATTCATGTAAGAAGCAAGAAGCTTTGCACATGGGGCTGGGTATACTTATAGGTAGCCTGCCAGTCTTTTCCAGGGTAGACAGGGAAGCTTATTTGTTGACGGCGACTCCTAACCAGCTCCCATATACTTCCATGTACCTCAATTTCCGGCTTTTGCCCGAATTGACTTGTAGAATACAATCCACATGAACGGGAACACACCCACGCACGCATACATGAATACATACTTTACGTTAACTTACTTACAGTTGACCATAAGATTATTATTGGTCTGAGGTCTTTAAAACTGCGATTTGTGCTTTGTTCCAATGATTTTCCACATATCGTAGCCATCTTTACGATAACCCATGTCCAGTTTGCTATATCTGAATAAGCTGGAAAAGAAATTTTTTACACGAATGCGAAAATGGACGTAAATCCGTTGAAGTTGTTCGCTTGGGGACCACGACGGGCATCCTGAAGAACAACAGCATCAAGCATGATATGCTGCACACAACGAAGAACATGTAAACAACCCATTAGTGGAAGGTAACGCACGCAGTGTTACCCACATTTCGGAGTTGGCTGACTCTTTGTGAGAACCTGAACCATGACTTGCAAAAGGTAGGAATAACTACAGCATCGAAGCATTGGAATAAATTTTGCGCGGAAGTGACAACAGAAAGAGATTTAGTCGGTTTGTGGGGAAAGTAATCCACCGCGTGACTGAAATCTTGGCACGATTTGATCAATTAATGTTTAAGGAAATTGTGGGAAGAAATGCAACGTCTTAGAATGGTAGAGAATCGGATTACAAATGGAGTACGTAGCAGACGACTACAATATTGATGAATTGAGAAACTTCTTACTTCCTGCAGGTAACTCGGCGTTGGTCACTCCTCTAGAGATCTGTCATGCATTAGACTTCATCAAGCAGCACAAAGGTGATTGGAAGCATTTGGCTCAAACAATGACTTTCGGTGGCCTGTCTGTATATCACGTCAGTGCTGCTACCCCTGAGGATAGGGGAACTACAGGCTCCGGAGCGGACAATCAAACCAGCCACCAATTTACCGACCGTCCAACTATAACGAAAAACATGAAACTCAGTATTAGAATGTTGCCAGAACTTGAGTAGAACCTCGTATTCCACACACTTTTCTCAAATGTTTCATCGTTTTTAAAGTGATTGTTCAACTCCTCAGAAATAGTTTGCGCCTAATTTTGTCCTTAATTGGTTGAATATGGGACAACCATCTAGCTCAGGAGATCTTTTCAACCCGTCCGTACTCCATTTATCTTCTATACTTATGGAAGCCAATCAATTCCGATCTAAATCCATATTATGTAATAATTTCGGGTGCTTCTTTTATTGGTTAACTGAAAATTAACCTCGCTTTGACCATATCTATTGCTGTGGAGACAACGCTGGTAGGTTATCTGGCAAAATCGCTCCCACGTAAAGTGTAGGCTTCTTCAGGCTCTGTGGTTCCCAGTCGTGTTTCGTAACCTGTACTCCCGCTCGTAAGCAACATTCTGCTTGTTCGTCGGGTTTTTACTTAGAGTTTTGGACATCATCCTAGAGCTCTCACTTTCAAGACTCAACAGCATTCTGGGATGTGTTGTTGTTGAATGTTTTTTAACTACCAGGTTCCTCTACTACTGGGGAATTAGCAACATGGTGAATTTGTTCTCTTTTAATACCATCTGTATATTATGTAACTGTTCTCCGTTAGGTAATGGGTATTTTGATAATCGTTCTGTCGACTTTAATCTTCGCGAAGTTTCGAGCTATACAGCAGAAGCCACAACCAGCTAGTGTTTTGATGTCGAGAGAAAAGAAATTCAGGCAGGTAAATTACATTTTTCCCATCAGTGGAAACGTGTTTTAGTTCTATCCTCAAATTTAGGCCAATCGCAACTGCGCTGGTGTCCTCTTTATATCCTTGGTGTTTGTCACGTTTCGAAGCGTTTTTGTAGGTGTAACTGCGATAATGGGCGCGTGTACTCCCTTACGTGTTGCCGTCATCATCGGACCATTCTATATTTTGGGTTTGATCTGTGCCGGTGAGTCCTAATGTGATTTCCTGCAAAAAAACACTTTATTATAACGATTTAGATGTACAGTGTCATTTACGTCGCTCTGAACAAGGATGCGCAAGTTTTGCTTGCCAGTTGCTTTGGCGCGAAAGGACGTACATTAGATCGTCATGCCAGTTGTAATAGGACCCACCTCTGTAAAATTTTTAACTCATCGCATGTCGGCAAATTGAGTTCTATACGTCTCTGTTGTGAAAATTGTCAGTTGTTACACAATCCACACTGTTCATATGGAAGGTTCAGCTGCAAGAATTCTGGATTAGTTGGACAATTACATTCTACACCACAAGCACGTACTGTCTTACCCTCGCTCATCAGAACTCGTAAGTTGGCATCCACGAATGTTTATAAATAAAAAAGGATAAAGCTCTCAGCGTTGATCAATCAACCTCTGAGGGACGCACCATGCACTCAACTTCATTAAGCATTATTTGGTGGTGATTGAATGCACATTTGGCCTTAAAAATGACTCGCGGTGACCTACCGATGTATCGAGCCAGTGATGCTACCCTCTCAGACGAATCTGGTACCAATTTGCCGACCTCGGACGGGTGGTAGGCTTCGTCAACCATGGGCGCAGATATCGATTCCACCTGTGTGTCGCAGGACATTTCCGACCACTGCACCACTGGAGCCCTTTCGTATGATCATGCATCTTTTAATCCATCATAATTCCAGCGCGTACCATTGCCAGCTGGGTAAACGGACCGGCATAAATCAACAGGGTTATGTATTGTTATTTTATTATAGTGTTTGACACAACATCACGTGTATCAAACTGTGCCATAGCACTATTTGCATTCATTTAGGCTCCTCGCATCCACCATCCACGAAGATCTTCCATCGTTTTTTGTGTGTATTAAGTTCGTATTTGAGGATTTCTTTATCTTCGTTACTAATGTCGTCCAACGTTGTATGAATGCACTTCCACTGAAGTATCAGGGGGTAAGAGAGAGTGAGCATATCTCAGACAAGTCTTGTATCAATTCTCAGACACCGGAGCGATGATGGGCTTGGTGGATCCCGTGCGGGATCGAGTCAGCGCGTGGTTAGATTGGGGTGCCCGCAAAATGAACAGAGTTGCTACCACTGCGCCAGATCCTTCATTGTACATTCATTGCACTGCAATTTCCAAGTTCGATGAGGTAATGTGGAGTGTGAAATTAATTAACACTGTGCAATGCTAGCTTTCAAACCGACCGCCATTTAATCTCAGTAGTAGTTCTCAATATGTCCTTGGATTACTAAGCTTACACAATGTTGTTGTATACGTTTTATTCGGCTAACGTTTCGACGTTTCGACGTCGTCGCCTCCATCAGAGCAGATGATCCGATTCCATGGACCACAGTTTCATCTTCTCGATGTGGCTCTATCGTCGTGCTACCGAGACGGATCTTCCTCAGCCGAACATCGCTCGAGTGAGGCGATCTTATTCCGTAGCACTCTTCTACACAGTACGGTTGTTGTTGATATGAGTACCCGTCGAAAATAATTTGTCATTCTGTGTGCATTCATCTATAGTTCACCGTCCTCTTGATTAGCTCGATTTTGTTGTTATGTTGTAACATATGAAATGTTTGATTTTGAATGAAAATTTAAATTTAACCCAAATAAGCACCATTGAATTCGCCATATTTTTCCCAATAAAAACAGATTCTGCGATTGCATTATTATAGAAATTGTCGGTTTTAGTGTCGATGAATTCTTCAAAGGCATTTTCAACGGTCCTTTGTTCGTTGAAGATTTTTTCCGTCAGAAAGTGGTCCAGGAGCTTAAAAAATGAAAGGCTGTTTACGAGAAATCTGGCGGGTGAGGCGGATTAGGTAAAGTTTCGTAGTCTATTTCATTCAGTTTTCTTGATGTCATTTAGGAAACGTGCGGTCTTGCGTTTTCATGAAACAGTATTGGTGCTTTTCTATTGACCACTGCCCGCTGCTCGTCTCGTCGTTTTTGATTCATTTCTTCGATTTCAGCACAATCTTTTTTCTGACGTAATCGCTCCGTCCAGTCATAAGAATTTGTATTGAATTATCCTGGTCATTGACTACCAAACGGAAGCCACTGTCTTCTTTGGATACAGACTCGGTTTAGACATCGTCATGTATGAAACCATATTTCTGTTAGTTATCGAATTATGGCCGATATTAGCGACCTCAGTTTTTCAAACTTCCTCCCAACGGTTTACCTCCTCATCGTGGCTGGGGGGTGTTCCTGGATGTTAGACTGCGATGTACCGAGAAGGGATTCGTTTCCCCAACAGTGTCTCGCAAGCTGAGAAGGAGTCCGCCGTTTCCATCAAGGAACCTAGCTAAGAGCAAACCAGTACGGATCCACCACCACTGTCCTGGTATCAAACAAGTCGCATAGTGGCAAATCTCTCTCTCATACACGGCAGCGGCGACAGCCTGCGACGGTGATGACTTGGGGCTGGCTTTGGCCATGCTGACCTTGGGATTCCAGGGAACCACAATGGCTTATCTCCAAAAAATGGTGATTATACACAACCAGTGAAGGTGAAACTTTTAAGTATCAAGTGTTTAGGACTTCGGAGGCGTAACGGGCGGTGACATTAGGGTGGGGTGCAAGGTGATGCTTCGACCACCTCCCCAACGCTCTACTTCAATCCCCGTGGGAACGCTTTCGCTCTACTATCTCCGAGATTGCAGAGGGAATCTGGCGGACTAGTGTTTTAAGACATTCATGAAGAAAACCAAATCTCCAAGCAACAGCTGAACCCACACATTGAAACTTCTAGGACCTCTGTGGACGAAGAATGCAAGGAAAACGAATCAAATGCAAGAAGAGCTGGTAGGCATGCAGTATACGTGCTGACAACTCACATGAAAACAAGGGAATGGGACCTCGTAAAAATAAAATTATGAAAATGACCGGTGGATGGGCACATTTCGGCAGCTGGGTTCCTCTCATTTTTCTCTAGACCAATATTGTTATTAGGTTGTAACATACGGAATGTTTGACTTTAAATGTTTACTTTAAATATATTGATCGAAATAAGCACCATTAGATTCGGTAGATTTTTCCCTACAAGGAACACGTTTTCTGATTTCAATGATGCAAAAATTGTCGCTTCTAGCGTCGATGAATTCTTTAAAGGCATTTTCAACGGTCATTTGGACGATGAAGATTTGTTTCCGTCAGAAAATGGTCCAGATACTTAAAAGAGTCAAAAACCGTTGGTGAAAAATCTGGCGAGTACGGCGGATGTGGTAAAGCTTCGTAGCCTATTTCATTCAGTTTTCTTGACATCATTTGGGAAACGTGCGGTCTTGTCTTGTAATGAAGCAATATTGGTCCTTTTGTATTAACAACTGCCGACTGCTTAACGCGTCGTTTTTGATCCATTTCTTCAATTTCACGCAGTATTTCTCTTACGTAATCGTTTCGCTAAGTCATAAGGAATTGTAGTGAATTACTGCTGACCATTGACCACCAGACAGAAACCACTGTCTTCTTTGGATACAGACTCGGTTTAGAATTCGTGGGTTCTCATCAGTGTCTACCCATTGTGCAGAACGGCGATGAATATCGTACAGTATCCACTTTTCAGCACATGTTATAATGCGATTCAAAAATGGGTCTCTATCATTGCGAATTAGTAGAGAATTGCAAATTTCCAGACGTTGAACTTTTGGCTTTTCGCTGAGTTTGGGCGGACTAGTGTTTTAAGACATTCATGAAGAAAACCAAATCTCCAAGCAACAGCTGAACCCACACATTGAAACTTCTAGGACCTCTGTGGACGAAGAATGCAAGGAAAACGAATCAAATGCAAGAAGAGCTGGTAGGCATGCAGTATACGTGCTGACAACTCACATGAAAACAAGGGAATGGGACCTCGTAAAAATAAAATTATGAAAATGACCGGTGGATGGGCACATTTCGGCAGCTGGGTTCCTCTCATTTTTCTCTAGACCAATATTGTTATTAGGTTGTAACATACGGAATGTTTGACTTTAAATGTTTACTTTAAATATATTGATCGAAATAAGCACCATTAGATTCGGTAGATTTTTCCCTACAAGGAACACGTTTTCTGATTTCAATGATGCAAAAATTGTCGCTTCTAGCGTCGATGAATTCTTTAAAGGCATTTTCAACGGTCATTTGGACGATGAAGATTTGTTTCCGTCAGAAAATGGTCCAGATACTTAAAAGAGTCAAAAACCGTTGGTGAAAAATCTGGCGAGTACGGCGGATGTGGTAAAGCTTCGTAGCCTATTTCATTCAGTTTTCTTGACATCATTTGGGAAACGTGCGGTCTTGTCTTGTAATGAAGCAATATTGGTCCTTTTGTATTAACAACTGCCGACTGCTTAACGCGTCGTTTTTGATCCATTTCTTCAATTTCACGCAGTATTTCTCTTACGTAATCGTTTCGCTATGTCATAAGGAATTGTAGTGAATTACTGCTGACCATTGACCACCAGACAGAAACCACTGTCTTCTTTGGATACAGACTCGGTTTAGAATTCGTGGGTTCTCATCAGTGTCTACCCATTGTGCAGAACGGCGATGACTATCGTACAGTATTCACTTTTCATCGCAAGTTATGATACGATTCAAAAATGGATCCCTTTTTCGCGAATCAGTAGCGAATTACAACCTCCTTAAAGCTGAATTTTTCACTCTTCACTGAGTTCATGTAGAACCCATTTGTCTATTTATTTAAACTTTACCACTGTAAGTGACGTGAAATGGTCATTGCACTGACTCCAAACACTGTCGCAAGTTCTCGAACCGTTTGACCTGAATTTAATTCCATTAGAGTACGAATGCCTCATCGCTAACCGTAATTTCTGGCCTATCATGCTCATCGTTTACAAGGCTCTCCTCCTTGGATTCAAACTTTGTGTGCCAACGATGAATGGTGTGTTCACTAACGAAGCCGTCTCCAAGCGAGGCATTGAAATTCCGAGCTCCTGTTGCGGCATTGTGTCCACGCATCCAGTCGTAGAAAAAAAAGGAACGAGTATAAACCGTTGGTGAAAAATCTGGCGAGTACGGCGGATGTGGTAAAGCTTCGTAGCCTATTTCATTCAGTTTTCTTGACATCATTTGGGAAACGTGCGGTCTTGTCTTGTAATGAAGCAATATTGGTCCTTTTGTATTAACAACTGCCGACTGCTTAACGCGTCGTTTTTGATCCATTTCTTCAATTTCACGCAGTATTTCTCTTACGTAATCGTTTCGCTATGTCATAAGGAATTGTAGTGAATTACTGCTGACCATTGACCACCAGACAGAAACCACTGTCTTCTTTGGATACAGACTCGGTTTAGAATTCGTGGGTTCTCATCAGTGTCTACCCATTGTGCAGAACGGCGATGAATATCGTACAGTATCCACTTTTCAGCACATGTTATAATGCGATTCAAAAATGGGTCTCTATCATTGCGAATTAGTAGAGAATTGCAAATTTCCAGACGTTGAACTTTTGGCTTTTCGCTGAGTTTGTGTGGGAGCCATTTGTCCTTTTTTTTAACTTTACCAATCAACTGTAAGTGACGTGAAAAGGTCATAGCTGTCGCAAGTTCTCAGAACGTTTGACGCGGATTTGATTCGACTAGAGTACGAAGTGCTTCACCATTAACCATAATTTCTGGCCTACTACGCTCGTCGTTTGCAAGGCTCTCGTCCCCGGATTCAAACTTCATGTACCAACGACGAATGGTGCGTTCGTTAACAAAGCGTCTCCGAACGCGGTATTGATAATCCGAGCTCCTGCCGCGAGACTCTGTCCACGCATCCACTCGTAGAAAAAAAGGACACGAGTATAACGTTGATTCATACTAAAGTCAAGGTTTATAAAAGCGTAAAACTAATAAATCTTGGAAGAAAACATTACAGAAAGAGCAGACTTTGTGCCTTAAAAATATATATTGAGCACACATAAAGAACAGATTTTTTATTTAAAAAATTACACGGAAAATCAATACAATAAAATCAGACACCTCATGTGTCACAACAACCTAATGGATCTACGAATTGACAAAGTTTTGGAAAAAATTCTGTCAACCGCTGCTGACTTCGAACAACGAAGGTCGATGATAAGAAAGAAAAACTAGTTTACGAACTTCAGGAAATCTGTGTTTCACTGTGGTCGACTTGGGGCTAGGCTTGAGTATTGTGAGGATTGTGCACACCTTGACGATTTTTGTCCAAATTGATCTCGTTGAATGTGAACTGGAATGTGATTGTGAAAACCATGCATTTTCATCCGTTTGCAGTGCGAGTTATTTTTAAGCCCTATTCTTTTTTGCTTGTTGAGCCCATTCAACACCGTATTTGACTCGCTCGAAAAGATTTGATCCTATGAACAAAACGAAGTTTCGGTAGAAATTTCTCATTTGCGAATATGTGTTTTTGTCACAATTGGTTAGCTCAAAATTATCCAGCTCGGAATAGTGGTGCCGCCTTTCAGAGCCATTTTTTTCTCTGAATACAGTAGGGATTAGATGGGAAAGCTGTAGTTTGTGGTCTGTTACACAGCAATTCAAAAGAGTTTCTGTACAGAACAGCACCACTCCTTCTCGACGACTACTGAGCGGTTTCTGTTCATTCAGAAATTTTTATGAGTTCGTGTTCGAAAAGTTTAGAACAAGAAGCAAATGGCATTCTAGACAGTTTTTTTTAATACTTGTTATAGTTTAGATCCAGAATCCACAGTGCATGGTGAATCCTACTCAATCGGCCCGGGAACCCAGTCTGCGTGGTGCGATAGTTTTCGCGAAGAGCTTGGAAAACACAATCGACAAGCAAATCAAAAAGTCAGATGATGATTGCTTTCGCCATCTTTTTTGGACAAGATGACCGTCTATTCATTGAATGCAACTCGAAGTGTAAAAGTCGTGCTGCCTTTTCCTACCAGGGATTTTAACGCCTAGTTAGAAATGTGAAACGACTTTGAAACTTCTCCTTCATAAAGCAAACATGATGAGAGGTTGTCGCACTGATCTTATTTACGTCCATAAATGCTGTCGACAGAATATAGTATTCGCCATGAAACCGATAGAATAATTAGAGGTAACATCGTAGAGCAGCGGGATTCTCGGAGTAACAGGCAACTGTATATTGTTGGTAGGTCCCTGTTAGTTCTTATGAAGGAATTTGTGCAGATAGTATTCATTACAAATTGGTTAGATGTTTTGCAATGCAATCTAGGTTTATTCCCCTCTTCTTAAACTTTCGTAATCAAATACTCCTCGGTGGTTTTGGACATGCGATCTGAACTTCTTATTTGAAGAAGAAAGGGGTATTCAACAAGGATTTCCTCTCGTGTTCTTGTGGTACAGTACTTTAACAAGAAACTGCTTTGGACTTTTTCCATACGCCAGTTATACAAGAATAGATTTCGAGTATTCTCGGAAATGTACAGCGTGGGGATTCATCCCCCCAGCAACGTCTCCTTAGCCGAGAAGGGTGTCTGGCGTTTTCATCAGGAAGCCTAGCTAAGAGTAAACCAATACCAAGATCTACCACCGTCCTGGTATCAAAGTTGCATGGTGGTGAATCTCTCTATGATCTACAAGGACTGCGACTGCCTGTGGTGGTGAAGACCTCGGACAGAGTTTAGTCAAGCTGACGTCGAGATTCCATGGAACCACAATGGCTAAACCAGCAAATCTCCGAAAAAGGAGATTGTGCTGAGGCTCGCACAATCAGTGAGAATGGGCCAGCCAAGTATCCAAGTATCCAAGTAACCTATGAGTTGAAGACGGTCGATAATAAAGCGAGGTGAAGTGACTCCTTGAGGTGGGTAGCGAAGGCCTGAACGACGAGGCATATACCATTGATATGTTGTGATAGGATCTCTTCTATAGGAGTGGCATCAGTTCCGCTGTTCAGCTATTACTGCACGTCATGAGTTCCTCGCCTCATAGAAATTACGAGTGCATAGCTATCACAGGCTTTGATGTAATCTGTTATTCGAAGAATAGCGTAACGATAGCCTTTTAAAAGGAATCTGCGAGTGTGGTAGGTGCAGAACAACAGAAGTGTTGTATTAATCTGATTTCAATCATTTCCAGTACAACCTGAATTATGATTGCCTTAATGTTTAGCTCAGCGCTCGACGTTGCGGAGTGAAATGCTCACTGTGCAGGGTAATAAGGTTATTTGAGAAGGTGGGCTTTGTGCTTTTCCTTTGTATTCCTACGCAGCCTTCCTAGACCATTTTCAGGCCGTCACAACAGATGGTCGTTAGCTATTGTAGGTAGAAAAACGGTTCGAGTGCAACCTATGTTACCAATAGGACGGCGATGCTGAGAATTTGGGTGGAAACGGTAGGCTCTCTTTCCCATTTTTTATTTGTTTTTCAGAAAGCTGTTAAGTGGTGAGGATGGATTTTCGCTATACATCAGCGTTCGATACCCGAAAACAATCCAATCGTAGTACAGGCTTGCACCATTGCAAGGAATTGCTTAACTTTTATTGCAGCTAAAGTGCCTATTCGTCATACAAGCAGTTTTCTTTCTTTCCTCTTCTATGGTGAAGCTGTGATTAAATCTTGATATGCTCCACTCTATAATTCGTAATTATTTTAGCAGTTGTATCTCTGCACACGCGTTTGGTGCAGTAGTCGGAGCCGCCCCGCAACACACACATGGAATCAATTCCCGCGCCCATTGCCCAGCAAGCTTTCCATCTCTCCGAGGTCGGGAAATTGGTACCAGGCGTGTTTATGAGGATAGTAGTACTGGCTCGATACATCGGTAGGCCACCGCGAGTCATTGTAAGGGCCAGATATGCATTCAATCACCTCCAAACGATGCTTAATGAAGCCGAATGCATGGCGCATCCTTCATGGATTGATCAACGCCGAGACCGTTATCCTTTTTATCCTTTATCTGTGCACTCGAACAGTACGCTCATGTGTAGATGATAGTCTCTGTGTTTCTAGAAGAGCAAAGCATTCTTCCTCCACTCTTCCATTCTTTCTCATATGAATGTCACACATCGTGAAAGTCAAGTTTTTTTTAGGACGAGGACAAAGACTAGAATTTAAAGGAAGTTCATTGCAATAGGGTTAATGCCATCTACAACTTCATGGTCCATTTTACCAATAAATACTTTCTGATTGATAACAAAGAGGCGGTATGATTCGGTACAAGTAACAAAGCCTTTGAACCCTCATCTGTATCATTTATGAAAGAAGTCGATTTCCGACTAACTCGAAATTCTACCCATATCCCTCTTCTGTTAAATTTTATTAATCAGCGATTGTCTTTGAGATAGGTGGGACTCTTCTGGAATACGTCGTTCGCAAGCGGAAAGTAGGAAAACATTAATCTGCACACACAGATGACCTTAAAATCCTATTTAGGCGTTTGCGTTAACTACTGAAGCGAGGCTTTCAACAATTTCGAAAGATCCTTACCAATAGAGGTGCCGAAAGTCTTGCCTTTTCTGCACTCGACTTGACTATGTTGTGTGTTTTAAGCTTGTCTTTTCTATGACCGGGTTCAAGTTCACAAACAGCTGAATTTACGAGAGTTGAATATACAGCGGATATCTTAGAAAAGATCCGAATGAACAAGACATTCCTATTTAAACACGCATAAGGAGTCGTTTCGAATGGAACATCGATGCTAAGACACACATTTTTCGTTATGAAATCATGGTGTTTAGTTGTTTTCTCATAACTAATGGGGAGTACTTAGATTTTAATAATGAGCTCATTTGCCCAACTTTTTTTAGTCAGAAAACGAGGAAATTGTAGGTTGGACCATTGGACAGTTTGTGATAGGAGAAGAAAGCCGAAGATTGACGATGTCAGCGAGTGACGAAAAGTAGGCGTCATTGCGCAAAAGTGCGTGGAACGAAAAGATTTCGATGGTGTAGTTGAAGAGCGCGATGTGAAGACCTTAGTTCTGAGAGGTACTGTTTTCAATTAAGGGTGGTATGCATCGTTCAAAAGCGCAAGTTTATAGATAAAGTAAACGGAACAAGTGTTCTGGTCTTTAGACCGGACTAAAACATGGTACAGAAGGTCTGAACTTAAAAATTTTTTTCTGAATTGACATCAGTTTAGTTTATCCACTTTTCTTTGAGACATCGTTTCATGAAAATGCCGTTTTCCATGATTCACAATATATTTTAAAATGACCTACCAGGAGATTTTACAAATAACGTCTTGCTTTGTTATTGCAGTTTTTTTTATTATACGTTATTGCAACATTTGGTTTTCTCCTTTCGTTCAATATTTAGTCGCCAGTTTTCTTCTTGAGTCCTACTGGTTATTAGTGAAGAACTCTTGGTATTTCTTCGATCAGTCCTATATAGGAGAAATCTTACCCATCGAAACAGTTGACGGCCGGGTGCTGAGAAGTTCTCACTGATTCCAAACACAGTCAGATTTCAGTCTCACCGGTAATGCAACGAATGAGGGTGAAGCATCCGTTGTTGATCAACCGCTCCAGAATGCTCTATGAATTCGACTTTATAGGGCATCATAGAGGTCACTAAATGAATAACCACCTTCTCCGCTTCTTTCATAGAATCCAATGATGTATCAGTGTTAGTGTTCATACCCTCTCAGGTAAGTCTGGCAACTATTTACCGACTTCGAATGGCTATGGCCTTGGTTAGCTTGGCGTGCGAGATCGAAACAACGACTGTGTCTAGTGCTGGCCACGCCTAACCATTGTGCTATGAGTCCTAAACAACCAATTCCACCGCGCAATACGAATGCATCGCCCAACGAATACTCAGCTTAATGTTCTGCTCACAACGCTGTATGAATTTCTGATTTGGAGTTCCATACATTTTCTGTGCGTTACGTTTCTGTAATACTCTTCAGTCCATCGTCAATATCAGGATAAAATAGGTTTCTCTGAAACGGTTAGACTCTCCAAGAAAGTGGATCTCTTCATGCTGTGTACGATGGAATGCTTATGAATTGTTTTAGCCTTTGAATTTTGTCAATATGAAACCAACGAAAGCGTTCAGATGTTAATGGCCTTGTCAACGGTATTTGAACAGATGTTGTTGCCTTCACTACCGCATGCACGAACGATTTCAACGCGTTCAACCTAGGATCTCGCTAGGTGATTTGTTAATCCTTAGGCGGCAGTAAGTCAATAGTACGGGCGAAAGAAGTTTTCTACTTGACAGTGATTACAGAAACACGAAAGTCTTTTTGTTTGACGAGGGGTGCCTGATTAGAGCACTTCTGATGGTTCTAAAGGAGAGTTCACTCAGGCACAACAAGGAACTGTTTGTTTTAGAGTGGCAGTGTTCTCCATGTGTCATAAATGCACTCATTCACTTTTTTTTTCGCAGAGTCTTCATTAAAATAGTTCGTGAGGGAGATTTCGCCATATTAGAAAAAGATAATGTAATAGCAAGAAAGTAACGCAGGATCGCGGAGCCAACTTGCTCGAGTAAAAATGCCGCGAAAAGTTTGTAAAAATGCATGACACCACTTGTGGTCATGGGAATGTAATTTATACGTGCACATATACCGTGATTGACTCTCTAGTGGTTGGATTTTCTTGTCTTTAGAAACTACAAAAATTCGTTCCCAATACAATTTTCAGTTAAACATCAATTTCATGCTTGCGCAGGACTTCCTTGCCTTGGAGTCTGGGATGCAGCGCTGGGCCACTCCTAGGTTATCAGCATTTTCCAGCTAGCGATTATGCTGTCAGTCACGATGGCATCGATTTCCCCCATAGTTTCACTCCTACCTGGGCTTTCGAATAGATATACATAACTGCTTTGCTTAACAGGCTCTGTTAGAAATTGAAGCCATTGTTGTATACCGCAGTTCGACACCGTAACTAACCCCAGTAGCCTTATTCGAAAGGAATGTGAGTACTAAGGGACTCACTTTAGTTAAATTTGAGAGTCACTTGCATGAGAAAGAGAGAAAGAGGGACGGAGAGAGTGATAACATCGATGACCGTGAGGTACATTAGAGATGCAATGCCACAAGTAAAAAGAAAAACCAGGAATAACAAATGAAACACTAACCACGGCAAGCAAGTTATTAGCGAGGCGCTCAAAAAGTTTTCGCGATTTTCATAACTTTCGGCAGCCTTGGAGAAAGCAACCTAAGGGGAGCTTTCGTAGATTCGACCATTGTTTGTGTCCGCTCGTTGCCATTCTCAGTGCCACCTGTAATATTTATTATTGCTTTGTTTTACGGAATCTAGCAGTGGTAGCGATGTTATTTAGGATTTCCACACCGATGAAACTTTTGGAGAAAATTCAGGGACTTCAAGAAAACAAAAGGAAGTTTTACACAGAGTTTTGCAAATATCTCAGCAACGTTGTGGTTGTGTTTCGCTTAGTAACTAGCCGTGAAAATTGTAGTAGGCAGAAAATAAAAGGTAAAACATTGCGATTTCATCTACAGCCTCAGCTTAACTGGGTTCATTGCCGATTTGTGCTCCCCAGATCAATCCCGCTGTTGGGTGAATGCTGATGGCAAAAGATCGATAGAACTAGCTGAGAGACAGGTGAAACGAAGGACCCGCATGGTGTGGTGGTGAGCGCGTTACTCCCCGGAAAGGACAATAGCGCGTTCGTTCCCCACCATAGGCACCTGCGGTCCAGAGTTTTGCAAGTATCTCAGCAACGTTGAAGTGGAGCATCGTCTAAATGAAGAATCTCACCTTACGGTTTTTTTTTTGTAGAAAACAGATGTTGGTTTATTGCTGTCATTCACTATGTTCTGTTCTTTCTTGCAGAAGTCATCTTCACCCTGCAAAAGTCGATGGTGTGCTATCTGGTACACATCGAAGTAATACGTCTCTAAGATTGAAGAAGAAGACGTCGACACGATAACCGAATAAGTATTTTATGGTAATTCCCTGTCAGCTCAATAATACAAGAAGGTATTGATTACTTAGGTGGGGTTTAAATAAGGGTCGGCTTTTAGACTAGAGTTTTAGTTGTGATAAGGCGACGTATTTAGGTCAACTCGCATATGTAGTACTTCAGGCCTGGCCAGTGGGCTCTCCTACACCCATCTACCTGTTTGAGCGGTCCTAGTGTTGATTTTACCAGAAGCCCTTCACGAGTGCGGCGGTTGTTTGTCTTCGAACGCTTGCAAACTTCTGAAGTTTATTGATTATTGATTTATTGAGCTTTGCCCTCAATTTTCCGTCGTGTTTTACATTTGTTAGTGGAAATTCAATCTTCTACACCTTACAGCAGTTTACTGAAAATCTGGTTTTTCACAAATTTGATCGAATTCTCTGTTTTTCCCACGGTAGACTGACTACTTAACAATGGAGGGCATTTTTCACAGATTTTGTCTCATTTCTCCCTTTATTATTTCATCTGGAGTCACTTTCAAAAAAAGCTTTAATCGAATACTAGAACTTTTTTTCATCGCATTATTGAGCGAAGAGTTTTCTTTTTAGGTTTTATGAGAGACTGGGGAATTGAAATGTGAGAAAAAGTCAAGACTCGAACCTACATAGAGTTCGAAACGAGAATTCTGCATATGTTTGATTTTGTGAAGAATTATTTCCTCATAAACATTCCTTTTCTTAAAAGTTTTTCCTCACAAGGAATTTTTGTTTAGAATTTTCTGCTTAGACAATTGTAAATGCGAAGAATGCGAGAGGACAGCGTACACCTGAGGTTGGTTGAGTTCGTCAATGAAAATTAATGAGGTGATGCTCCCTTAGATATTTTTCTTAACTTCACGATGACACAGATGTTCCTGGTATCTCTCTTCAAATGACCTTCGTATATTCAGACGCTTTCACATCTCTTTTTTCATAATGCACTCTTCAGTTGCAGTTATAATGAGTCGATAAAGAATCACGCAGAGCTTTCACGTCTTTCTGCTTGTTCCCCTAATCTATTTCACATAGGCTTCATTTTAACCTGCAATATGATCAGCATCATGAACGATCATCAGAGCTCCAAGTGAAGTAACGGAATAAGCTTCGGCAACTTGTCTCCCAAAATAATTGCAAGCCGAGAACTCTGATTCGCGTAGACGTTCATGTCGGTTGAAGAGGTTTCCCATTAGGGCTTCCAGAAAAACAGCATAAACAAAAACTATCCGTCGGAGCATTCGTTGCACTTTGGCACAATGTACGGAATCTGCTGAAGACACAGTGCCAGCGAATGCAGAATGACACCGGAATAGATTGGTCGACTTCCGTTATCTGGTGTGCGGTCCATTATTCTGCGGAGGCTAGGGGCAGGGCGGTGGTCGTTAATGGTAGTGGTTGCAACCAAGTGCTCTGGACAATTCGCAGGTAGTTTGACCACTACGCGACTAGTGTTAATGGAGAAAACGTGTGTTGTTGCTTGAGCAGACACTTGTAATACACCTCGATTTTTGCTTTCACAAATGTCACCTGAATTTACATCAACTGCGCGGATCCCAGCACTTCCTTCATTCTATTCCTTTCCTCGCATCCATCATTCACAAAGGTCTTCCAACTTTTATGGGTGGCTTAGGCTAGCGCTTGAGGATTTTTAATTTATCTTCTATGTCGTGGAATGCCGCTCGAGTCGATGCTTCCTGGACTTCTGAGGTTACCGGTTGGAGCATTCCCCTTCCATCCGAAATCCAAAAAACGAAGTGTTCCGAGAAAAGCCTGGCACCAATCTTCCGACTTGGGAGAGGTGTGAGGCTTTATCAGCAGGAGCGTTCGGACCCGCACCGTACTCATGACTAATAGCATCACTACCACTACGCTTCATGCATTCATACTCACTAGAGCCTTGTAATAATTTTTATGACCCGGTTTCTATTAAGCTCGGTATTGATCAAACAGTTCACGATATTCTTGTTGAGCAAACACGAGGTGTTACTTTATTGTTTATTTCGCTAAAGCTGACGTTTCGGCAGTATCGCCTTCTGCAGAGCCTGTAATGGCATACTGATAGGCAGTTTACTATGTCCAACGCTCCAATAACAAATATAAAAAGATGGAAATCTATATGGCAATCGCATGGTCAACAGCTTCTCGTAAAGCCCACCGTTTTTACGTGTCTTCCACTGAGGAAGACTACAGTATACCTTTCCAAACTCTAAAGAAAGCGACACTGCCGAAACGCCGGCTTTGACGGAGTAAGGAATAAAGTAGCACCTCGCGTTTGCTCAACAAGAATATCTCAGTAGAGTTTTCTTTTATGGCATTCGTGTTTTTAGTTGTCGTAACCATTTCATTTCTTTAGGGAGTACACCCGGAATATTACACAATGTATCCTAACATAATAAACCTTTGACATAGGAAAAATTCTTCCAAAGTACTCTTGAAATGTTCTTGAAATCATCTTAATGACTAAAAGCTGTTACGATAATGGTGGTTTCTGTGGACTTCCTAGGCACTAAACATGTTTTTAAATTCAGTACTTTTTTCTTCCCAAGCTCCTTAGGCATTTTTTTCATTCGATTGAAGCCTTTGGTTCATTTATCCACAAGTCTCAAACCAGCCCCTTGATTCGTTCTACCTCCATGTGTTCACTTGTGGTTTCATTGCTCATGTGCTGACATCACATTATTTGTAATCACGAACATTATCTGCCGATCATCGACCGACTTCATCGAGCTCCAGTTTGTCGTCAAGTGTTAGGTATGGAACTACTGGGACTTCGCCATTAAAGCAAAGTATACATCGGAGGCGAAGCGTGGGTGCTCAACTCGTGTGGACAGCGAAAATTCAAACAATGGGGGATGGTTTTGAGGTTAACGTTATTTAGATGTCGGTTGCTCTTGGGAGCTTTGCGCATTTTTCTTAGTGATTTTTGAGGACATTAATTTTTCCAATTTGTGAAGCACTTATTCGTTCATTTAGATGTTAGCCTTTTTCTCCTTTCCTGCCCACAACGTCGGCGTCAAACTCAGAACCACAACTCGAATGTCGTACACTACCATGGCTGGAAACTTCACCGCTTTTCATATCACTCTTTTTCAATCATGCGTGTTTGTTTTCTTCAAATTAGTTCTTGTGCGCTAGCAAAAGTTAACGTTTTAAGGTTAAAAAATTGCCGCAATAAGAGCTCTTTACGGGTTAAGTTTCAAAGAGAGATCTACTCGTCTGTTTCGTTGGAAATCTAACCTTAAAGTCTAAGCTGAGCTTAAACGTGCTTTGAAGTGTTGAACCTGCTGTATTTCGACAAACGACAAATTCTCTGAGATGAACTGGTGATGTGCGCAGCTTCATCAAACATCCGTAACTTTTGGCAGTGTCATACAGCTGAGCGTCAAAACGATAAAGTGAGTTTTTCTAATGGATTGAGAGTTACCTTAGAACGCACTGATTGTATAAATTCCCGACTTTTGCGACTGCTTGTAATATTTTTAAGCATGTGAGTGCATGCAGTTTCTCTCTTGTTTATCGTTTTTTTTTATTTGAGAAAAGAACGAAGCCCCCTGCGCCAGCGAAAGCATACGGCTTTCCGCGATGGCGGTCGACGGACGCACTTTCGGCATCTCTGGTCGCATCGAATAACGTTGAAATTCCCCCGGACAGTACCATTCCCGAAGAAAGACTGCAAAAAATGAGAGAAACCGAGCGAATTGCACAGATTGACAAGGTAGGTTCTAGGCTTCTACGATCTCTCGTTAAAATAGTCACGAATATGCAATTATGCAATTTTGTCCATTTTGATCGATATACTTCAAGTTATTTTGCATTGTTGTTTCTCAACGTATCGTTTATGCTTGCAACTGCCGTTCTTCTGTTGGAATTTTTAAAAAAAAACTTAAATTTTGCTGTCGATGCTTTGAAAGTTTTAATTTTGGTTACTGACTTCAAAAAAGCTCCGGCCTGCGTCAACGCTCAAAAATCAAAGGTGCCGTTCTGTACCCCAAACAGTCGAAGATAAGGTGTGCCGAACACGTAATCGGTATGAATGACAACCGATGGACAAGAGCCGTTAATGACTGAATTCCCCGGGATGTCAAACGTACTGCAGGAAGATCACTTGCCCGGTGGCCAGGGTTCTTCACGAAAAACCTAGAAGAAAAACATGATGCTCCACGAATTCCTATAGCGAGCAGAACTCACTGGGCCACCCTTGCATGCGACAGGCAAAAATGGAAGATTTACTACCGCCCGCTCGAGTCACTCGACGGTCAACGGGAATACAGGTGACTTCAAAAAAAGCGTTGCATAGAAAATATGTACGAAATGAACGCAATAAAACAAATCCAATTTTATGAATCTATAAAGTTCTGAACTGCTGAAATACTCTTGTAATAGAAAAAAATTCGTCGGTTGTGGAAAACCAGCGTCGTCGTGAAAAGGTTAGATGAGTGAAGAGTACTTATACTAATATCCGTATTTAAATTATTGACACGAGGTTGGTAAAAATGTTTCTTCGACTAATGTTTCGACGGTTTCGTCTACATCAGAGCTGATGATCCGAGTCGTTGGTCCGCACTCGGTCGTGCTGGCGATGATGGTCTTCGAAGTAGCATTGAGTCGAATCCTCTGTCAAGTATGAATAGAGCGTTGCTACACGACTTCTAGGCTTCTAAAAAGGCGAAGTGCCAAACGTTAACCGAATAAAAAATTTACAACACCTTCGTGTAAATTCGCGAATAGAACGAAATATTCAAAAGACGGATTTTCTATGAACTTCGGCATATGTAATCTATATCTATATCTATCTATATCTACCTATATATATATATATACATATACACACATATGTATGATTTTATAAACTGCCCTTGGGCTGGTGTGAGGTCGGTATATGCTGTCGTCGCTGTTGTTGTTGTTCATCGATGGCTGACGTTTCGACGACTTCGCTTTCTTCAAAAATTGGACTTATTAAATGTAGTACTAGTCTTATGATTCGGTAAAAAATCTAGTATTAATGAAGATCTAAAGTATAAATGAACGTCATTTTCTTCAAAAACTACTCATCGTTTTGTCGCGCGTGAGATCACCCGCGCGTTGTTCACGTGGGATGATGAGTGAGACCGACCCAGGTCAGAAAATCATTGCGAAATAAGGCCCCAGTTCACGTGTGATTATAATAAGGATTGCGCGTTGGATGTTTTTGATTCCTGCGCTAGGATCCGGGCCGTTACTTCAAAATCATCACCATTGTGCTATTGTACCCTCCGCACTTGTGTACCTACGTCCCCTACCTACCACTGCCTAACAAAGCATTATTTATTCTTTATATTACTGAATATTCATTCCCGTTGACGGGTGACTGCTAATGGCACCGTCATAGTAAAAATTTGTTGAGAAGAAGTCACAAAGTAAGGGACTAGATGGTGCCGTAGCTAACATTGAGCTCAGGAAACGGTAATCGCTGATTCAAATCTCACTTGAGGTTCTGTGTTTTGCTCATATCTCAGCATAATTTAACTTGGCTTTGTCATTGATTCTTCATGCCGAGGTAAGATGAAAGTCGGTTTTCGAAAATAGTGTAGAATTTTTATAACTTCAGGCTTATCTGCGTCAACAAGCCGAGCCTTCTCCTCCATTGCATAAGGGCAAAAGTCTGGATTCCTTGACTATTCAGCTGAACGTACATCCATGGTGAGTTAAAGCAGTTAATGAATAGGCTCAAAAGCAAAACATTAAAAAAATCTTGAAAAGAATCCTTTCTTTAAAGAACTCTAAAATTGTTTAGGTAAAATAATAAACTCAGCCATGTATTAAAGTCGTGTTTGAAAAATCTTTGCTGATTTTTGAAAGCAAATTTTACAGATTTGTTTATTTTTCCTGCTATTGATGCAATTGTATCTTTAATATGTTTCATAAAGGCAAGCTTTCAAGAGCAAAGTAAGGAATATTAGGATGCTTTAGCAATCACAAAGATCAGCATTCGGGGAAAACTAGTCGTGGATTCGGGATATGGGATAAAGGATAAAGCTCTCGGAGTTGATCATTCCCTGAGGATGCGCCATGCATTCGACTTCATTAAGCATCGTTAGAGACGTTTGAATGCATATCTAACATCCACAATGACTCGCAGTGGTCTATCGATGTGTCGAGCCAGTGCTGCTTTCCTCCAAGTCAAGTATGGTACCGATTTACAGCCCCCGGAGTGATGGAAGGCTTTGTGGGCCATGGGCGCTGGGATCGACTTCAAGTGTGTGTTGTAGGGCACCTCCAGTCACGCGCCACACGCACCCTTGGCTTCGGGATAGTTATTTGTATTTTTCTATATGTTTTGTCGACCACAGATTTCTACTCTTCTGCAGAATTTTTCAAATCCTGTGCAGACAAACTTCCTTAGGTATGATCACAAGAAAATTCGACAATCGGTCAGCAAGGAATCCATTGCGAACGTAGCAAAAATACGAGAACGATTTGAAGTGCAAGGAGAAGCTGAGCCAAGCAGAGGTGAGAATCGGCTTGGTCGCTCGCTTTCTTATCAGATCCTCTCTACTAATACGTCGAAGTGGCTATAGCTTCTTTTCATTTTTTTTTCTTTTGCATATAAACTTGAAATTGCAACTTCGATTTTTCCATCTGTCAATCACATTTTGCGTTTCGATAATAGTTATAAACGGTTCTAGAAGTACAGAATAGTTAAGGTAGAAGAGGGAAGTTATCGATATGGTCATTTCCTCATCGCCTTAATCATGTGTTTCTCAGGACTCAAGATTTCTGATGCCTGTTCACATACAACAGAGTTGTTGAAACAACACCAGTTTGGCGGAATGATGCCTTGTCGTGCCTCATCGCGCTCAGTAAAGTCTAAGGCCTTTTTTCCGCTCTTTTATTTTGTTTAATTACCTTAAACAAACTCTTTAGCTTCAGAAGGATGGGATCTTTCTAGATGACATTGAAAATCGATCACACATTGTTTGCTCTAACAGTAAGTTCTGATTTCGATTGGTTAGAAATTCTCGCGTCCAAAATCGTCGTGTACTAAATCAGTGAAGTTCTAATTAATTCTAATAAATTCTAGTTAGTTTCAAAAAATATTTTGACGGCATTCTTTCGCTCATGCTGGGTCGGTTTAACTGTTAAAGCAAAACAGTGAAAAACGCAGAATATCGCGGTGTAGATCAGCTGATTCTCAGTTAATGGGAACACAGAAGTAAGGCTGAAGAAAAAGATTCGTCACTTTCTTTAATGATTGGGCGACCCCAGCAGTTACCAATAAAGTTTCGCTAATCTCTAATGGTCGTGAAACCTGCCCTGGGCTCTGTTCGGTCAAAATTCATGGTAAGCTATACAATTTTGTACAACGCCTTTCATTCCCTAAACCACGTTGGTCTGGCAAAGGTGTACATATAACTGGATAGAGATGTTGAATACCTTCTCACCCATGGAAGATCTTGTTGGGGAATATCTGCGGTTGGATCGTGGCATGAAGTGAACACCCTCATGCCACGATTTGACCTTAATCTCTTAATGTAGACGGCACTTTGTGCCGTAAAATCTATGATCTGGACAAAGTTTAGGAATTAGGCTCACTTTGCGTAATTTTTTAAAACTTGCATGGAGCTTCACACTCTACTTTTGCAGCTCCTGGCGGATGACAAATGCTACAACCATAGGTATGAGAGGTGTAGAAAATGCTCTCGGTGCTGGAGAATAATAAAAGCATCACTCCATTATGTCAGCATTGCGAAAAAAAAACAAAAGAGCTTCGCCTCATTCGATATTAAGAGGATAACAGCATATGAGGAAAGCTGCTCAAACAGTAGATAATGGTGCGTTCGTGCAGATTTTCATGACGAGCTGAAGCACACCTTGGAAAGAACTACTGACCATTTGTATTCCGAAGAAGAGCAGCTTTTCATGCTTTACATGAAACAAAATCCTGAAATCATCTCTAGTGAGTTACATTTTCATATTCCTACCTTGTTGTAAGCCTACATGCTTCTTCTAATATGTTAACCTCACGCTACTGTTATTACAACCTCACATGTTTCTTGTCATATGTCAGCTTTCTGTACTATTATTGCTGTATTTTATGTTACACTTACGCATCTTATTACTTCACTAGCATGTGACAAAACTATCTCATTTTTAAGGATCTCTTACGTATTATCTTATCCTCACTTATTCACCCTATTGCCATATTTTCGCCTGTATTGTTTTGTCATGGGGATGGGATCCGAAGTTCCGACCTGCGCCAACGATCAAAAATCAAAGATGCCGTTCTGTACGCCAAACAGTCGAAGATAAGGTGGGCCGAACACTTAATGCGTATGATTGACAACCGATGGACAAGAGCCGTTAGTGACTGGATTCCTCGGGATGTCAAGCGTGCTGCAGGAAGACCACCGACCCGATGGTCAGAGTTCTCCACGAAAAGCCTGGAAAAAGATATGATGCTCGACGAGTCCCTAAGGCGAGCAGAACCCACTGGGCTACTCTTGCACGCGACAGGGAAAAATGGAGGATTTACTGGCGCCCGCTCGAGTCACTCGACGATCAACGGAACTACAGGTGACAGGTGATTGTTTTGGCGGTGGCACATCGATAATGCCGTATTTTTGCTATGTTATAAAAGGTTTAATTTTCCAAGTATGAGACTGGTAGCTGTAGCACCTACAGTAAAGGACAACGTGGCAGACTGAAAAAAGAGGAGTCCAGATGAATTAACTAGAGCATATATTTCAAATAATGGTTACACTAGATTTCTTTTTAGCGTTTTTGCTTCTTCAGCAAACTATTTATCACTTTATTTGTTTCGGTGCCTCGTATTCTTTTTGTTGTTTACACAGTACTTCACAGAGTTTTAGATTTGGGTATCACATACAGTTCATCAACTGCGCGAGCAATGGAGGAGTTGCAAGGCAGACGAGTCGAACTTCGGTTTCTAGACGACAATATTTCAGTGCGTATTCAATTTTTACAGGATTTCTTGCGGGCGACACGATATAAAGCAAAAAATACAATGTGCTCAGCGCTCAGTAGATTGTGTTGGTTTAGCGTTAGTCTCGCCTCTATGCGGAGATAAGAGCTTGGGCCAGATTTGCCTGGAAAGTTCCCTCCGTTCCAAAAGGGTTAATAACGCCTTAGGACGGCAATCGTAAGGTTCGAGAAGGAAGGATGATCCGGTTCGGGCTGGTTTCGGCTGCGATTTGCCTATGAATTTCTCCCGCCATTGACATGCTGAGCGCTTGTCGATCATCATTTCCCAGAAACCGCAGAGATGTGTGAACTCTTCCACGACGATACTGCCACTGCTGATTAGTCCACCAACCAATAGAGGTCGTCGCAAATTGCCGAAATAAACAAAGAAACAGAATGGAATTGAAAAGAAATGGTTTATCAATTCTATAATCAGCAGAAAAAATTCCATTTCTGGAGAATGTTGTGACAGCGAAATATTTTCCAATGTTAGCTTTAGCTGATTATAATTTTGCAAGTAAAAAAGACAGTAACTTAAGATTAAAAGCAAGGAAAATACGCAGCCATTTAGGAGGTCCTCAGCGTTTTCAATCAGTCTGTCGTGCTCGTCACCAACTCCTATCAACATATTTAGGAATTGTTTTCTAATTTCCCTCATTAATATAGGAATATTCTTCGCCATTACGCCAGAGGCTGTACTTGAAAAAGTGCCATACATCAAATAAGATCGGCAACGAATGGCTGTGCGGAAATTATTTCACCAAGCAGGTGAGTTTTTTTATTTCTATTTCCTTGAACGTAGGGTGTACTGTAAACTCGGGAATCCCACATTCCTTAAGATCTGACATTTTTAGTTTGTTATAATAAAGTCCTTTCGCACATTTTTGCTTTTCTGATTTTTTAATGCTAGTAACTTCTGCATGCTCCGACCTGCGCCAACGATCAAAAATCAAAGATGCCGTTCTGTACGCCAAACAGTCGAAGATAAGGTGGGCCGAACACTTAATGCGTATGATTGACAACCGATGGACAAGAGCCGTTAGTGACTGGATTCCTCGGGATGTCAAGCGTGCTGCAGGAAGACCACCGACCCGATGGTCAGAGTTCTCCACGAAAAGCCTGGAAAAAGATATGATGCTCGACGAGTCCCTAAGGCGAGCAGAACCCACTGGGCTACTCTTGCACGCGACAGGGAAAAATGGAGGATTTACTGGCGCCCGCTCGAGTCACTCGACGATCAACGGAACTACAGGTGACAGGTGATTGTTTTGGCGGTGGCACATCGATAATGCCGTATTTTTGCTATGTTATAAAAGGTTTAATTTTCCAAGTATGAGACTGGTAGCTGTAGCACCTACAGTAAAGGACAACGTGGCAGACTGAAAAAAGAGGAGTCCAGATGAATTAACTAGAGCATATATTTCAAATAATGGTTACACTAGATTTCTTTTTAGCGTTTTTGCTTCTTCAGCAAACTATTTATCACTTTATTTGTTTCGGTGCCTCGTATTCTTTTTGTTGTTTACACAGTACTTCACAGAGTTTTAGATTTGGGTATCACATACAGTTCATCAACTGCGCGAGCAATGGAGGAGTTGCAAGGCAGACGAGTCGAACTTCGGTTTCTAGACGACAATATTTCAGTGCGTATTCAATTTTTACAGGATTTCTTGCGGGCGACACGATATAAAGCAAAAAATACAATGTGCTCAGCGCTCAGTAGATTGTGTTGGTTTAGCGTTAGTCTCGCCTCTATGCGGAGATAAGAGCTTGGGCCAGATTTGCCTGGAAAGTTCCCTCCGTTCCAAAAGGGTTAATAACGCCTTAGGACGGCAATCGTAAGGTTCGAGAAGGAAGGATGATCCGGTTCGGGCTGGTTTCGGCTGCGATTTGCCTATGAATTTCTCCCGCCATTGACATGCTGAGCGCTTGTCGATCATCATTTCCCAGAAACCGCAGAGATGTGTGAACTCTTCCACGACGATACTGCCACTGCTGATTAGTCCACCAACCAATAGAGGTCGTCGCAAATTGCCGAAATAAACAAAGAAACAGAATGGAATTGAAAAGAAATGGTTTATCAATTCTATAATCAGCAGAAAAAATTCCATTTCTGGAGAATGTTGTGACAGCGAAATATTTTCCAATGTTAGCTTTAGCTGATTATAATTTTGCAAGTAAAAAAGACAGTAACTTAAGATTAAAAGCAAGGAAAATACGCAGCCATTTAGGAGGTCCTCAGCGTTTTCAATCAGTCTGTCGTGCTCGTCACCAACTCCTATCAACATATTTAGGAATTGTTTTCTAATTTCCCTCATTAATATAGGAATATTCTTCGCCATTACGCCAGAGGCTGTACTTGAAAAAGTGCCATACATCAAATAAGATCGGCAACGAATGGCTGTGCGGAAATTATTTCACCAAGCAGGTGAGTTTTTTTATTTCTATTTCCTTGAACGTAGGGTGTACTGTAAACTCGGGAATCCCACATTCCTTAAGATCTGACATTTTTAGTTTGTTATAATAAAGTCCTTTCGCACATTTTTGCTTTTCTGATTTTTTAATGCTAGTAACTTCTGCATGCTTTCAAAGCGTCCACATTTGGAGAAGTGCGTTAGTTCGTTGATCAAGTCTGAGATGAGGGAGCTTAAAGAGCGTGAGAACGAGTTACTCCAATCTAGAAAAGAACTTGGACTTCCTACTCTACAGGTGTGTTGAACGCATTCAGAGGTTATATGACTACAGTAATTTCAATAAGATAACAATAAGGTAATAAGATACAGTAATTCATAAGTTCAGGAGATCATAAATAATTGGAGGCAGGGTCCTGAACCGAAAGCGTTTCAGCCAGCAGTCAGCTACCATTTACACCAGGTTTGCTCTTTCGACTACGGAATTTTTGAATTCTACACCGTATCAGTTATTACGGCGTCATCCGCAGGATTCGAACCTGCACCCTCCGAAGAACTTATCCTCTCAACGGTTTACCGCCTCATCGTGGTTGGAAGGTGCTCCTGGGAATTGGGCTGCGATGTTCAGCGGGGAATTAATTCCCCAGCAGGGTCTTCCAAACTGAGGACTCCGACGTTTCTATCAGGAAGCCCTGCTAAGAATAAACCAGTACCATGATCCACCACCGTCCTGGTATCAAACTAATCGCATGGTGGCGAATCTTCCTTTGATCCACAACGATTGCGACTGAGTGTGGCGGTTACCACCTAGGGCAGACTCTACTCAAGCTGTCCTCGAGACTCCGGGGAACCACAGTGGCTAAACCACCAAATCTCCAGAGCATGGAAATTATGCTGGGATCCGCACAAATGAAGACGGTCCATTCAAGTATGCAAGTAGTATCAGCTATTATCCAGAGTGTTCCTTTACTTAAGAAGTGATTTCCAACAAATTCGTGAGACCTAGTTCTTCTCGTGAGACTCAAATCATACTCTCTTCGCAAAAATGCGCACTGATTTCAATATGCATGAGGCGGACTCTACGAATAGTGCATGTTGATATCAATGCGCACATTTTTTCTGAATTATTTTGTAGAAAAGAGCTGTAAGGAATCGATAACAATGAGGGCTCAAACTACTTGAAGGAAAATCTTTCCTAATTTGGTGAGAAAGCCCTATTGCTTTTTCTAATTTTCTTGACCATTGAAATCCGAAACAACTATATTTTCCTTTTTCTTGTCGTTTCCTTTTTTTTCGAAATGATTCACATTTCAGTTGCCGTCAGATGCATTAAGAGATCCAAATGCGGAATGTTTCGGCTCAGCAAATACTTTCAATGAATTTTTCTAACTTCTAAATGTATCATCTTTAATCCTCAGTGAACGTCATCACAGTAATGGTAACTGTTCGAGTTTCTTCTGAAGTCTTAAAACTTACTGAACGTTTCTCTGTCTTTTGACTTTGTCGATGTTTCTCAATCAACCGTCAACGAATTTTGGGATGACTTCCCAACGTGCTTCCATACAATTATGTATCACTTCAACCAAACAGCAGAAAATTCAGCATTTTTTATTTTTGCTCTTTCTATTTTTATTTATTTTATTTTTTAAATTTTTATCTTATTCATTTTGCATATTTCAGTATTTTTTCGCCGGTGCTGGATTGATGGGAATGCGGGTGTCATCATGCAGATTTCATTTAATGTTATTCAGCAGAAGTTCATCTACCATCTCATGAGTCAACAATGAATTTTTCATTGCAAGACCAAAGAAAAAAACTAGTTGCAAGTTGACAACCGAGATGATACATAAGAGCACCCACTGTCACCTAATTAAGGAGCGAGAAGGCCCACAATGGACAGCCTCATCATATTTTCCTCTGTATACAAAATCTTCCAGACCAGCTGCCCAGCAGGGAAACCCAAAAATTGGCGCTCAAGTCACTGAGCTATTTTCGCTTCTCTTGTGGAAATTCTCCTTATTAAGTATACAATAATCACATGGATAAATATACCATGTATCCTTCTACATGTTTACCACTACTACCAGTTGTAAAACCGCTTGAAAGGAATGGTAGCCAAACTACAAAGCCAGAGGAGTTGCGTTTGTGAAGTTCTAAAAAGTGAACTTGTGAAAGTAATATTATTCGAGAACTCTCATCACAAACTTTATGTCACTTTCAAATGAAACTCTGGATAGTCCCCACGTTTTAGGCAGGGTATCTGAACACGATTCCCTCATCCTTGGAAAGTTCCAAGCTTTTCGAGCTGAAATCCACACTTTGTCGTGGAACGTACTGTTCAACGTTTGATGTGGTGGTGACAATCTGAAAAAGAGATGAAGTCCCCTTCAACGTGGTAGTTCGCTAAGTTTACTAATGAAAGGAAAGAATATCATTAAAAAATATTATATATAGGAGCTAAGGGATATTCCTAGTTCTTACTTTTTACGACTCGTTTTTCTCATGAATAATATTATAGAATGGAAAATATTAATATTGAATGATTATCTGGATTAGTCAACACATGTATCCAAACTGTGCGCGTCAATGTTGTATATTTGTAAGCTCAGTAATATTTTTGTAATATAGTATTTCACTGCACAGCATTTATACAGGACAGGTAGCTCAGTGATTAGAGGTGCTTTGCAATGTACATGGTCTTTGGTTCGATTTCACGCCGCTGTTAACCAAGTGGCGTAGTGGATGGAGACGCCACTGCGACACACAGGTGGAATCGATCCCTGCTCCCAAGGTTCACCAAGCCTTCTATCCCTCCGGGGTCGGTAAATTGGTATCAGAATTGTCTGGGAGGATAGCAGCAGCACTGGCTCGATACATCGATAAGCCACCGCGAGTCATTGCAAACGCCAGATATGCATTCCTCCAACGATACTTAATGAAATCGAATGCATGGCGCATACCTCAGGGATTGATCAGCGGCGAGAGCTTTATCCTTTATTTTTTTTTATTTTATTAGCCAGGCACCTGTACTTCTGGGGGGCAAACTGCTGCCACACTAGTTTAAGAGGATAAAAAATACTGAGTTAATACATCAGTAGGGTTCCTAAGTTGTTGCATGGGGCAAATACGAATTCAGTAACCTATGTGATGCTTAAAAGAGACGCATGAATGTTGCACCTCTAAAGAATTGATTAAACAGATGACTTTATTCTCTATTCATTCCTAATATTTTTTTAGTAGGATCTTGTTTTGAAGTGCTGAAGCAGACAGTTCATTTAGTGAAATAGTAATGCAGAGCTTGATTTGGCCTGGTATCGAGCCAAAGACAGTGTTTACGCTAAGTTACACCTTTAGCTACTGAGCGAAGCACACCCACAGTTGCTTGAGTGAAATAAATGTTATCGTTTGGAAACTCTACCTGACTGCTTCCTAGATTTTCTCCCTTAGGAACGTCAACCAATGGCAAAGAGACTTTGTGAGCGGCAAAATTGACCGCACTGATATAGATCTGTAAGAAATTCAATAAAATCCTGTAATAGAGGGTGTTAAGGTTTAGGGAAAACGCTTTCCATAATAAATTAAATGTCTGCGAACAGGAATAAGGACCTCGATCAGAAATTACTAGAGGCAGCGAAAGTGAAATGGGGTTGGGAAAATGGTAGGAAAGAATGAAAAGAAAGAACATCCATTATGGAAATATGTTGCAGAAAAGATCCACATAGAAAAGAAAACTAGTACAAAAATGGATACGAAGTGGTATGTAACGAAGCGAATGCGATAAGGCACTACTGATGCCGATGTTTCCAGCTCTGGTGTTTAGCTTGTGATGGCTCCCACCTATCCCTAATAATAGACGATTGTAAAGGCCCGAAAGAAGCTAAGCGAGTAAACTACCCAGTCTAATTTTTTAAGAAAACTAATAATATTACTAAAAACTCGAAGATTTCTACAAGACGATAATCAGGAAGAGAGATGTGTTCCACTTTTCTTTTCCGTCAATTTGCATAACACATCTCATTGCACGGCGGACCATCAAACTTATTGTTCACACTTATTTATGAACATGGTGAGTTTCATAAGTTTTACTTCGTAATTATATAATATTCTTGTCTTTTCTTTATATGAGAGGTGATCGTGAACTAACATGTCCTACTGTTTTATTCTCATGTACGGAGAATCGAACCACAGTAAAAGCGCCATCGACCAAACGTCCGATAATCGTCTCTCCTGACAACAGCGTATCGTCTATAGTGCGAAGTTTTCCTAGCTTGGAGAACACCTTCAGTGACGACTGGTCTTGTGAGTACTGGTGCTGAAGAAAGCAACAAGTAAGGTAATGTTGTAGCTAAAAAGGAAGAAAACCGCCTCGTTACCTCCCAGTTAATGTCCTTATAATCCGGATTCACAGGTATTTTGGAGTTACTGGAGAATCCAGCCGAAACTGAGTCGTCCCACTGCATTGCTCCACGTTGCGCAGGGACCTGAACCATTCTTACGTCTAGGCAAAACTGGCACTGTATTCCGTACATTGTTCATGGAGAGGCATCCTGTTCGAAGGCATTATACCACAAACTGCCCAGTTGTATACAACCTCAATCCTTCTTATAAAAATTAAAAAAAGCTGAACTGAAGGACCCTTACGATAGAACTATCTTGAAGATCCTTCATCCCGAGTTCCTCGCCGTAGTAGAAGTTGTTTGTACCGGGGAGTATTAGCTGAACCATGAGCAAAAGCTCGGCATGGGCACGACTTTCGACACGAGAAGCAACTCGAGAAAGCCACGGATTACCGAACTGAAATCTATATGAGAATGTATATTATACAGAAAGTAATTAAACTCCGCCTACCTACCTCCCACTGAGGCCAGACTGTTGGGTTGTTGGAGTGGAAGAGCAGGATGTCCGAGAGAATTTCGTGCACACAACTGGCCACACCCTCATTCTTGTTGCAGACATCTGTAACTGCGCAGTACCTTCAAGAAATGAAAGACTTCGAACAAAAAACAGCAAGTGCACCAGAGTTCTTCTTTATTTGACCAAGCTCGTAGTTGATGACCGAGTCAAGACCACTATGTACCAGCACCTTCTTGTCTTTTTCTTTCGCATCCTCTCGAGATGTGAATAGTGCACTATATTCAGAGCCAATGAAACATTGAAAAGAAAAAACACTTTCTCTCTAGGTGAAATAAATGCCCAAAAAGCAAGGACAAAAAAGTGTTCAGAAGATTGGAAAAATCGAAAAGCATGACATATATTACGAGAACCGACTTGTCACGCTAGTCAACCAGTACGGGGAGTGTGTATCACAGTGGTTAAGGTGTTCTACAGTACCCACACGGTCTTTGGTTCGAATCTGTGCCCCGAGCTAACAATGTCCGTCAGCGCTTTGCGTACCAGACTTGTTTGAAAGGATAAAAACGTTGTGAAGGCTTTCATATCTCATGGCATAAAACAAATATGCAAAAATTACCTCTAATATGCTTATTAGAGTTGAATGCATGACGTACCCATAAGGGAAAGTTTGCCACCGAACCCATAACCCCTTTATCTCACACTTAATACCATAGTATCATTGGTGGGAGTTGTTGTTACTGGTTTACTGTGGAGTAAACGTCTCACATTTTCTTGCCAGCAGCTTTGGAGCTTTCATTGGTGAATGAGTCCACATGGTTACGGATATCACTGATCACGTCCGCAATCGCGGACCAGTTCTGAAAAGGCAGTTCAGGTAACAGCTTAATTGAAACCGTTAACGGTTCTAGAAAGATTTACCGGGACTGAACCATCAGCTGAACGAGCCAGATATTCAATACCAGTAAGATGGAAACCGTCCACCCCTCGTTCTATCCACGATGAAATTACATTCTGTAAATGTTCAATGTTTAATAGAAAATATCAATTCAATTATTTATCTTTTTATTGATTTCCACGCTGTCGTTCATGTTTCTGTATACTATACCGTTGTGGTACTTCTTGATAACAGTCTCTCACTTGTGGAACCCTTGAAGAAGCATGTGGTGGCACTGGCCCGAATGACTTACGCGAGCCAGCTAATCGGTAGCTCAACGTCCTCTTAGGAGAGGATGCGCATACAAACTTCCAGTTTTGACGAATTTCAAACTTAATTCCTTTCGATTACTCACAGATTTTTTATAAACATAATGTTCGTTCCTTTACAATTTGATTTTTTAGATTATTCTGATGGCAGTCGAAAACGACAACAACATAAATGTGTTTGGCAAGAATCCCTTGGTGGCATTTAGTGAAATTAGCACCAAGTATCCTCTCTAGCGATTTGTTTATCCCTTCTCTCATACTCGCTCCCACCTATTGTTTCTTATCCGACTGGTTTATCGTGTTGATCAAACAGGCATAATCTCATAGCTAATCAATCCACTCAAGCACACTTTGTACCTCGATAGAGTGTTGACAGCTAAAACCATGAGAAAAGACATCCACTTACAAACATTTGCGACCGAACGACTGAATCCTGCCAGTTCAGAATGGCCGATCGACTATTGTCTGGCTCATGCATGTAGAACAACCCTTTGTGTTCACTGAAGTGTTTTTTCGTCGTCGCCTGTTTTTTCCAGTGATAGAACTACAACATAATCCATTTGAGGAGATTGTGGCAATCATTGGACGAATGTTAGAACTAACTCCAGAATAGTTTTTGTTTGGATCAGCCCCTGCCGATGCAGATTTCAGAAACCAATCGTGTTCGATTGAAGTGGTCGCTATCGGCAGACTGATCACGAACTTCATTCCTAAAAAATGGTTTTTAACCCTTTTTTAAGTCTTTCTTTCTTTCTTTCTTTGATCTTTTTGGTGTCTTCGAACTAAATGCCTTCACTTATTAATTTCTCAAATGGATAACGCAATATTTTTTAAACTTAAAAGAAAAACAAAAATGCCACGCTGTAACCATCAATTCTGAGTTTTTTGTGTATACTCCGGTCAACTTTTCTCCTTTTATTACACCAAATTTGATGCATCTGTGGAGAAGTTTTAAAACATCTCTGGAAAGACACCGCAGTTCAATCTCCAGCGGAATAAACCAAGTTAAGGAACAACTATATCTGCTTAGGAATCGGATGACGTTGTTAATAGTGCAACAAAACTGTCCCACTTTTTCTCCTCTCCAGATCAATCCCGCTGACGGGTGATTGCTGATGGCAGTGATCGATAGAACTAGCTGAGAGATAGACGAGACCAACGATCAGCATGGTGTGGTGGTGAACGCGTAAGTCCCCGGAAAGGATACCAGCGCGCTCGTTCGCCACCGCACACACCTGCGGTCCGGAGTTTTGCAAATATCTCAGCATTATTGTGACCATTTCACTTCATAAAATCTGTGTGAAAGGTATTGATTGCTGCTGACAAAAACTCTTTAAGGCAAATAATTACGGGTGCTTGTAACGAAATCCATAGGAACTTCTATTTGAACTATTTCAGCGCCCAAGAGAACACAAATGGATCAGCCGGTAGCGATGTTTCAAAAGATCGATATTTTGGAAGTTCAAATTTATTCTACACGCCTCCAAATTCAAATGTTTAGATACCTTTATCATGTATGCGAGCAATGGCCTCATCAGCCAATTGATTTGGTCCGAGTTTCGGGTCCATTTGTTCAAAACTGCGAACTGCGTTCGAGAAATCGTCGGAAATTAGGAAAGGTAACGGCCATACGGTCTAGAAGGAAGACATGCTGCTGTACAAACAGAGTGAGAGTTAAACGGATTCATCTACCTGCACACCACTTTTTCGCAGGTTTTCTAGACGATTTATGAGACCTTGCATATCACCGTATCCGTCGCCGTCCGAGTCCTGGAACGAAGGCACCCATACCTAAAACAGAAGCCTGTTGGCGTCACATCATTGAAAGTTGTGACCAACTTTCTAGGCAGTTGTGATCAGCTTAACATTAATTAAAAGTCTCTGCTGACTTTCTACGTGCTCATTTGCACCTTCGACCGATCAGTCAGCAATCCGAGAACGTCAGCTATGTTTTCCCAAGAAGAAACTCAATCAGGCATAGATTTCTGCACTAAGAGTTTAAAAGAGCACTTCAATCTTTCCAACAGCAACAACAACAACGGCGCTGCTGAGACATTTTCGTTTCCAGACACACTTGGAAATTCGTAAACTAACTGCCAACCGAGACACGTCCCATCCTCGTTTTTTCCTTCTTTACATTGATAATTGAATAAATCGTATTGTGATAAAGTTAATAAGAATCTGACACTGTATGTAATTGCCGTCTGCCACCAATTCGGCTTGGATTTCGCAAGACATCCTGGACTGAACACAACGAGAATGATAGACGAGAGGAACAACGCAATCCAAACGATCCAAAACAACACGAATAAGAACAGCCTGAAAATGAAAAATGAAGTGCTTGGAAAGGAGCGTCCTCGGAAAATGTTTCTATAAGACAGTTAGTTCTAGAAATAAGCTCTCAATGCTGATAGATAAAGAAAAATTTGAATCGAATATAAAATGGAATAAAAATAAACAGACTATGTGATTAGTTTCCAATGAAATAATGATGTATAGAGATGAATGATACAAAAAACTACATAAGCTGTGACATGACGAGCCGAATGTCATAGATTGTGAGGCTGATGCAAACCAAAAGATAGAACTCTTGGCGTTGACAAATCCCTGAGGAATGCACCATGCACTCGACTTCACCAAGCATCGCTAAAGATGACTGAATGCCTATATAATGTCTTGGCATAGCCCACCGATGTGTATCAAGCTACTATCCTCCTACACAAGTCTACTACTGATTTGCCGGCAACGGAAGGATAAAGGAGTTTGACGAATCGGGTCGCGGGAGCGAACGAAACGTCGCACGTGTACTGTAGGGCGCTTCTAACCACTGCACTACAACTGCTCTTCGTAATAATTTTGTAAAAAATCACAAAAAATGGTGATAAGTGATGGACATCTACTAAAATAATTTTAGCTGTGGTTTGACTCCCTTTTGATGAAATTTCTCAGCAGATACAGTTATCGGCTACTTAAATGAATGTTGAGACAACAGCTTGTACGTTTTACAGAACTGCTACAATAACCCAAACCCTCCAATTTTTTTTTGATCCTGTGTACAATAAATGAAACAAGAATAACGATAATTACCTGATTAACTAATTAATTAGTTTGAAGCACAATGTTTAACTTTTATTAAACGCCTATTATTTTCCACGGGCTATTAAGCGAAATATCACCACAGTGAGATATGAGCAAAACTCGGAAACCCAGGTGTGCTTCCAACCGATCAACTAGCCAAGAGAATGGCAAAGCAAGGCAAGCGCCGCCCCGGTGGTGCAGTGGGTAATACGTGAATCTCCGAAAAGAGTTGCTTTTGCTCATATCTCAGCGTCATTGTGGACCAGCTATACCAGGAGTACAGGGAGAATAGACTAGATCAACATTCAGCGACATCCATAACGAAAGTAAAAATCCTAAAGCAGTAGTCGAATCCATATGCAAAGTTGGAAGACTTTCGTGGGAGATGGATACAAGGAAACGAATGGAATGGAAAAAGTACTAGGATTGTCACAGTAGATATGGGAGACGGATTGCGTAAAATAATTATTTTTGCTGATGGAACTGGTAGATAGAAAAGAAGCTAAGAGACAAGCGAAATGGAAGACCCTCATCGTGTGGTGGGGAACCCGCTCGCCCCGGAAAGGATAACAGTATGTTCGATTGGTATCGTAGACGCCTGCGGTTGGGAGTTTTGCAAATATCTCAACATCACTGCTGTTATAATTATTTTTATTGCTTGTTTAAAATAAATAGATAGAAAGACAATTAATAATAAATAAATAACAGCGATAATAACAAAAGATAACAGTTACGAATAAGGAAGTAGGCCTTCAGCGTCGACCTGCCACTAATCCTCCACTCCTGGAGAGATGGAGGTCTCAGTGAATTCGGGGCTCTGAGTCGAACCACTAACCAACTCAGTGTATATTGCAGTGCACCTCCAATCACTGCAATGCGTGTGCTCCAATAATAATAGCAATAATAGTAACAGTAATAATAACCACAATGACCATAAATATAGTAAAATATTATTTTTATACCCATAAACAGGAGTGATTAAGCACAGAACTGACGCCGGCTTTTGTCAACGTCATAGAAGAAGCGGCTGTATCAACAGCTATTGAGAAAAGATGGTATTAACAAATCCCAAGTTATCTTGTTTTCTATTAAAATACATCGCACAGCTTCATTCTTGCTCATGGAAATTAAAAAGTGGCGTTTATCCTCAATTTATCACCATCGGGGCAACTTGAAGGACATCAATGAAGCTCTCTAATCGTTCCCGCCTCGTCTTAGTGGGTACCTTCAGCTCAAGAGATACAAAAAGCCTCACACTTATGTCGTCGTGGGATCTTTTATTATAATTAATACTGACGATAAAGTAGCCGTGGGCAGAATGCCAGTTTCTAATGTGAAACAGATTTACTCTTTAGTTGGACCTCCGATTAAGGACATGTCGATGTACTTCGAGGTAAGTGTGACATAAGTGTGAGGCTTTTTGTATCTCTTGAGCTGAAGGTACCCACTAAGACGAGGCGGGAACGATTAGAGAGCTTCATTGATGTCCTTCAAGTTCAGAAGGCTCTTTTGGTGCGTGGAAAATCCTATTCTAGATAATAATTCATCAGGTTGAATCTTAGTCACAATGAGGTGTTAAAGCATTCGGACGCCATCTTTATTTCTGGGTATATATTACCTTTTTAGGACCTTAACAGTCAAATGACAACAGATGATAACAAATGACTTAACAGTCGGAAATTTTAAATATCGTCTACTTCTTTATTTCCCTTAGAAAGGGCATTCGTATGAACAAGAAAGCAAGGAGATCGTCGTCATAAACTCAGTCCTGAGGCGCTTTTACATAAAAAAGACGACTCAATCGTATTGTGCTGTGCCATTAGAAACAGATGCTTTTTGACAACAGACGGCGTTCTGAGCAAAGCTGAATGGAGATGAAACGTAAGGTAGACTCACTAGACATAAACCTACATTAGAGACACAATCACTAAAGAAGCCGTTTCACGCAATTATTGACCGGAAACCTCACAACAGATTGCCGCTTCTCAAGCACCTAGACAACGGAGTCCTCCTAAAACCTCAGGTAAACAAATCGTTGCAGAATTTTCCCTCAGAAAAGTCATCGACTTTAGGACCACGAAATTTTATTATAATGAAATAAACAAGTTTTTACATATGTAGCTAGATTCCACGGTTCCTATTTGAAATAAAACGACGAACAACAACGCTTTCAGCGTTGATCAATCCCTTACGGATGCGCGGTGTATTCGATTCAAATCTCTTAGGTAGCTCTAGAACCAATATACCGAACCCAGATGTACGACGGCCTTGTATGCGCGGATCATGGAACAGCCAACAGCAAAGCCTGCGCCACAAGGCACCTTTAACCACTGCACTAAACGCACTCTATTTTAAACAATATAGTTCACTTTCAGCTTAGATACGTCTTCTTTTCCTAACATCTAAAACAATATTCATTACCACGAATCCAGTTCACATGAGGCGTCTGCAGATCCTACTAGTTGGAACGGTACAGGGCTAGTGGGTGAGGACAGAGGTCAAACTCGTCCCGAGAACAAATATGTGGCTGCGTTGAAACGAACACCCTGGCTCTCCAACATTCAAATTAACCTATGCCTTTCATATACTTGCACTCATCTCCATCCATGCGTGACAGTGTGAGTATGTGAATTATGTCCGCCTGTCAATTCGATCAGAAACCTATAATTAGGCGAGCAAAAGGTTATGGGTCTTGCAAAACTCGTCCTTTTCTCATCGCTTGAGATGCATGTCACTAATTTGACCTGTTACCAAGTCCAAGCGTAAAGATTCTCTATGTCAATTGACAATAAAAAAGGGAAAATAAAGAATGCGATTAGTACGGTGTTGTTCATCCAATGAAGTTTTCAAGACAAGAAAATAATGAGTGTTTTCGAAATACCGTACTCTTTTATTTTCGGAAAGGAAGGAGAAACGACTGACAGATCCATTTATTTCACACATACCAGAAATTTTTGAGAAGAAAGGCTACAGAAAGACTGCACAGAATGTTATAGAAGAAAACGTATCATACACCATTGAACAATGTTATTTCAAGAGAAGTACTTGTTCGACGAACTTTGATGAAAAAGACGAAGTGTACTTTTGAAAAAAACTTATATGAAAGGCAGCATGTGGTCACGTACAAGAAAATTTCACAGTCTCAAGCTCACCCTAAAGAGTTTGCCATGCCAGCCAGACATATACCGTTTCCTCACAGCGCGGTAGGCCGAGCTTGGGCCATCGCCTAGCAAAAACAGCAAAAGTAAAGGTTCCAAAGGATTCCGAGCTAGTAGATCTTACTGGATAAGAGCAGAGAGAAATACGGACATTACTGGCACACGCCCAAGTCTCCGATTGAGTGATTGTACTTTCATAGTTAAGAAGTAAGATAGTAGGAGAGCATTCAGGCGACTCTTCTATACACTATGCCGTCACATAGCTGAAACCAGGCTTTTCCTTTGCAAAAACATGTGAACTGTTCGCAAAAATCTGCTTACTCAGCGATGAACATTTGTCCTCACGAGTGGCTCAAAACTAAACCATAGCGGATATCTCTGATCTAGAACGTGTCATTTTGACACCAGAAAAGGCCGAGCTCAAGAAAAAAAGATTTGAGTAAATCAAAGACAACAGAGAGGTTAAACCTGGCAAGCTTCCATTGAGGGTGGTCTCTATATGGCTCGAGCTCTTCTACCGTCAAACCGACACTATTACTTGGTTGTGGTCGAGCACTTTGACGACTGGGTTCCAAGGAAATCTCCTCATTATCCTAAAAGTCGTAAAAAATCATTTACAATCTAAACATATTCACATTTTAAAGATTTTATCAACTGCAAAGCTTTAATTAGTAAGTAATAACTGGGTAAATGTAATTTGTAGACACTATACGTCTACTTGGGGTGCGTGTGGCGCAGAGGTCGGAGCCGCTCTGTGATACACACGTGGAATTGGTCTCGCACCCATGTTCCATCAAGCCTTCCATACCACCGAGGTCATAGCAGCAGTGGCTCGTTACATCGCCAGGCCATCGCAAGTCATTGTAAAGGCCAGATTGCATTTAATCACCTCCAACGATATTTAATGAATTCAAATGCATGGCGCATACTTCAGGGATTGATCAAAGCCGAGAGCTTGATCCTTTTTATACATTTACTCCCTACTATTTATTCTTTACAAAATAGAACACTCAACATCACTTCATTCTTGGGATTCCGGACAACAGAAATAACTCAAAAGTTACTGAATCTCACTACCACCATGGCGCGCTAAAAGGCATGAAATTTTTGTCTATTGTCGTTCAAATTGTGGAAAATTGACCACAGACCCCTTTACTAGAGTTATGGCTCTCAGTTTTAGCGCTTCCAGTTATGTCGTCTTTCACAGAGTTCATGATAAAATGAGACACCACCGCCTTCTCGCATAGAAACAAGACGAGTGGATTGCCCGCTATCAGTTGTGTAATCAGTAATGTTGGAAAATTATCAATTCGTCACGACAACAAACGAAAAGTGCAGGGTCGATAGAGGAAGTTCTTCATGGCGAACAGCTGTGTGCACTTAACAAGAGGTCGGAAAGAAAAACTGCACACAATGTTAAGACCATCTAGCCGCTACGGTAAAGTACCGTCGGAAGAAAAGAGTAAGAGAGTAAAAACAACGCAAAAGGAGTATCTCTTAGAGCAGTTTCGGATCTCACAACAATCCGTAAGGTTTGTCGAATTGCAGATTTTCTTCTTCAGTCTTATTCAGTTATATCTTTTGTAGCTGAGACGAAGCATTGGCAAAAGAAATTCGACTGGTTTCAGTTTCCACGTGGCTTATGAATAAAAAAAGCTCTCGGTGTTGACCAATTCCTGAAGGATGGGCCATGTATTCGACTTCATTAAGTTTAATTGGAGGTGATTTAGTGCATATCTGGACATCTATCATGGCTTGTGGTGGCCTACAGATCTGTCGAGGGAGTGTTGCTACCCTCCATTACAAGTCTAGTACCAATTTGCCGAACTCGGAGAGATGGAGGCCTTGATGGGGCTGGGGCGCGGGGATCGATCCCACGTGCATTGTGGAGCGCCTCCGACCACGGCGCCACATGCGTCTAGCATATCAATTCTTCTAAGAAGGCGTATGAATGATTCGATTTTTTTTTAAATCAAAACAAGAAGATCTGGATCGAATGCCGTTGTCCAGGGCGACCAATTCAATCACTACGGAACCTTGTTCTATGTGAAATATTCCATTATTACTTCTTATTCCTATAGTATTCCAGTAACTTCGCATAAAGTTGGGAAAAATTCCGACTTTCAGCATGCGGGCAAAGCAATCAGAACAGAAAAACGAAACGCTGTCTACTGCTCATCAGTTTACTGTATTCAACAATTCAACTGCTCGCTGATTAACAAAAGAAAACATGACTCTTCCTAAAGCTAAGAGGACTAAATAAAAAAGCTCTACCTTATTGAAGGTTACTGGCTTGTTCGAAGGATAGACTGGTGGTAATGGGTTTGTGGAAACTGCAGTAATATAGCTCTCGGTTTTCACCCCACGATCAACATCGTAGAAATGAGGGGTCTTTCCTTGAGGGTCGGGCATGAGGCTCTCTTTGACATCTCCCATGGTGTCGAATCGCTACGAATTCAGGTGTTCGGGAGAAATTCCGGACGTGCCAAGGCGTCGATGAGCACAACACTGCTGACACCACAACAGCCGGCCACCGACGTCGATGTGCGCCGGCGGTCAGAGACGCAGATCCCGCTCAGACGAGCCCAACCGCCCCGACCACCGGGAGTGCAACCAGTTTCATCTGCTGGGGGCTACTAAGGTTCGTCGCGCCTGGCCACCATACCGGAAGCTGCTGTGTAAAAATTCGCCACTCTATCAGCAGAATTTCTAAAAGCGCCACGAGAAAGTCGGAGGTCTGCCTTCGCTCTTGGGAAGGCTTGATCCAATTCTGTTCCATATGTGATGTTTCATTCGACTCCATTATCGTAATCCACATTCGCGAATAGAATTAGCGCAAGGCGTCGGATCGAATGGGGCTGGTCACTGTTGGGCTGCGCGCTCATTAAGCTGTTAAGATGTTGCGATTACCATTATGTATTCAATAGAAACCGTGGTGCACTGAGGGTGAGAGGATGCCTACGAAATCGATCGATGAACATATCCTGCCTCGAAAATACATTCTACTTGGAAACAATGTGATTTTTTTTTACATTGCTATAGCTCCGCAGTATTGAAAAACGCACAAAGCGAACGCAAAACTCCACTGGAGCATCTGTTTGGTCCAACAATAGAGCGTTCGAACGGATCAACATGTCAAAAATTCTCGCTGGCCGGTCACATAACGACCACCTTCAGTCTCATTTTCTCTAAGGAATCGTAGATCGAATTGGTACTTACGCAATGACGCATAATTTCCGACCACTGTGAAGCCTACAGACGTCACACAGGTCGCCGTGTCCCTTAAGAAATGACTCCTATAGAAATCACGTCGTCGGGAAAGTGTTAACCAATAAGTGACCCACCCACGTTCGTGCTATTCTCGTAGAAATCGTATTCGCTGGCCTTGAGAAATTGCTCCTAGGTAATTAGCGCCGTGAATATCGAATTATTCATATGCTTGTGGCCATTCACCACTGTTAGTCCGTAGTTTGAGTGCGAACAAGCAACCGCCGTAGACAATTTTTTATTGGCTTACGTACATTCGTTTTCAATCTAACACGTAATATCCCCTACTATGTGCAGTTGTCGTAGCTGCCTTGAGACCAGTTCGTATCCCTCTACGGCGAAAGGACTCTTCCAAGCAAGAATGATTCGCATATGATGTAAGAAGAGACGTCGCTTCCTTGTTACCAAAGAATGGTTACGTGATTTTGTTGTTGACAAATGTTTGCGGTTAGATATATCCATGCAGGTTTTATGGTTCTCCTCTTATGGGTACCGTGGTACAAACCTTCTACCGAAGCCGAGTCATCTCTTAGCTGCTGTGACAGTGAACTGCTGTATGTGGTTCAAAACAGATCCCTGGACTAGTGTGCTCATCGATTGGCTTATTTGGACTGTTATTCTACAATACACTATGACAAGCCGTCGCCTGTGCAGACTCATAACGAACTAATCAACAACGACCTTAATCATTCCGCAGCAAAGCAGGTTTTTCGGCAACAGACGATAGTTTCCCGATCAATAAAGTATTTCAGAAATACATAACTTCAAAGATCTACAGAATAGACTTTACAGCATTACAGCAATCGTAGATTTTACTTTCATATAGCGTCGTTTCAACTTCAATCATATTTAGGAGCAGTAGTTCAAAAAAATTGGAAGCGTTCGAAATTTCAAATAATGGCGAGCGTGGCGCAGTGGTCGGAGGCGCACAGTAATAAATATGGGATCGATCCTCGCATCCATGGTCCACCAACCTTTTATCCTTCCAGGTTCGGCAGTTGGTCCCAGACTTGTCTGGGAGGATAGGAGCACTAGTTCCATACATCGGCAGTCCACCCCGAGTCATTATTGTAGATATGCATTCCATCACTTCCAAGCGAGCGTAATGAAGTCGAATACATGGCGCATGCCTGAGGGATTCATCGAAGCAGAAACTTTATCCCTTTTATTTATCGTTCACTATCGAAAGAACATTGGTATAACTCTTTTCATCTATTCTATTTTTCCGAAAGAGTTCTGTTGCTACTGTCGTTGTGCTCAATCGATAGTTTATCCAACAAAGATGGTTTGACAGACATTTCCCTTAGAAACTTTTTCGCCAAACTATTAAGCTAATATCAAGTTGTTACAAGACCGGTAGACCATCTCGATTTTAAAGGGCAGATATGCTTTTAATCACCTCCAATGAAGCTTAATGATGCCAAACATTTGGCGCCTCCCTTCGGGATTGATCAACGCCGACAGCTTTAGCTATATGCCCTGTGAACATCTGTATCTCCCTCTTATGTATTTACCTTTTTAGTTATTATTTACTTCACCCTGAATTTCAACGGACTCTCAACAAGACTAATTCATCGAAGCACCTAGAACTTGAACTGGATCCTTCCATTTAAAATCATTTGCGTTCGAGAAAGCTATAATTCCTTCAATGGACGCCCGATTATTAGCAAATTTCACCTTACAAGCTTCCCAGTAATAATATTCCAAAGATTCCTTTCAACAATAATATTTATTGATATATCTACTACTCCAACCGTCTACTAAAGATGAGAAATTACTGGAATTCTAGATATCCCAGTGAAATTGAAAATGGTAAAAAACGATGTTGGCGAATTAATTGAAGATTAGTTATTTAATTAACATTCTTATACATTTACGAACAAGTTGAAAAACTAGTATAACAAAGTACAAAGTGAAGTTCTGGGCTAAGTTATGTCTAACAGAGAACTCGGAAAGTACAACGGCTAAAATACCACGTAATTACAATCCCTGAAATTAAAATGTTAACAATCGACGTTGCTAAATAGTCGCCAAAAATATTCTTCTACATTCATCGGACAAGCCGAAGCAGTACTATAACAAGGTATAAGATGCAAACGTCGGTTTTGTTCTAAACTATGCCTAGTAGATACGTCGAAAACTACTACGGCTGAAGTACCAAGTAATTATAACCCCTGAGAGTCACTCTCCCAATAAACTTTTCCACACGAGGCGCAGATATAAAAAACAATGCCCGATCGGGAAACAACTTGTTCTGGCACCTAAATTCAGAACGCCAATAAGGAACGTAGTACAACTGTTAAAACCAACCATAAATTACGGTTCTTTGTCTAAAAATACGAGAAATGACATTACCCGTCTAACAATAACTTCCACACCTTCTTCAAGATGGTCATGAGTCACAATATTCGCTCTGAAACAAAACCAATACTTCTCCGAATGTGGCAAACGTCTTTTTCTACAAATAACATTACGAAAACTTTATTAAAACCTGATGAGATCTTACGTATCGTATAACACATCGTCAAAAATTCCCGTTGATTCTAAATCGCCGACCGTAGAGGAAAATATGGCGCCGTTCTGTGGTGCAAACATAAAAACTATGCGCTGCTGTCAGTGTGTTAAAATCTTGTGGGTGGCGCCATCTCCTGGCACCCTTAATTTCATAGATTTCATTTATACGCCGATAGATTATTTCGTCTTGCAAGAACGGTTCATGAACGCTATTCGCATCTCTCTACCTATTGCAAAACCTTGATTATCCACTTAGAAAACATAAAGCGATACATTATATCGATTGTTCCACCACAACATTCCACAACAACGCCTATATCATTAGAGAATATTAGTCGACAACCAACACCGCAGTATTGTTCCGGATCGACCGAACTGAGCCGTTTTGACCAATCTGAAATTGAAAGTTGAGGTTCCTGGTTGTAAATTAATAGGCATATTAGCTCTTCTCACCAGCAATATCGAAAACCTCATCATGAAAGCTACTCCTGCACAAAACTACACTCTCAAAAAGAGCTTTGATAACTATACCAGCTGCTTTCACAATGCAAGTGCTATTACATTCCTAAAATTGGGTAATTAAGATCATTTTTAGAAATTTACTTTATAGCAGTAGTACAAGGAACAAATAGAAGAGAAGGTATTAAATATTTTGGAAGGGCACCCAAGAACAGTATTTTCTGAATGCATACAGATAAATCTACATAGTGAAGAACCAACCATACAACGAGAGAAAACGTCGAGGCCAGAAAACGTAACCGTATATCTCGCAAAGACAAATTTGACCTGCTCGATCGGAGTCATTACACAAGCGTTAGGTATGCAAAGCACTCTGTCAGGAAACATTTGTTTTAACTGAAAAAAGAAGGTTGAAAAATGACAGAAAGGAATCACAGTGTAAAGGCAGAATTTTTTTCGCCTTACTTCATTGTAGGCTTTCCCACAAGTGAGGATGATTCGTTCACTTTCAGTGGCTTTACACTTCAATTCTTGTCTATTATCGGGAATCAGGACATTAACACCACACCGCCTATCAAAAAGCAATTAAATAACTTCTACAATAAATTTGGCATTTAAAAGGGTTAAAATTCAAACAGTACCTCAAATATTTCCCAAGTCCAACAAACATGGAATCCACAATGCATTGAAGATCGGTTGCATTACGGGAACCACACAGAACACTCTTCAACTTCTTCAAACATATCAATCAATATAAGTGATATTTCCAGAAATACTAAACAGTAATGGCAATGAGAGCTAACATTCCAAAATGTTTTATGAAATAAGCAAACTGAATAATCTAACCTCACATATTTTAGCCCATGTCATTTCTTCAGCCTTCATTCGTTCCTTCTTAGATCTTTGTTTCTCCTTTTTTTTACCGCTCACACTAGACCGCTGGACCACTGCGTGGAAATCGACACCGCGACTCCTAAACTACAAACATACAAAGCTGTCTAAATAACCTCAGTCCCCATATCAAACGTGTTCCACTACTTTTCCCGTTATACTGAAACCGTCATCTAAAATGGCGATCAGCTTCCTATTAGGATACGGCCACTGGCTGACAACTTCTCTACCTTTATCCACTCTGGCATATTGAACATGGGCTAAGGATAATTTTTGCTGGATTTTAAAACAGTTATGCTAAGAACGTTCTAAGACCTCACGCAGCTTCCAGCCCTTGCGGATTAGAGCGAGATTTCCTGTCCTACAGTTAGGATTCCTCCAAAACGACAGCTGTTCCTGTCATAGTAGTAAATCCTGGTGTTAGGCGACTGAGCGATTGAGAACGATGAAACGAACAGAACCGAACTTGAAGGCGCTATATTTTCTCGAGGAGCAAACTTGCAATACAAGCATAGCATTACCGATTTTTTTTTATCATACAAAGAAATTTTACTCAAAAGTAGAACAACATAAATGAGAGCTGTGTAACAATGAACGCGATGGTAAAATATAGATAGCAAAAATATAAAGGATAAAAGAATAAAGCTCTCAGCGTTGATCAATCTCTGAGCGATGCACCATGCACTCCACTTTATTAAACAACGTTAATGTGATTAAATGCATAAATGGATTTCACAACGACTCGCGATGGCCTACCGATGTATCGAGCCAGTGGTGCTATCCTCCTAGGAAAGTCTGACACCAATCTGCAGACTCCAAAGTGATGGAAAGTTTGGTGAACCTGGGGTGCGGAGATCCACCTCGTGTGTATTGCAGGGCTTCTCCCACCACTGTGCTACATGCGCTTTAGCAAAGGTATAATAAGACGAAACCAAAATTAAGTCGATATTGCATGGATATCCATTATGAACTCCAGAAGCTTGATAAGAAATTGACGATAAACTACAATATGAAAAAACACAACCCACTCCGCTGTAGTCTTCAACTTCGAGAATAGTTGAGTTACAATATAAGCATCCATTGCGGCATACCGCTTCTGACTAATGCGTAAAGGTCGGAGAGCCCAATTGCTACACTGAAGCGAAAAGTTGAATAGTAGACAGTCTTCTAGGATGGCGCCAAAAAACTTTGATCTACCACTATTAACCCTTATACAAAAAACATTGCTATCAATATGAGGAATATGATGGACGAAATTAGGAAAATTATCCTAACGAACCTGCTCAGATTTATCCAGCTTAACACCAAGCAGTTTTTCACTAAGTTCACTAAGCTTGAAATGAAGAGTTAGATCGGAATCAGATATACTCTGCATATCATCGGCTTCACCACAATCCATAAATGCTGTAAAAAAGGTATTTCACTTCGATATGGTGGCTGGGCGAAATCATTATATTTCAGTTTTAATAGGCAATACAGCGGCAAAAAGCGAATATTGTTACAACAATGTTAACTTTTTATTTTCTGCCAACCACAAATTTTCACGGAAGGGTACTATAATAAATAAAACCACAACGATGAATGGTGAAATATTTGCAAAACTCCGGATGGTAGGCGTCTGCGGAGGGGATCGAACACGCTATTATCCTTTCCAGGACGCGGATAGCACAGTGGTAGTGACGTCAATCAACACCACCATGGTGCTAGTTCGACCTCGCCTCAGGCCAACCAAGCCCCTCGTCCCTCCGGGGTCGGTAAATTGGTATCGGACTTGACCGGGAAAAAAATCACTCTCTGCAATCCAATTGGGAGCGCTACAGCCCAGCTGTCTCAGGATTCCAGGAATAATCGACTCGACTAGCATTCTACGACATCCAAGATGAAATGAAAATCCTCAAATAGTAGGCCACACGTAAAAATTAGACGATCTTCGTAGATAATAGGTGCGATAAAACCATTCAAATGTGATAAGTGCAGGGATCCACACAGTAAACGTGAAAACGAGTCACACAAAAGTAAAAATAGAAAACATTACCCTTTCTGGCTAACGCGTTCACCACCACACCATGCGAGCCATTCGTTTTGCTTGTCCCTCAACTAGTTTTTCTATTTACCAGTGTCACCAGAAATCAGCAGTCACCGAGATTGATCTGGAGAGCACAAATCAGCAGTGAACCCAGTTAACTAACTGACAGACGAGAAAAGAAGGATCCGCATGGTGTGGTGGTGAATGCGTTAGCTCCCTGAAAGGGTAACAGCGTGTTCGTTCCCCACCGCAAACACCTGCGGTCTGGAGTTTTGAAAAAAAAATCTTAGCATTATTGTGATTGTTATAATTTTAAAAGTCAGAAGTAACTAATGAGAGATGCAATTTACAAACCAAGAATCCAACAAAGCACAACGAAATAGGGAAAATTAACACTTACTTTTAGGCTCAAAGAAGTGACAGTCGACCTCGAGTAGCTAAATGTGCGACAAGTTTATAAAAATTAATGCAACTAGACAAAAAATTCTATCAATAAAAAAACAACTTGGAGTTAATCATTTGATCTTTACTCCATGTAAGAAATGGTAACGTCCTTTTATGGCACATTCTCATCAGAAAAGAAGTTTATTTAAGGCCTTATTACAAATCAGAATGGGGAGGATGGCATGGTAGTAGTGAAGATGGCCATCACGAGCATGATGCTACCTCGACTCCGTTCAGGTCGACTAAGCCTCTCATCACTCCAGGATCGGGGAATCGGTACCGGACTTGTGCGGAGAAAAAATCACTCTCTGTAATCGAATTGGGAAAGCTCCAACTCGGCTATCTCAGAACCACAGAGTGAATCGACTCGACCGTCATTCTACGACATTCAAGATGAAATGAAAATTGTCAGGCAGTAACCGAAGCCACCCGTTAAAGTTGGGAGGTCGTCGTGGATAATGGATGCAAGGAAAGGAATCTAATGTGAGAAGTGCTGGGATCTCTACAGTAGTCGTGAAGACGCGTCATGCAAAGTGAAATAAAATGAAATAATAAATTACACATCAGAAGCCGTCCTATGCCTATACGGCGGTATTGAAAGATCTAAGAAACTTATAAACCTCCGGAACGTAAGGAACTTAACTCACATTATTAACCAAGAGTTTCAGGCAGATGACATTGGAAATTTTGTCCAGAACACAGCGTAAGGAATATGTTGATGGACTGGCGAACAGAGCTCGAAGATCATTTACCAGATCGAATCCTAGAACAACATATTATCATGAAATTTAGACGACATCTTTCTTTCACACAACTATATCCACATGAAACTGTTACCTATTTTTATGGACGAATTACAAAGAAGTGTGTGGAGAAATAACCTCCACTGACTTTCAACCAACTCTTTCTCTAACGAACAAAAATCAACTAAATAAACAGCATCCGTGAGAGCAATTTGTAACAGGGCGACGCTAAAATGACAATGTCATCGAAATCCACTAAACTAAACAGAGATTCGAGAAGTGAAATTGACCTTTCACAAGGAGCTATGTATTGCGGCTTCCATTCGGAATCAATACCAATGTAAGATTCATTTTCGAACTTGTCGATCAGTGCTCGAAGTTGACTCCAGGTTCTAATGGTCAGAATGGGATAACCAGGAAGCAATTCTACCACTTCTTCTCTGACACTTTCTGCACGCGTTTCCAACCTAAAATGAATGGTGACGTAGAAGCCACAAGTTTATGAGGAAAATACTAGTGATTTGTCGTTTTTTACCTGGATACCTGGATGACCCGACTTCATTGGTTGCGCAGGTTCTAACATAATTTCTATTCTCCGGAAATTTGCTGATTAGCCATGATGTTGCCCTGGAGTCCCGAGGTCAGCTTGCCCAAAGTCTGGCCTAGATCTTCACCACCACAGGTAGTCGCCGTCCTTGTGGACTAGAAGGAGATTTGCCACCATACGGCTAGTTTGGTACTAGGACGCTGACGGAACCTGTTATTCGTTTTCTCCTAGCTGGGCTTCCTGATGGAAACGCCGGACTCCTCAGCTCGGGAGACTCTGTTGGAAGGATGAATCCCCACGCTCTACATCTCGCACCCGACACCCAGGAACACCTCCAAGCCACGATGAGGAGATAAACCATTGTGAGATCTGTTGTTCCAACAAACATAACTCTTTAACTGACTAACACACACCTTCGTACATTTAACTCTGCGTCGCCAAGTGCATTTGGTGTGTTACGAATATACTCTAACAGACGACGAGGCAGACGTGATTCACGAATATTACAATATACTGCCCATCGAAGTGCATCCTCACTAAACGACTAGTGTTTCGGTGTCAAAAATGAACCTCAGCATGGAGCTAAAAATAAAAACAGTACGCTTAGCAGAAGAAAGGACGAATAATGGACATACTAGTTTCGCTGTCCTGTCAGAAAGCTGATGAAATACATCTTCAGCCTCTCATCTCCTTCTCTCAGTACTTCCTGAAAGCACTCGAAACCACAGAAACTGCTAATTGTTGTGAGTAAAGGATAGATAGGACAGCCTACGCACGAGTTGCAACGATATAAATCTTAGCAAATTCAGTTATAATGATCCATACTATACGAAAACTACTTGCAGTCGCATTCAAAAAGGTATAAAGCTAAGGAGAGCTAAAGTTATTTAAGCTTTCGTAAATAAATGAACCAATAATATGTGATGGGACCTCCTGCTTTTGATAAGACTGCATCCATCCACCTTGGCTGACGCGGAAAATGTACATAATGTGTACACAAGGAAGTTTCAGCGATAGTACCGTCCTTGTTTAACCAACAACATATTGTTAGTTCGAACGATGCAGTTACATATTTCGATGTCCTACCTTCACAATTTGTGCGTATCCATAATTTTACATGGGCGGTTCGTTTGTTTTGGCCACTGTTACTGAGGTCGTGAAGCTCACATGAAGGTTCACCGGTGACTTGAGGATACACCGTGTTCTCTACTTATTTATCGCTACACTAATTTACTCGACCCGTCATCAAATCTACTGTGCGGATCCCACCATTTCATGCATCAGATTCGATTCCTCACATCCAACACCGACAATGGCCTTCGAACACGCCGTGTAATGCTTCAGCCACGGCTCGAGGACCTTGTCTACGTCGTTAATGCCGTAAAACGCTAGTGGAGTCGATTCTCCTTGAAATCTTGGATATAGACGGGCTGAGGCGTTCCCATGTCGACCTGAGGAAAGCTTTGACTATGGAGTCAAACTAGCACTTCGCTTCCTGAATGACAACAACACTAACCACTGCGGCTGATATGGAATAAAATTCGCCCTCACGACTAGAATTCCTCCATGATGACGATTCCTGCACTAAATGCGACTTCTGTGACCAGTCAACCAATCGACTGAGGACAATGTGACAACCGAATAGTAGTCCATAGTTGAAAGGAAAATCTTAACAGCAGTGCCCTATAGCAAACTAACTCCACGAAAGGGCGTATGTAGCCAAATGGTCGGAAGCGCACAGCAGTACACTGTAATCGACTTCGGCGCCCCAGGCTCACTAAGCCCACCATCCCTCCGGGTTCGGCAACTCGGTACCAGACTTATCCACGAGGATGGCACTACTGACCCGATACATCGGTAGGCCAGCGAGAGTCATTGTAAAGGTCAGATATGCATTCAATCACCTTCGACGATGCTTAGTGAAGTTAAATACATGGTCTCTCAAGGATTGATCAACGCCGAAATCTTGGTCCTTTTTATTTTAACCCTACAATAACATAAACAGGGTGGTGTTAATAAACTAAATGAAGTTGTAACATGAAAAATAAACATACGCTCACGTGTCCGAAATATGCGTCGTCACTAAGTTCTTGAGTAACGAACCTAAACATATCGATTTAAAACCTCCTAGGCATGAACGTAGCTACAAACCTCGATTGTACTTTAAAGCGAAGTTCGCCCTCCTTTCGAGCACGAAATAAGTTTGGAGCAACCAATTCTATTGGTAATACCAGTTCGGTGGCAATCTTGTAGATCATTTTCTCTACTGTTTTCCCTTTAGAACAAAAAATTCAGTTACAAGCTACGAATGAATAAATGGAAAAGAGAAGATTACCTGTGAACCGCTCATACTGCACAGTCATAATTTCGCCATCTTTGAAGTCTTTCAAGCGACTGATCACTTCACCATCGCTAAGACCAACAAAACTGTCCAGGTAAGAAACGAAGTCTTCCTTAAATGAAATGGTCTCACAAATATCAGCAGCAAAGCCGCGACAGCAGAGTCCAGGATTACCTGTAACCGCTTGTCATTCTCCATGTACTTAAGGACTGAATTCAATTTATCCTGTAATAGACATGGGATCACAAACTCATCCAAGCCATACTCGTGGTGTAGTTCGAATTCCTTAACCACATCCATGGCCTCTTTAAACAAATGTCGGCAGACCATTGACTAAAAATGAGTTCAGAAAGTTATCAAGCCATTCCTTCAATAGCAAAGAAGGACAGTAAAAATAAAGTCCCAATTTGGCAGTGCTCTTCCATTGTGGATTTTCAGTTAAAACTTGACCCTACATTGATTTGCTCCTTAATAAACGGCAGTAATTCAGGTTTATTCAGGTAGAAAATTTCTTTGAACAACTTCAAATGAACTGGCTTAGCAGTAGCAACAGCGAGGGCCTCCATCTGGAAAGTATTCAGTACTAAACACCTAAAAGTAGAACATATAAAGAATTCCATCATCGAGGCAAACTAACCTGCAACTCCTCAGTGACGTACCTATTAAAGATGTCAATAGGTTTTTCCTGTTTGGATAACCAACTTCCCAGAGAAGCAACAGTAAGACCTACAAAAGTAGCTATGAGATAAAATTCTTTTAGAACTGCGTGCACAGTTAACGTTTCTCCTATCACGGCCACTTCAATATTCTGCAGCAGGTCTTTGACAAGCGAGTGGGCACCACAATGGTGGTGATGGCGATCATTATGACGAGCATAATGCTGGTTCAATCCCGCTCCAGACCCACCAAGTCTCTTATCCGTACCGAGTTGGGAAATTGGTACCAGACTTGGCTGGGAAAAGCTCACTCTCCGTAATCCAAGTTGGAAGGTCCTAGCCGGGCCTATTTCCAGGACTCCAAAGAGAATCGATCCAACCAGTATGCAACGACGTTCATGAAGAAAAGAAAATCCCCAAGCAGCCTCCGATACCACATGTAAAAGTTGGATGGATGGCGGCTGGGAGAAAACGAATAGAATGCTAGAGTCCTGGGGTCCGCACAGTAGGTGAGAAAGAAGTGTCGTGTCAAAGAAAAATGGCTCACCAGCTAAGGATTTTGCTTTATTTGATGAGTAATCGGGGCAAATTTTATGCAGTTGAAGCATGGCCATGTATGGATTCTCATCCAGCTCATACACAGAAAACAGAATAGACGTTATCAGTTCATGTTTTAAATCCTCATCCTTTTCGTTCATATACACATCCTAAACAGAATGATACCTTATGAATGATGTCAGAATGATGATTCTGAAGGAAGAAAATATGATGAACTGGCCTTTAGGACTTTGCGTCTTGTCTCGTGAGGCTCGGCATAGGATGGTTTGTAAAGTGCCTTCTTTTCGGCTTTTGTCAACTTCCTTGGTGCTCCGTCAACTGTCGAGGTAGTCGAGACGTTTTCGGCCGAAGGTGCCTCACTCATTGCTACATTTCAGCCACGGATCTGATTGTCAAATAAGCACTCTTCACCGGTCCTATCACCACCTACCTAAAGTCTGATTTCATTTAAAAGGAAAGAATCAAGGGCATTACTAACACAAGAAACATCCAAATAGTATGGTACATGCACTAGTCCTTCCTTCAAATATATGGTCTCCATGTAGCTTAGAAGGCTTTAAGGCAAAAAGTAGTAATAAACGACAAAAAGAACGAGAAAATCAAGCACGAATGGGTTAGGAGGATCTATTGTGCTTTCTTCAAGTTGATTCACACTTTGATTTGCCCTCTTAGTGAACGGCTTGGCTTAATGATAAGCAGGTCAGAAAACAATATAATCGCTTGTTTCCAGTTTTAGATCATAAGGCTTGCTCAGCATCCATTACTCCTTTTGATTGCTGACGTTACCGTCTCTGAAAGTGACACATCATACCACTTGTCAGATGAGAACAGATGTGATTTGCTAGCGATCTGAAATTTTATTCAGTCCAGAAACTCCACCCAGAACGGAAAATATGGTAAAGAAAGTAGGAGAAAGAAGAAGGAGAAAGAAAAGAAAGAAAGACGTCGAGACTCGACCAAATGCGATCATGTACCGGTCCTGCATAGCTTATACTACTTGTATACAGTTAACTGTATTCTTTACATCGATTTAAATAAAAGCTTGCAATCGAATGACATGGAAGGAGACGGAACTCGAAAACAGTGAAATGAATGAATCCACGCTTGAAATGCCACGCCTGTCCGTTCTGCGCTCCGAAGCAACTTTGGCGCACCAGAAGAACCGGCGGTAATTCTGTAGGTCCCTGTTGGAATCATCTGCATGGGAAGTCGGGGTTGTAGTGAAATACATAGATAGTTATTACTATACATTAATTGGTAAACAAAGCAAAAATGACCTTCGTTGTAATATCAATTTTCTGCAACTTACTTTTACTACCAAAATTTTGTTCTTCGTTCAGTGGTTTTCTGGTGATCTTTGCCAGATTTGGCATTGGTGTCAATCTGACGTTGATTAAAAAAAGAAGGTAAAGCTCTAGACGTTGATCAATCCCTGAGGGATCCGTCATGCATTCGAATTCATTAAGCATCTTTTAGAGGTGACTGAATGCATGTCTGAACCTTAGAATGACGCGCAGTGGCTTACCGATGTATCGAGCCAGTTCGCTTATCCTCCCAGACAACTCTGGTACCAATTTGCTGATCCCATAGGGATGGAAGGCTTGGTGGGCCATTGGCGTGGGAATCGATTCCACGCGTGTGTTGCAGGACACCTCCAACCACTGCGCAACACGCGTCCCGACGTTGGTAGTTGCAAGTATATCACTCCAGTTCTCGACCCATTCGCAACTATGGAGGATAGCAGTTAACCTCCATCTTCAAACTGCGGCGTTCTGGACAGACATTATTTATGCCTCTATGTTTATGATCACATGGGTTCTTTCTAAAATAATACCCTCCCCTACCATGTTAGAGAAGTTGAAATTGTTTCCATTAAACTGGCCAATTCCCCTCAAAATGTGGTCGTGACAAATATGGGAACTTTCTGATCATTCTAAATCAACCTTAACCAATATGAGATATGTTCTCAGCGTTCGACATCAACTACTCCTTGTACGTACCCTCGTGAGGATTCGTTGGAAGGGCTGGAGTCGGTCTCGTTGCATGGATAGATCTGTGGAGACGACATTCCGCCGTAGTCGACGTACGTGTTCTGCCTACACGGACGTCCACAGGCTTTGGCACTCATCACCTAGAGTATGTGATCCATGGGCAGAATGCCCTTTGGAGGCAGACCGTGTGGATACCGCGTGGAATGTTGGGGTTGCTTTCAGGTTTATCGCTGTATCACTCAGATTCTCGTCTGGACGCTGGAGTCTCTGTCATATTTCCTATCTCCATTGAGCATTCCTGATGGCGATACTTTCTACGATGTTTCCTTGTGCTCATTTTAATCACCTGTATCACCTGTATCACCTGTAGTCCAGTTGATCGTCGAGTGACTCGAGCGGGCGCCAGTAAATCCTCCATTTTTCCCTATCGCGGGCAAGAGTAGCCCAATGAGTTCTCCTCGCTTTAGGGACTCGTCGAGCATCATATCTTTCTTCCAGACTTTTCGTGAAGAACTCTGACCATCGGGTGGGTGGTCTTCCTGCAGTACGTTTGTCATCCCGAGGAATCCAGTCACTAACGGCTCTTGTCCATCGGTTGTCATTCATACGCATTCCGGCCCACCTTATCTTCGACTGTTTGGCGTATAGAACGGCATCTTTGATTTTCGATCGTTGACGTAGATCGGAGCTTCGGATCCCATCCCTTACTTGTGCGAAACGGGATACTCCTAGCATCGTCCTTTCGACTGTGCGTTCGATAACGCTGAGTGATCTTTCATCCTGCTTACGTAGCGACCAAGTTTCTGACGCATACGTTAGGGCAGGAAGAACCGTTGAGTCGAAAAGGTGGGCACGGAGTCGGGTGTTCTTTGTTCTCTTCACTACATCCTCGATGCTCTTGAAAGCTCCCCAAGCCGCTCGTTTCCTTCTGCTCAGCTCTGGAGCTTTTTAATACACTTTTTAATTTACTATCGCTAAAGCATTTACTTTATACTTTTTCTTACTTTCCTAACTCTTCTACTTGGTTGTTCCATTTTTGCTATCCTCTCCGAAATCGCGTACATTACATCTACACCATTGAATTTTCCTTGTATCGCTTTACCTTACATTTATATAACGATTCATTACAGTAACCGCATCCCAGAGAACTTCCATACTGAGAAAATCACTTTCCTCGTAATTTTCGACTCCATGAAACAACCTGCCCCTGCATTTATGTTAAAGACAATCCTGCACTTTTTGGCGACCCTGCGGGCTTTCCAATAGGTCCCAATAACTTTTCGATAGTTGGAGTACTTGAGGAATTGGAAAGCTTCAAGTTGAGACTTCGCCCTGCCGGTCGTTACTTTCACGGCGTTTTCAATGCAGCTCTGTTTATTTTACAGAGAAAAAAGGCAGTCATTTCATATGGTAATATGATAAGATCCTTGTGTCGTTGGTAAAGTTATACTGCTGATATCTTGACACTTTCCACTTCATTTATTGAAATTCATTATGAGTTGGGATACTTACTAGCTTGATACTTGAACGGCCCTTCACCACTAGTTGCGCGGGCCCCAGCATAATCATCATTTTTCGACGATTTGCTGGTTAAGTCATTGTAGTTCCCTGGAATCCCGAGGACAGCCTGGCCAAAGTCTGCCACAGGTCGTCACCACGACAGGCAGTCGCAGCCCCTGTGGATCAGAGATTTGCCACCGCACGACTATGATACCAGGACAGTGGCGCATCCTGGTATTGGTTAAGATGGTTGAGTTGAGATAAGGTTGAATTATTTCTGATCATCTGTGACTCATGAAGGGGTTGACACAAAATGTGGTTCGATGTGTGTGTGTATGTATGTATATATGTATGTATGTGCATGTATGTATGTGCCAATGTGTGTTCGGGTGTGTATAGTGTATATGTCATCTGCATCTTTAAATCAACAATAAAAAAGTAATAGAAGAAGAAGGAAGCTTTCGGCGTTGATCAATCCCCGAAGGATGCGCCGCGGAATCGACTTCATTAAGTATCGTTGGAAGTGAACGTATACAAGTCTGGCCTTTACACCGACTAGCAGTGGCCTACCGATGTGTCATCCGAATGCTGCTATCCCCCCAGACAAGTCTGGTACCAATTTGCCGACCCCGGAGGGTTGGAAGGTTTGGTGGGCCATGGGCGCAAGGATCGATTCCACGTGCGTGTCGCAGTGGCGCCTCCAACCACTGCGCCACACGCGCCCTTAAATCAACAATAAAAAAAAGAATAAGTGCGATAAAAGATGTTGCAATATGCAAATCTTTAGGCTATAAATGTTATCTTCTATTACGGCAAGGTATCGTCAACTTCGTTGCGAAAGGGTTAATAATGATTGTTGTAGCTTGCGCGGAAATTAAAGTAATGTGCTTTTGAAAGGGTGTTTCATATGAAGGGCTAACCTCGCTCAAGCACGCCCGCCAGGTAAGTGCTCTGAGCTTGCTCCCTCAGTTTATCTGCGGTCGAGACCTCAGTGAATGACCTTTGTGGTTCACGCCGTTGCGCTTATCACTTTTACGACTCTTTTTTTTCGCTTCAGAACAAACTCGTAAACATTGCGACCTTATGGTGGGCGGACAGTTCTGTCAACTTTTATTTGACTAGGATCGAATTGGAATCGGAGTTCTGTGGCCCAGTTTTCAACGTTGATTTTGTCCCTCTGTAGTTCTGTGTCTATCGTTCATTCTATTGGGTTTTTTAATTGCTACTGTGTAGAAAGTGCAAAATCAAAAGAAAAAGAACTGGACCGCCGATTATAAATGAAATTGGAACAAGTACTTTTGATTCATCAACATTCAGGTTTGCTAGATTTCAAACACGAATTAATAGTCGTACTGAAATCGTTCTTCGTTCATCATTTGCAGTGATTTTGCCGTTTCATTACTTTGCGCGGTCATGTTTCTTCATCAACGCGTTCCATACCGATTTTTATAACCACTGCTAGTAGCAATAATAGTAATAAAGCATAGTTTTCTTGTTCAGCAATCGCGAGGTTGTTATACAGCATACATTTACTTCCATAGAAAAACACACAATACAACACAACAGTAGCTGACGTTTCGGCAGTATCGCCTTCTTCAGAGCCGCTTTTTTACATGACTTCTAATGAGGAAGGTTAGAGCAGCTGGTTAAAGCAGCTGTTCTAACCTTCCTCATTGGAAGTCATGTAAAAAAGCGGTGAGTTTTTCGAGAAGCTGTTGATCATGTAACTGCCATGAAGTTTTTCGTCTTACTGTAAGTGTTATTGAAGTGTTTGACCTAGTAAGTTGCGTATTGGTGTACCCTTCGAGGCTCTGAAGAAGGCGATACTGCCGAAACGTCAGCTACTGTTGTGTTGAATTGTGTGTTTTTCTATGGAAGTAAACGTATGCTGTTTAACAACCTCGCGATTGCTGAGAGAGAAAACGACAAATTCATAATTCAATGCCGGGGTTAATAGAAAGTCGATCCTGGATACTATTACAAAACTGTTGTTTTGGGCAAAAGTGTTGTTCCCCATCTTGGTGTTTGTCATGCCAGCAGAATTGATTATGTAACACTCGAGATCAGTCATGGTCACACGAGAACGTTATTCGACCTTCTATTGCTAGAGGATTCTTTTCTGGACCGTGGGCATTCATGGAGAAGCTACATACAAAGTGCCATTTCAAAATGTTTTTTTCTCAGTTAAGGAAAGATGAACCTCAGTGGATATGCATAAATGTATGCACATGTATCTTTACACACTTACTTAGTTGGACGGTCCGTCTTTACGAGTTGTGTGGACTCCAGCACATTTGCCATTCGTTGCTTTTTCTCGCAATCGTAGTTCATGGCGGTGGTCTTGTTCGAGCATGGTAGCGCTTGCGAGTCTCATACCGTGATATGTAAAACAACTGCAGCTGCGGGTACAGCTGATTAACTTTGTTTAAGAACACGTCCACCCAACGTGTAGGTTGTCGCCCAAAGGGACGTTTACATTCTCTTGGAGTCCACTCTACTGTTCTTTTTGTCCATCTGTCGTCTGTTCTTCTCATTATGTGACCGGCCCATCTATGTTTGCTCTCGATGTATATTGTCCTGTGGATATGCATAAATGTATGCACATGTATCTTTACACACTTACTTAGTTGGACGGTCCGTCTTTACGAGTTGTGTGGACTCCAGCACATTTGCCATTCGTTGCTTTTTCTCGCAATCGTAGTTCATGGCGGTGGTCTTGTTCGAGCATGGTAGCGCTTGCGAGTCTCATACCGTGATATGTAAAACAACTGCAGCTGCGGGTACAGCTGATTAACTTTGTTTAAGAACACGTCCACCCAACGTGTAGGTTGTCGCCCAAAGGGACGTTTACATTCTCTTGGAGTCCACTCTACTGTTCTTTTTGTCCATCTGTCGTCTGTTCTTCTCATTATGTGACCGGCCCATCTATGTTTGCTCTCGATGTATATTGTCCTGGATCTCGAAGATGTGATAGATTTCGAAGGTCAGAGCTTCGCATTTCGACTAGATATTGAGAGTGCCGGTTATGTCTTAGAAGACATCGCTAAAGCGCTCTGTGAGTAGTGCGAAGAATTCTTGACATTGTTGAAGTATCAACCATATATCTGTGGTATCTGCACCATAACAGAGCGCTGGGAGGACCGTAGAATCGAAGAGATGATCGCGGACTTTCGGGTTCTTCAGTTGGTCGGTGGCTTCTTTGAGAGGCCCGAATGCGGCCCAAGCTGCTCTCCTTCTTCTATCTAGTTCTTCCTTCATGCTGTTTTCCATGTTCATTGATCGCCCAAGGTATACGTACGAGGTGGTCTCTGCAATGAGAGAATCATCCAATTCAATTTTTTCGCCTTCACACCATGGGTTTTTCATGAACTGGGTCTTCTTTCGATTTATGCGAAGTCCGATTTTTATCCCCGCTTCGTTTAGCTCGTTGATCAGCATCTCTGCTCCGCTAGTACTTTTTGAGAAGATGACAATGTCGTCGGCAAAACGAAGGTTTGATAGGAATTTTCCATCAATACGTATACCTTTCTCATCCCAATCTAGTGACTTCATTATCCATTGCAATGCGGCACTGAACAGCTTTGGCGATATTGTGTCGCCCTGTCCAACCCCTTTTTCTATGGGTGGTAAGAGGTCGATGGAAAAGGTGTGTTTTCGTAGTACAGTTCCGATAAAAGTCGAACAGAGTTCTTGCGTAGGACGGGTTCACTCCTTGGTCGACAAGCGCTGATAGGATTGCATTCGTTTCGACACTATCAAACGCTTTTTGATAGTCGACAAGGGTTAGGAATAGAGGCAAGTGGTATTCGCAACAGGCTTCGATGACCCTGGACACGGTTTGGATGTGGTCCATGCAGCCAAATCATTTTCGAAATCCTGCTTGTTCGACTGGTTGCGCCTTATCCAGTGTCCTTGATATGCGCGAGAGGATAATCTTCGTGAAAAGCTTGTAGAGTACACTTAACAAGCATATAGGACGATAGTTACTAAGATTCTTTCGGTCTCCTTTCTTAGGCAGGATGACTGTGCGCGACGTCCTCCATGTGTTAGTTGGCCAGTGGATTGGGGAGTTGGTCGGATTTGTCTTTTGTCCGCCAACTGTACGTGGAATGCTCGACTTTGTATAAATTCGCCACGCGGGAGTTTTTTCCGTAACTGCCGTGGACAACCTCGAGTTTTGGTTATAACAGTTTATAGCAATAACAACAGTACAATAATAATATGTAGTATGTGTTGATATTTGGTTAACTGGATGTGTACGAACGAGATTGAGACGAGAACAAGTGGTGCAACTGAAAGAAGCTAGCCGGACACTCGGGTTGGGGCACTAACGAAATCAGTGCCTGGATGAAGATCCAACGAAAGCTACGATCACTTGAAGACGAAAGCTATGAGCTGTATTACTTCTGTAGTGAGTAGAGCTTTGTCTATGGAAACTAACGACCTCGCTGACTTAGGGCATGACACGGTACATGCGTGATAGGTGCATCAATTGAGGCGGTATGCCAGAGGACTCAATCAGACAATAAAGGAATAGCTCGTGGATAAAGGTTATCTGAAAGGCTACATAAAGACTTATCAAAAGGTCATGTGAATGAAATACATTTAAGACAGTTATAAGCGAACAGTTAATGTAGGATACATGCGATATTCTAGAGAATAGTAACTATTTAAGGAATAGTTACTATACTCCACTGGTCTGGGATTTTTCCTTTTGAAGGTATGCTGTCATATGGTCTGCGAGAAGTACATGTAAATTGTGGCGTCCAGCTCTAAGAAAATTGGCAATGATATTGTCTGGTCCTGGAGCTGTGCCTCTTTTCATGCTTTCTATCGCAACTTGAACCTCCGACGGAAGAATTCCAAGTGGTGTTTCTCCAGCGGGGGTATTAGGACCCAGGACGGGGATTATGGAGCGGAAAAGGTTGGTGTAGAACGTTTCCGCTATTAATTCCATATCATGGCGGGAAGTTTTGACGATCCAATCTTCGTTCATCAGGGCTGACAGCGGAACATTATAATCAGCAAACGTAGTAATAATAGTTGTTAATAATATTGAAAATAACAACAGTAGAGATGGGGGCGAGGATAGTGGTTAGTGATGCCATCGATCAGGAAGCAAAGGCGCTAGTTCCATTGCCACTACAACGCTTTCTTTTAATCCACGTAGGAACGCCTTAGTCCGGCTATCTCCGAGAATACGAGGAGAATTGGCTCGACTGACATTTTCCGAAGTTCGTAAAGAAGACATCCTCAAGCAGCAACTGAAACAATACGCGAAATATTGGAAGATCATTGTGGATGTTGAGTGCGAGGAAGTGAACCGAATGCAAGAAGTGCTGAGATCGCCACAGTAGGTGTGATAGATCGTGTAAAAAAAATTATTGTGGTATGGCTCGGGACAGCAGTGGTAGTGATGCCCATCATCACGAGCGGGGTTCTGGTTCTCCTACCCAACGCTCAAGAAACCTTTCAGAGTCAGGAAATTGGTACCAGGCTTGTCTGGAAAAAGTTCATTCTTTGTAAGCCAAGTGGAAACGCTCTAGCACGGCTGTCTCAGTAATAGTAAGTAATGAAAGGAGATCCTTCCAACGCCTCATCGTGGCCAGGAGGTGTTCCTGGGTGTCAGGCTGCGATGTACAACGAGGGTATTCATCCCTGTGGCAGGGTCTCGCATGCTGAGAAAGAGCCCGGAGTTTCCACCAGATAGCCCAATTATGAGTAAACCTGTATCAGGACTGGCCATCGCCTGGTATCAAACTTACCCCATTGTGGCAAATCTCCCTGTGATCCATAAGAGAGGCGACTGCCTGAGATGCTAAAGAGTTTAGGAAGGGCTTCTGCTAGGCTGACGTAAGGACTCGAAGGAATCACAGTAGCTATACCAACAAAACTCGGAAAAGTGGAAGCTATTATGCTGGGACCCGCACAACCAGTGAGGACGGTCCGTCCAAGTATCCATGTAACTAATAATAGGTAATAATGAATAATAATTAATAATAGTAGTTCTAACTTTTGTTTACCGCCTATTCTGTTTTCATGGCAAGATATTTGTGAAACACAACAACAGCGAGGGTGAGATATGACCAAAACCCGAAACCTTAGTTGAGCTTCGAATCCGCGATTATCCCTAGCTATTAGTTTGTTCAAAATAATGGTGGACTTTAATCTTATGTATTTAAAACTGCATGTCTCGGCTCAGAATCAAATTTCTATGTCTCGGCTCAGGATCAAATTTCTATTAATTTATTATTATGACTGCATATCCCACATCATTTGTATTATACTGTGCGAATCTTGCATTCGACTAGTATCCTCGCACCAGCACTCCCGAATGTCTTCGAACCTTTTTAGCATGTAGGTCTGGCTCCTGTATGAGGATTGTCATCGTCGTCACGAATGTCGTTGAATGCTGGTCGAGTCCTTGTAATCGTAGGATAGCGGTGCTGGGGCGTTGCAACGAAGATTAGAGGAAATCAGCTTGTCCTACAGTTGATAGTTTGATACGATGTTCCTACTTCCGGAGGGATGAGAGACTTTTCGGCCCCACAGAATGGTCGAACCAGCGCGTCCATAGGTTGGGCAGTCGCGTAATGAATGAAAATACTGCCACTGTCTTGAGGAACCACTGCGACACGCACGTGGAATCGATTTCTCCCCCCATGGCCCACCAATCCTTCCATCCCTCCGGGGTCGACAAATTGCTACCAGACTCGTCTCATAGGATAGCAGCACTGGCTCGATACATCGGTAAGTCACCGCAAGTCGTTGTAAAGGCCAGATATGCATTCTATCACCTCCAAACGATGCTTAATGAAGTCGAGTGCATGGCGCATCCTTCAAGGAGTGATCAACGCCGGAAGCTTTTTTAAATAATAATAGTGGTGGTGTTAGTGGATAATAATGGCAACAATAGTGGGAATAATGGTAGTTATAGGAGTAGTAAAAGCTAATCATCGCAAACGGGCGATAACAACTATGAAAACAATGCTAATAATAATGGTAATTAATGGTAATTAAAATAATGGGGGTTGGTCCTGGTATTGGTTTACTTTTAGGTAGGCTTCCTGATGGAAACGCCGGACTCCTTCTCAGCTTGGGAGACTAACGAAGGAACGAATCCCCCGCTGTGCATCGCAGTCCGAGAGCCAGAGATGCCTCCAAGCCACAATAAAGCGGTGAACCGTTGGGAGGAATAATAGCAATAGTGGTAAAAATAATATATTGGAGCGCGACACACACGTGAAATGTCGTGGAATGTGCACATCACCACGTGATCTACCCTTTTCCAAGTCAACTAGGCTTCCATCCTTACGTATCGGAGAAATCCGCACCGGAAAATTCTACGGGAAATCAACCCGACCAGTATTCAAAGAGATTGACGAGAAAGACAAAGTGCCTCAAATAAAAGGTCGCAGCACACAGAGATCCGGAAAAATAACTCGAACTCGTGTCGTACAAGTACTTGATGCTTGAATAGCTCTTCCTCACTAGTTGTGCAGGCTCCAGCATAATCTCGATCTATGAGAGATTTGCTGGTTAAGCCATTGTGGTTCCCTGGAATCTCGAGGTCAGCCTGGCCAAAGTCTGCCCCAGGTCGTGACCACCACAGGAATTCGCAGCCGTTGTAAATCAAAGGGAGATTTACTACTTTGCGACTAGCTCGATATCAGGACGGTGGTAGATAATAATTTTGGTTTACTCTTAACTAATGGAAACATCAGACTTTTCAGTTTGGCAGACCCTGCGGAGGCGACTAATTCCTCCGCTGCACATAGCAGCCTGACACCCAGAAGCACCTCCTAGCCACGGTGAGGCGGTAAACCGTTGGGAGGTCATGCAAATAAAAATAGATCATTGAAAAAGTATTAAGAATTGGTTGAATGAAGCCGCAGGTACCAATCGAGCTAATGGAGAAACGCCATCTTTGACATCTTTATTTACGAATTTTTTGACAATGTGGATTTGACCAATTGAGCGTTTGGGTAATCGTGCGGCTAAGTCAGTACTGAGCATCTTAGCGAACCTGTCTATAACTTGTGCATCGACTGACAAATCAAATCTGGCATGGGCTGCGATCGAACTCTATCAATGGTTGCGCACAACCAATGCACTAATGCGCTACGACCCTACGTCCTATTATTATTGGTAATTACAATAGCAACACTCTGCTTTGTGTCCACCTTTCCGACTTTCATTCATCTAGTGTACACTCTAGAAACCTGAACGTTGCGTAGACAGGATGACGGATCGCTCAGCGTTATCGAACGCACTATAGATAAGATGATGCAGGAATGATCTCATATCACGGAAATGAACAATGGAATCCGAGGTTCCAACATTACGTCCAGATATCGAACATGGGATGGGCCAGACATGTGATGCGTCATACCGAGGTGGTCGTGGACCGCCAGAGAGTGGTTCTCACGGTCTGTCAAGCACCCAAGAGGGAGACGACCATTGACAGGTTGGTCAGACTTCTTCACGAAGATCCTAGAAGAAGAATGTAGTGGTTTTCGTGTTTCTCAAGCGAACAGAGAACATCCTGACCAACTAGCACGTGGCGCTCGCATGAATGATTGGAGGCCTTACCGACGTCCGCTTAAATCATTTGACAATCAACGGAAGAGGCTTTGATACAAGTGACATTTACAAGACCAATAAAGATAGTGGAATTGATGCTACTAAAGAAGTGCGACAATGAGAACGACATAGCAATAAAGATAAGCAGTAATGGTTGTAGCAACAACATTACGATGAAACTTCTATGATGTCAAAGACCGAGATGTCTCTTGTAACAGTTGAATACTAATAAAAAAAAATATTACTGGGATTACTAGGAATGTCCGTGCAACTTCCTGCTGACCTTCGAATTTGGCTATGGTGAGCATTTCATGAGTGGTTCTCTGGTGTGAGGTCAGTGACACATTTTTCTGTAGTAGCACTCAGAAACGCTGACAAATTGCCGGTACAGCCAGGTAGTCAAGATGTCAGTCAAATACTTAATTTCAACCAACAATCATTGTTGTACCTCGCGAAGAAGGTGTCAATATCTTGATTTTCGTGTTCTCTGTCGGCATAACAAATTACGTGTGACATTAACAGCCACAAAAGGACAACTCATGCAGTGTTCGTAATTGATCTCGGTGAAATGAAAGCGTTCAACTTACGACAATTCTGTTTCACATTCGTCAAACCCATTTGTAGAAGAAGAAAATCCGTAGTTCAACTGTTTTTTCCCTTCAGTGTGTCTCAAGGTCTTTTGCTTTATTTATTTCTATCTTGAGATTATTATGCAGATAAGATATATGAGATAAAATTGAACTAGCTGAGAGACAGACCAAGGACCCACATGGTGTGGTGGTGAACGCGTTAGCCCTCAGAAAGGATAATAGCGCGTTCGTTCCCCACCGCAGACACCTGCGGTCTGGAGTTTTGCAAATATCTCAGCATCATTGAAGTTATATTTTGCAATATACTCTGCCATTAAAAAGAGTAGGGAGTAAATAATAAGTAAAATTGTGATTGTAACTACAACCTCGGCTTAAATGGGTTCGTTGCAGATTTAGGCTCTCCAGATCAATCCCGCTGACGGTTGATTGCTGATGGTAGAGAATACTGAGATATTTGCAAAACTCCGGACCGCAGGTGTGTGCGGTGGCGAACGAGCGCGCTGGTATCCTTTCCTGGGACTTACGCGTTCACCACCATACCGTGCAGGTCTTTCGTTTCTCATGTCTCTCAGCTAGTTCTATCGATCACTACCATCAGCAATTACCCGTCAGTGGGATTGACCTGGGGAGTCGAAATCGGCAATGAACCCAGTTAAGCTGGGGCTCTCGTTGTAATCGCAATCTTAACCCTTTTCATTTACTGCCTACTCTTTTTAATGACAAGGTATTATGCAGATAATTCTTCTAACTTACTATACTTCGACGGGCGATATTTTTCATATGAACGAACATAAAACAGAGAATGATTTGCAGCCATAAGTTTTTTTTTAAGGCGACAGTCTTTCCTAGCGTCGAACTCCTCTCTATGCTGCAATCATCACAGCATTGCGTAATGACAAGTGTCTAATCCAGTTATTTGATAACATATTGTACAAAACTGGAAAGCCATGTTTGCCCATGATTAGTCAATATTGGAGCGTTTTCGTCCTAGACGGAACTAATTTGTCCGATCCGATCTTGTGTGGAACCTCGATTACGACAGAAACTCTTCCTACGAAACGGGTTCAAGGTGTCCGATTGACTAAAAAACTTTGCCATCTATTTTTGTCTCCTAAAGTATTGCTCCATTAAAACACTATGTTGTTAAGATAATATCAAGCCAATAAAATGCCGGAGATGGGTTCTTCCGAGTATTTGTTCACTGTTCACCCTCTCGTTGTTCAAAGTTTCACTGACAGTAACACCCTAAAAAGGATTTTAAGGTCAGCTATATGTAAACTGGGATGAACATGGATATTGCTTTGGTTCTTGCCATTATTATTAATATGAACTGTATATAATATTTGCATTAGTTCCTAAAAGGGAATGCTTCCTTTCGCGCACAAGTCACGGTCGCTCCAATTCGGTCCGGTTCCGTCGATTTCTAGCACTGACGCATTGGTTCATCACTTCTTAATGGCGGCTTCTTCTGTCGCCCAATGCCACCGGCTGTGTTCTTTCTTCAAGTCTGAAGTTTAGCAATTCTTTACACCGATCCAGTAGGCCGGTTTGACCGCTCCGGACCGTGGAGACGATTTGTTTGTGATCGTAGCAGATCGTATCTCAGAAACTGTGACTTTGATCAAGTCCGAGATCAAAGCCAATGTTTGTCTCTGTTAACTTTCGCTTTTTGTAAATTGTTTTACGGTGCTTTTGTTGTTTTTTCTCTGACACCATAAGCTGAACCTCTTAAGTCATGAGTGCTTGCTTCTTTTAAGAGATTTCACCTAGAAAATCACAAAGTTTTACTACCTGAGGACCTCTCGTTAAGGTCTATCCACTTTTCGTCCATAACCAACCCCACTCTTTGAAAAGAAAAACGACAAGGTCATGAGTATAGCGCCGATATTTGTGAAGCGAAAACTAACCCGCTTGAACACATAACAGAAAAAGGAAGTGTTTAGTGTGAAACATACGAGTGGGGCTACAAAGCATTATTCATATTCGATCTGAGTCCTTAACAAGATACTTTTCTGTAAGTGATCAATGTTAACTTTAACTAATCGATGTAGTCATTATAAGTTATTCCGTTATTAGTGTATGTTTTGTAGGCAGTAGCCCTGCTCATCTTCTTTTTTCTTCCTCAACCGGTCAGTCCACTTCTTGCAGCAATCGCTGCCGTCCTAGTAGAATCCCAATTGCAAGATAGCAAACCTCTGGTCCACGAGAATGAAAATATATGTGGCAAAGAACAGATATCGCCATAGCACAGCTATTTTGGTGTTCCAGTGAAAACAGTGCTTACTTATTATTTAACTTTTTTGTAAAAATGGATATGAGAGATTCTCAAGGCGCAACCAACCCGACCACTTACTTCTATGAATGACGATTACATGACAAGGAAATGAATAGGAAAATTGCTGCTCAGTTGCGATATCCGAGAACTGGCCACCATCCAAAAATCCATATATATATATATA
>MQTX01000091.1:228635-416467 GCA_009735665.1 Angiostrongylus cantonensis
CAGCGGGAGATTTCAGGATCAAATCCGATCCGAGCTTCTAGGTGGGGATTATGCTTCGGAAGTTTTAAGTGTGATGCGTAATGCTACATCTCAACTACGGGTTGCCTAAAGTGCACATTTTCATCGAATCACCTAGTTTTACTAGCTAATTTGGAAGTTCACAACTTGCACTGGCGAGTACTCCTGTACTCCTAATCTACTGACTCAAAATACAGGTCTTCATCGGATGCTAAATAACCTGTACGGATTATGTTTGACTAAAAAGTGTGTGTGTGTAGAAAGAACTGAAATATTTCACACAAATAGAGGTTTTTTGATTATTTGCTTCAGTACTTCAGCTACTTTTACAATTCCATCAATCTCTGAAAGAAGAACAATTGGCAAAGGCGGCGACTTGCGCGCAGATTGACTTGCGTTTTTCGCGTAGTGTTTTAATGACGCTCCGTCGTTGATCGCCATTGTCGGCAAATTCACCTTGTCCGGTTGTGTAGTGGCTTTCGCCGCTGGGAAGATTCCGAGCGCTCTACACATCGTGTCTCCATATATTACTACACTCCCACACTTTCATTACATCTTTACCTGCCTTCCGGAAATATGCGTTGGCAACATAAATTTTTCTTGGTATTTACGTTTTCCATAAGTGAAAGGATTTTTTTCCAAAGGCTTTGTTACTCAACGAAATGAATAAATAGGTGATCAGGTGTATAGATAAAAATCCGAATAAGCATCGATACCTCTGTGAGTTAAAGTCGATACTGAGATTTTTTTGAGTCTTGTCAATAATGTGACTTGTTTTTGTTATTCAGGCTTTCATTTTTCCCAAATAAAAGATCCTTCGACTAAGTACGGGAAATGTGGAGGGTTGAACTATAGAGCCTTATATATCTTCCCCACTTTTTACAAGTGCTTATTAGATTTCGAAACTTAGTGTTCCTTCTTCTATCATGTTCTTTTGATAAGGAGACCCGAACGACGAATCACATCTCAGCATTCGTTCTTACCAGCCGCATTTTCCGGAACTCGTTATTGGAGCAGCCGGCAATGACACGTTCGACTTATGCAGTAATGTCATGTCGGACATTCTGATAAGACACTTTATCAAATCCAGTCGTTTAATGTGTCACCTCGAAGTATTTTTTATGTCAGCTCCACTTAAAAATTGCAGTTTCTGCCTAAGCACGAAGTGTTCTTTTGAAGGTGGTGTGTCGCTGAGGACGAATATCGCCTATGAATTTTTCCTCTGTTTTCAATTACCAATCAGCTGTGAAGAATCTTTAGTTTTGAGTGTGATAGTTGATAAGCTTAACTAAAACTATTGCCGTTTTTTGAAGAAAAATTCCAGATAACTCAAGCCCCAATTGAAGACTTTGGTTTTCTTTCATATCAAAGGTAGACATTCCATTATGCACATTACAGGTTTTCGGGATAAATATGTGAAATATGAGAAAAATGTAGAACTGGAAAACGAAACAGTTTCGCTACCGACAGTAAACTTCATGGGTGAAGGGTAGAAATTCTTTCTTTTCTTTTTTTCGTCTCCTTTTTCTTTCTTTATTTCTTTCTTTCATTCAATCATTCTTTTACGACTTTTATGCAAAGTTACTCTAACTAGCTTCTCATTCAAAGTCCAGTTATGGTACTCGGCGTCTCGAAAGGTCTTCACAATTTGCACGTTTAGATTTTTTGTAGTCTTGTTTTCCTTGTCTGCTATTTTCTTCAGTTACTTCAAAGTATTGCTATTGGACAATTTACCTTCATTTACCACTAACTTCAATCTTGGACTAAGATCACTGCGTTTTATACTCCAATCTGTAGTTAGCATGTTCGTAATTTCGAAGTTTTTCGGTCATTCGAGAAAGTCGGTGTTTTTTCTGACAAGCTTGCTGTGCAATTTGTGTACTTCTTCACTGACTCTACTAGATGTGTCGTGTAGCGTGTTGTAGGAAACAATGATCGAATTTTCTCAAGTGGGGCAGAATGTAAACGAATCTTGCCACAGACGGTTTTAATTGAGTTCCATTGTTGAGATCTCTCATGATGGGTGCGGCATCTCTTAGCGGATAGAGTAAAGGCGAATAAAACTATAAGATGCAGCTCTTAATGGATGACCCTAGTTTTCTTACCCCTTCACTGCCATAAACCTGACTCACAGAAAAGATGTAAAATCTGGATTTGAAGACTGGGAAATCCTACTGTTAGAATACTTTGTGATTCTTCGAATAGAAAACATAGTTCTGGTCTAATAACGTCTGTGTCCGCGTGCAGCGGATGGCTTGCTATCTATGCTGTCTACGGCTTTCTTCTACTCTGATGACACTTCATCACAGTTTCCAACTACTTCAGTATAAGAGGAATATTCTAAATAGGAAATCTTTTTACGAATTCTTATTTCCTTTTTCTTAAAAAATGTGGGATTTTTGGCAATAAATGCTGATGAATCAGCTACCGGCCCCGAGGAGTTTCTTTCTGTCGCTACTGTTGCCTGACTCTGTACGAAATGCTTAGTGATCATGACTAGCCATCATCATTTGCAATTTCCATTTAAATATCTTTCGACCTTCACAGGAAACAAGAAAAAAAACATGTATTTTTTAGTAAACCACCAATATTTGATGGTTTTGTAGTCAGTTTGATGGGCATGTGTCACCGAAAGATTAGGTTTCCCAAAAATCTAATCAGCTAGACTTTCGAAGGTTACCGTAGCCTTATCTTAGTGACTTCTACAAGCATTTCATGGTTGGGGCGCGAGTAGCGCAGTTGTAGTGATGCTGGTCATCACTAGCGTAGTATTGGTTCGACACTGTGCTGAGCTCACCAAGTCTCTCATCCTCGCTGAATCGTGAAATTCGTATCAGAAATCTCCGAGAGCAGTTCGTACTGTGCTATCAAAGTGGAAGAGCTCATGTTTGGCTATCCCTGAACGTCAAGGGAATTCCCTTGATCGGCATTCAACGACATCTATGGGGAACGAAGATCCTCAAGGAACAGCGGAGCAAGAAGTGCTGTGATCCGCATAGTAAACGTGAAGACGGGTCGTCTGAAAGATTTTCAAGGGTTTTCCGCAGTTTGCCCTGTGTTTTAGACACAGAGTAATTCTTCGTATTCTTGTTGAGCAAACGCGTTAATGTTATTGTTATACCGTTAGGTGTTATTGTTATTCTTTATTGACGAATAAGCTGACGTTTTGGCGGACCTGGCCTTCCTCAGAGCCTGGAAAGGTCAAGTTGACAGCAATCTATTCGGCCGAACACCTCCATAACCAAACAGAGAAAACACTAAACCAGGATTTCAACCACATAGAACACAGTTTTGCACACTCACCACTTTCTATGAGGCTTCCACTGAGTATGTCGAGTGGAGACCAACCGCACAGAATTCACAGGGAAGCGTAATGTGCCTCTCCCATCATCATCTGCCATCTCCCTCAGCTTGTGTTGTCGATTTCCGTGCGAGGATCGTAACATACTTCAAAGTTCTCCCCGCTATGTCTCTGGGTCCTATGCGTGCCTAGTGGGGTATTTGGTTAATAGAAAGTCGGTCGTGGGATTTATTGTCAGACACACAGTTTTCGTTTTACGTAAAATATAGATATGAGCACATCATAAAGCGTGTGGCATTGATCAATCGCTTAGTGTTCTCCATATGTTCGACCCCGTTAAGCATTGCATTATAGTGCACTTCCAACCACAGCGCATTATCCGGTTCATAAACAAAGTGTAAATCGAAGTATCGTACGTCGTACGCTTGGAAAATGTTTTAAAGTGAAAATGTTTCACTAATTTCTGCATCCAGATGTTTTTCTTCTTAGAGAAGAGTTATTATTAAAAATTATTGATAAATACTGACTTATTAATTTTAAATAATTGTTTACTGCATGCCGTGTTTTTGATGGCAGGGTATATTTCGAAATATAACGTCAATGATGCTGAGATATTTGCAAAGCTCCGGACCGCAGGTGTCAAGCGGACCTTCGTTTCACCTGTTTCTCAGTTAATTCAGCTTAATTGGGCTCATTGTCGATTTGGGCTCCCGAGATCAATCACGCTGACGGCTGATTGCTGTTGGCAGAGATCGATAGAATCAGCTGAGAGATAGGCGAAACGAAGGACCCGCATGGTGTGGTGGTGAACGCGTTATTCCCCGGAAAAGGCAATAGCGCATTCGTTCCCCACCACAGACACTTGCGGTCCGGAGTTTTGCAAATATCTCGGAATCATTGAAGTTACTGACTTAATATTTCAACGACAGTGGTGGTTCATGAATAGTTCTTGTCTCCGCGAAAAGATAAGTCTTATCATCAGTAATTCTGGGAATTTTTTCCTTCCTGTCACCAAAACCGATGAGCTGTAGGCGTACAACAAAACTTTTGAAAGAAAAACAGTTACTAAGCAAGCAATGGCTATTTGTTCAATCTCACATTAACGCTACTTTTTCAATTGTTAGGGCTATACTGCAAGAAAGAACAGGGATATCAGTGTCACTAACTGTAGTAGAATAACAAAAATACATCTACAAAGTCATCATATGCTTTCTTTCCTTATTTTTAATCCTTGTCTCACATTGGCGACATGTTTACCAGTAAGGGTTGTCACTGGTGGTTGATTTGATCGACGTTTCTCCTCTGCAACTTGTCAAAGCGACGAAACCCTCCATTCTTGTGGAGCAGCGAGCATGAAGTGCGAAGATAGCAGAAATTCCTATCTGGTTTTATCATTTTATCAGTTCCTTTTTCTTACTTATTATGGTGTTTTCTCTTTTGGAATAAAAATTACGTAGGTTGTTGTTTTAACATCAGAAATGTTTAGTGGTAAAACATATGATACAAAACTATTTTGCCTTTGTTCAGTTCGACAGGAAAACTTGAAGTTAAAAATCTAAATCAATAAGGATAACAAGTCAGATTTGCGAGGTTAGTCCTTATTGTGTTTTATAAAGGACCAACAAACTTTTGAAAATAGTAGCCATCTTTAATTTCAATCAACTGAACCCAAAGCCACTTATCACCGATGATTGTGGGCAGCTTTCTGTACAACTCAAGTGGTCACCAACCGCATGTTGTCCAGTTAGGAGATGAAAATCGAAGCCAACACGATCTAAGAACTTGACTGTAAATTTGTTATACCTACGCTCGGCCATCGTCGTAGCCACCGCAGTGTTCTGATTATTTGGTGTTGCAGTTTACGTATTTGATACTCGAACGGCCCGTCTTCACTGGTTGTGGCGGGCCCCACTATCATCTCCATTTTTCGGAGTTTTCTGGTTTAGCCGTAGTGTTTCTCCAGAGTCTCGAGGTCAGCTAAGCCAAAGTCTGCCGCAGGCCTTCACCACTGTAGGCAGTCACAGCACTTGTGGATCAGAGGGAGATTTGCCATCATGCGATTTTGATACCAAGACGGTGATGGATCCTGGCATTGGTTTACTTTTAGCTAGACTTCCTGATGGAAATGCCGTTTAGGAAGGACAACAACACTTAGTTTATAACGCCCTGCTGTTGTGGTTTCTAGTCGACAGAACAAGCAGATACAAAGTTCATCTGTGTTTTTTGTTTCTGAGAAATGCTAATCATTTTGAGAAAAAGCGACTTTTCTTTCCAATCTCTTCTCTTCTCCTTCTCTTTCTCCTTCTCTAGGGCACTATCGATCGATTCTTCACCGCTATCGGAAAGTTCCGAGATTCTTCCATATCGCTTGCTATATTCTTTGACAATAAAGTCAGATTATAATTGAATGATTTTCTAGCACTTGTAAAACGTAATGACGATGATTAAGGAAAATCATTTGACGGAAGTGTCTGTCATATCTACCTACTACTCATAGAGGCGAAAGAATGATTGCATTGGTAAACTATAAGTCCATTGATGGCTTGCAGGACAACTAACCGATGCTTTTCTGGGACTTTTCTTTTCTACCTATGTGATAGTTCTTAGGTGTAAGATGGCAAAATTCCCCAGGGTCACAAGCGCGGCGACTAACCGTCTGTGACGGTGACTTCTGAACTCTGTAAGGCACAAAAAGATCCTGTCGGCGTAGATGTGATGAGACCGTGACGCAGTCTCTGATGAAAGAACGTTCGTGCACTGAGGCAAGCAGTGAGAAGGAAAAGGACAACGTTGAAACCAGGATTTAAGAGACCACTGAATGTTAGCAACTTGAACTTCAAGAGAAAGAAGTCTTGTTCTTCCTGTAAATAAATCATATTGGATCATTTATGGAAGTTTTCTGCCCGTCTCTTTGTGTTGTAGTCCTTCAGTCCTCTATTCCCACTCTCATCGTTCCCTCCTCCGTTTTGTTTACACGAAGGGCACTGGTCAGTTGACAAGGCGGTATTATATGTGTATGAACCTCCACACTTGCACACCTCCGATCGACCGACCGTTGTTAGTTGTTCGACGACAAACGGTATTTTCCGATTTCCGCGCAGCTTTCCGCTTGAAAGTCCGATTTTGGTTCCACTACACCTTTTTTTGACCACAGCTATGACCTAAATGCATTTTTTAGGAATCAAGTTAGTTACACTGTAACTTTTGTTTGCACATCAAGTTGTCGCTTTTTTTTGACCTCCAGTTCATGACTTCTCTGTGGGGAGTTTAAGCAAAATCTGTAGCTGGCCTTGCATTTTGGCGATATTCACTAGCTGTTCCTTGTATGGCCCTTAAACGATCTAAGCGACTTCTCAAAGAATTACAGTTCCACTCAGTTGATGCTATGGGGGCGTGACCAACGTAGGATAACGGCCAGCGCTCTTGTCGCTCTTAGTGAAGTAATCCGAGAATATTTTCCTTGGTCAGATCACTTTTGCTCACATATAGACTTTATCATTGCGAGTTTTTTTCCCAATCTTCAATCTTTAAGTGTATACTAAGTACTCCTTGATTTTTAAAGCTATAAATGCTGTTTAAGCAGTTGGTCACTTCTTTCGTTCCTAGAAGCTCGCCAATTCTTCGAGCTTTCATCACGTTTCTATGACTACGAGGTAATAATATTCACTTCCACATCACATCATTGACGAAAGTCTTCGACATGTATAATATGGTAGCCATGGTTATTCCCTCTTATAATCTGTAGGAGTCTTTGGTCTGTCGGTAAAATTCGCTGGTAATCAGACTACGATCAGCTTCAGTTGACTTCACTACTGATTCGAGCTTTGGCTTTGCAACGTTTTCGTTCTCGAGTGTTTCTGTTATTCCAGTCTGCAGACGCTCGATCGGGTAATGGATGTGTGACGGCTTCGCTCCCATATGACCTTGTCTAATTGGTCCTGTAGATTGAAATGCGTGCAGCTCCTCCACATTGCATGAACTCTCGCCAACTACTAACGAGCCAGGATGCTTTCGATCGGTCCGACCCGGCTTTATTTTGCACTTTCACGTAGCTTAGACTGCAAACGTTGTCGCCTTAATCCATTGCTTTTGCCAGGATTTGTTTCTATTAGATCTCATTTGTACTTATCTATTGCATATTTGTTCCGTTTACATGAGTGGAACCAAGGATTTATAGTTAAGCAAAGAAACCCAAGAATAGGGAGACTTAGATGAAATCCACAACATTGATAAAAATTGTCTAAGCTCGATTGAATTTGTTGTTTTCCCCATAATAACAGCTGAATCATAAACATTTACATTTTCATATCAGTAATCTCCGAATTCATCTTAAGAGGAGTTCATTCACTTTTTCCAACACGTACCTCTTGAACTCTTTTGTGTTTTTGCTTTTCTATATGTTCGGGATAATTTGTAAACAACATTTTAGTCGTTTTTATAAATATTGAACTATTGTTTGCTACCATCCGAAACTGTGTTCTCATATCTTGCCGTTCTGGAACACTCAACACTGATACTTTCTCGTAATCAGTCAGCTCCGGGGAAGACTACCTACTTATCCTAGTTAACCAAGGAGTGGCTGGCGAGCTATGTTTGATTCTATCAGAGAGTTTCAGTCGTTAGCGTTATTGCAATCAGCGGCAGCTGTGGCTGCAGACAGGTTCCGTTGCCGGCGATGGAATGAAGACACTGCAAGGACTTCGAACCATAAGCGTGAAGCACTGTGAAGCAAAGTGACATGCCAGCACATTACGCTGTTAACAAACCAGCAACGAATATGCGAAAAGAACTTCATCTGAACTGTCATCGGCTAACCGGCGTTCCACCCATCTTCTATCGGTGTTCTTCACTGGACCTGTCCACCCCCTTTGATCGGCGTTATGAAACTAGTCCATGTTACATAGCTTTGACCAAACACCGCCACAGGACATTGACCTCCGGTATCAACTGTTTTGCATTCTACCGTTATCTCTGTGAGGCTATTTTTGTTTGCTTTAAAGTATAGCCAGTGATTTGAATTTGAAAGTCGTCTTCCTTAGAAAGCATGAGGTCGATAGTAGTTGATCACTTAACCAAAGGCGTAATCTCCTTATCATAAAAAGAATAACTCGGGGTTCATATTAGCGTGAAATCTCTTACCTTTCTTTTTCATCTGGTAATGATCTCTGTAATTCGATGTTTTTCTTCAATAAGCAGACACGAGGTTGTTATTATAGAATTTATTATGATACCGACGTTTCGACGGTTTCGCCTTCTTCAGATCCGTTTATTTGTTGTAAGTATCTAAGTTAGTTGGTGGATAGCAACTACACAGAGTAAGTAATACATGGGCGATCTCTGTAATGATTTTTTTCTAGAGTGTGCCACTTTCCCAGTAGTTCTAGGCGTCATTTATGAAGTGAGAATTGAATGCGTATCCGTATTCCTACTGCTGTATCACTTATTTCGCTGAATCCGACCATTACTGCAGCTGCACTCCTATGTATTGACCTCGGAGATCGATCCCAATCCATCAGCAAATTCTTGGACGATTTGAACACCTTTCCAGGATTTCAGTACGCTTTCACAACTCCGATTGTTTCTTTGTTAAATCTTGTAACCTCATAGACTCACGTTTCAAAAAACGACCCATGCGATTGTTTGCTGTTCATTGTTTGTTCTACCGTTCACGCGTTTCAAATATATAAAGAAAAAGCGAATGAACGTGTTCAATTAATGTTTAGAACTAACCGATCCTTCCTGATAAGCGTTTTCGTCGAGAGCATTTCGTGATACGGCCAGAAAATGGCATTCACTTCGATTTCGGCGACTTCAAGTGCCTTATCTTACCTCATTCACTATCGCTTGGGCAAAGTCTTCCAATAGACAACACAGTGTCTACTTCTTTATCATTGCTGTTCCCGATAAAGACGCCTTTAGTTAGTTCTATCCCTCTCCAGGATAGGCGCACAGCGCATACCATTCCCTTCTTCTCTAACATCTGCTATTCTCCCAAAATAAAAGAAGGTGTAATAGTGGTTTTCCTTAACAATTCTGCAGATATTTGAGAAATGGATGACTTCAATGCCTATCGAGCGATGTGCGCGAATCGACTGCGACGATTGGAACGGTACAAAAAGGCCAGAAGCTTTTGCAACATCGACGATGATGAACCGTCAATTGCAGAACGATCATCCAATGTGAGAAACCCTCCTTCTTGTTTTCTATTTCAACAAATTTTTGATCTGTTTTGTTCTTTTTTTTATTTTCTTTCTAATGTATTTCCAGTTCCCTATCTCGGCTCCACCTTGCTGCGGTGAAGACACAGCGGCTTCTGAACACTTTTTCGGCGCTTCCCGTAGTTCTCCGGCTTTTGAAGTGATCCGAGAGAAGATGGTGAGCACATTTTTCTAACAAGGCTAATAATAATTTTGTTCATCAACGACCAACGACCTCATGTCACTGGGTACTGTAAAGATAACGTCTGAGTGTGTTAGGTGGTCACTATCGAGCTACTTATGAGGCCAGAAGTGATCTCTGATTCGATGGCCATTGATGACCACAGATCGGACTGGGGTACATTCTGGCTGACCCGGGGTCATGCTGTGTTTTCCTGTCATCCGATCAACCCTATGCTATACGTGCATAAACAGGTCATTGTTCTCGTGGATAGGTTCAAGGTTCTGTCAAAATGCTTTGTGATTTCAACTCTAAAAGTTATATCGCAAATGTTTCTGTAAACTACTGAGAAGTAGAATGACGATCGAATATGCCGAGAGGAGAAAAATTGACTAATTGTCGTTCAGGCATTGATAGATGAGCAGTGTTTCCTTGTTCCTGCTATAACTTATTCGTTCATTTCCCCCTAGCGAATGGTTTTATGACAGTAGTTAAATGGCGGCGCTCAAATTACAGAGTATTCTCTGATGAAACAGGAAGAAATAGTGAGCCTGTTGAAGTAGTGTGCTTATCATCCGAAAGTCGTTCCAAGCGATCTTTACAAGTGAAATGTTTTCCAGCATGTTTTCTATGTTGTTTATAAATGCAGCAAATTTATTAATGCCGCCTTAGACGAAGCTGGTACAATTCTTTTAGCGCGGGGGATGCCATAACCTTGTTGTGCCCGTTAATGGAAAAGTATTTTCATCTATATATTGAGCAGAATTTAGCTGAGAAATTCTGAAACGTTTCCAAATCGACCAATTTTCATGTTTGCTCCTTCGATGTATTGATTTAAAAGAGAGATGCCTTTGAGAAGAAAACCACTTTCGGTGTCACGCTTCTTCTGGAATTCGCTAGCTTGCTTAGGGTGACATTCCTTTGTCGGAGCGATTAGAATCACGGAAATGCGCCTCGAACGAGGTCAAGTTCGTAGTCGAGTGTGCCTTGTTGGAGTGATGAGCTCTCTCGCGTTATCTATTGAACTTTTCCCAGTCACTGATAATGTTTGAAACAGCTGTAGATTGTATGAAGAAAGCGTTTTGGAAAACCATCATGACAGTCGGCAATTCATCGCTACGGAAACGAGTTTCGATCCCATCTGATAACATGTTATCCGGGTATTAGCTTATAAATAGCATTAGTTGTTTGTAATTTAAGGACTTTTTCGTAGGGAATGCTTTATGCTGATTCGATAATTTTTCAGAAACGTAATAAGGAATCATAATCTTGTGAACCACTATTCCATTTCAAGGATATTCTGGAAACTTCGACTTGTTTTCAGGAATCACTTTGTAGGCCGAGTCCCGTCTACCTTTGTTTCTTAAAAGATCTGTTTTCCTTTCTGTCTTACTATGTCCACCGTGTACTTCCAACATCTCATAAGGACAATGGAAAACATCAACTGTAACAGAAGAACGTTTTCAAGTTTTCAGTAGATCGAAAATCTTTTTTTTGGCATTTTTGGAAAGGTTCCATGTAACTAACTTAAACAAGTTTTGGCTGAGCAATATAAAGGTCTGAAACAATATCTAATGCTGTCTTCTAGATTAGGTGTCGTTTCTGTGTTTGGGTAAACGAAGCAAGCTTTGACCCACGTGACTTTTCTGAAACAATAACCAGCGTAGGCCAGCTGCTCACACGCACCTGCAGTGAGCTAATGGTCCGATTCTGGATCTGCTCGAGAGTACGGTTCCTTTTAAGGAGTTTATTTGGTTAGCGGATTAAATGCACTGTCCAATAGCTTCTGCGCAATATTTATCCACAGACTTGATCACGTTACGGAGCGCTCGGTCTCGGATGAGATTCACCTACCTAGTACGATATTGATTGGTCATCCTTCCAACTAGTCATGCTTCCCAGACAATGCTCAGTTCGGTCTGAACATAACTCGTAGTGAGATATTGGTTAGTTTTCTCACTATCATTAACGATGCCCGAGACAATACGAATTCAGCTATGAACTCAGCTAGTGCCGCTCTGCCCGGGATTTGAGTGGATAAAATTGAAAAGTGCTGCCGGCTGATGGTTTGAATAATGTCCATATGAGCTCGCCAAGAGTCGAGGTATTGAGTGGCCTTCTGGTGCATGCTAAAGAGGTTATCTGCTCATTATACGGTATCGGCGTACAATTTCGGCCGTCCAGTGTGTGGCAGATGGTCGGCATCTGCCTGCAGCAATTACTCAATCCTCCTCCGCTTCCATACATTTATAGAATCAGACATTCTCGAACCGTATGTTACCGTGATTCGTCTAAAATAATGAGTTCAATGAGGACCACCATGTTGGAGTTTTCGAGCCGTGTATATATCGGAGTGCTCATCGATTTGAGGACAACTGCAACACGTCTACATTAAGCTCACGGAATTCTGAAAATACTAAGGATTATAAGCAAGCAGAGGAAAGTTCGTTCTAGTTGGTCTACTGGTACAATGTGAACTTGCAGTTTCACCACCATTTTTCAGTAGTCCTCCAATTTTTGTTAGCTATCTAGTTCTCATAGAGCAAGTCTCAGATTTGATTTTCTGATTGAACAGATGTGAAATCGATCAATAAAATCAGGGAAAAACTGGCTAAGTGCAGACAGTGTAACCTTCATCAAAAAAGTGAGACTATCTGACTTTCCCGAAACTAATGAGCTGTCACATGGCCTGGTAAAAATGACGGAAACTGGGAAATTTAATGGAAATATAGGAAGACACCAATCATTCAAAAGTTTGCCACATAGTGTCTCATGGTTCATGTTGAATTTAAAACCTGACAACACTATCAATTTTTGAGAAAACAATTAATCATTGGCTCAAAAGCGACTGAATCCATCCCGAAATTTTCCTTCTGCAAAGAAGAATCAGAAAACAAAAATCTTTAGTCGGAAAATTTTGAAAAAGAGTTTCGTTTTAAAGGAATCTCAAACCGGAACATCTAAGTTCTTTTCAAGTTGACGATGCGTCAAATCGGGGCAAAGTGCTTACGGAAAAATGTTTTATACAACCGTTGGGTTTAAGAGTGCTGTCCCATCGCTTCACATTCCCAAAACACCTTTCAGATGAGAGTCGTTTCTCTTAGAATAGAAAGGTGGGTAAGAAATTCTTGGGACTCTATCGTTCTTACCGTGCTCGCTAGATGGGCTGCCCTTCATATGTGGGGTTAACGAAAATTGTAAAATAACTCAGCTGGCTGCATCCAGTTGCTGAACGATGTGATTAGCAAATATTGAAAAGAATTCGGTATCCACTCTACTGCTCCGCCTTGATTTTTAATGGTCCTGACCTCTATTTGAGGAATCTTTGAGTTTCGCAAGTATCTCTTTTCCTTCTCTTCCAGAAGTGCCAGAAGGAACTTTAGTAGGATTCTATGAACATTGAGGAGCGGAGGGAATTTCTACTTTTCAGCTCTCGTTAGTGGAGAACGACATGTCCCTTCTTCAGCAGCTAATTACGTTAGGTGATCAGATCACTGAAATGAAGAAGCTGAAAGAGCAGAACCTACGGAAATGTCAGAGCCAGTCAAGTCTCGACAACGAAAACGACAATGAGGTAATACGAGTATGTTATTAATATCCAGTCTTAAACACGATATGGATTTGTATTGATTGGCAGATGGTGATAAGAAGAATGGTTGAGGAAATCATTATGTTTTTGATTTATGTAGTTCATATAGTTAAAGTGTTTTGCTTTTTTTTTTCTCGTCAACCTCGTGTAGCTTAGGAATCCAAGAAGGTATTGTTTTGGCTCTGTTTGTCCACTTGACAAAAATGAACCTAATGCTGGAAAACCTCACCTTCGCGTTTGTATTCCATTCCAGTTACGACTACTTCTTTCCTACGAACGCATTAACAAACAAATGTTGCTTGCTTGCGTAATGTCGGGAACAAATCGTGAAATCCACTCGAACGTACTTAACACATATCCGGAACATTTCTCCTTTTCTTTTCATGTTATTCTTCTTTATCCAGTCCTAACTCCACTTTCTAAGGTTGGATTTTCATAACTCATATCTTCTGTTCGCTAGGAGTCTGAAATTACCTTTAGTGCGACTGAGAAATATTTCATCATGAATTTGGAGAAAAGGTGGGGAAGCGCTGGTCTCCTTCAGTGTGAGAAGACCATTCTATGATAATTTTGTACGAGGTGAACGTGGTTCCAGAAAACTTGCTGTAATCTGGAGTCTTCAGCTTTCGTGAATTCTATTCCAATTTACGAGCGTGTTATCATGAATGCGTGCGGTTGTCTTTCATCTGTTCATTCCTCAACATCATTCGGTTTAGGACCAGTTCGATGATGGCTTCTCAGCATCAATGTCAGAAGTAACCACATTTTGTGTGGGTGAGAGCCAGCCGCAATACTTCTCTCGCCAGAACAGCGTGCTAAGAATTCCGATCCCACCGCGAAATAGCAATCGTTTTGGACACAGAAGAATTGTAAGTTGCAACACAATCTCTAACATTATCTTAATAATATTGAGCATAAGAGCGTTCAGCGTTGATAATTCCCTCTGTAGAATTCATTTGATGCATGCATATTTCTCATTCCGATATATCTGGACAAGGTTTTTTATGCTAGTGGACAAGTCGGGTGCTGAATTGCCGAGCCAGGAATCATGAAGAGCTTTGCCTGCTTGTGACCTATTCTGACCAACTAGTGCGTATGTATTACAACACCAACCATTTCTCTAAAAGCTTGTCTGACATTTTCGTATACGATAAGAACTTCGTCGTCGTTATGCTATTAGTTTAGTGGGTTACGAAGTTCCACAGCTGTCTATATATGTCTTGGACGTAAGAGTAAGAAGCTCATGGGAGTCACTAATTTGTGTCTTGGGACATGGGTGCCACATTCGTGTTCCATTCAAATATTTGCTGAGGCGGCATGTGGCGCCCATCGATTTTGAGTTGTGTAATCAGTTATGTGGGAAAACCACTATCAACGGTGGTTGTTCTATAACAAATACTGGATAACGAAAAAGGGCTAACGCAGAGCTGTTCCACTCTCCTACTCATTACACATTTTGGCATATCAGAAGCACAATATTTTAGTAAGCTTCCAGTCTTAAATATTTAGGTATTCAGATTTATTTTCAGCCTCGTCGACCGTCAGAAATGCTGCGCATTTCGCCACCGGTGATCTCTCACAAAATTGTTCCCGAAGTTTATGAAATAGCCACAGAGAAGTTGGCTATGCCTAAGGAGAATTCATTGAAAGATGAACGATGCTCCATCGATCCTTCTTATATTGCTGTCAAAAACCGCTCCTCCAACTCTTCGATCGATTCCGGAATAAGAGAATCCAGCTCGTCGTCCCCGTCTCCTACGTTTGAGAAGGAAGTCATTTAGTTTAGCGTTTTGAACCTGATCCCAATGTGGGCCATGTTCATCGCCATAGCAAGTATTCTCTGTAGATCTAATCACAATTTGTTAATTTATACGTATGTGTATTGCTGAATAATGTTGATTCTTCGCTTTGATACCGGTATTTAACTTCGCCTCGACTCACGGAGTCTTGCATAGCTATTCTGTTTATGAGAAACTAAATGTAGCTAGGTTTACAATTTGAACTTCTCTCCGTATTCGTCTTACTGTTTTTCCCCTATATAGAAGTGGGATTTGTAATAAAGCATTCAGTGATCGAAAGATCAGATATAAGCAGGGCTTAGCCACAGTCCGTCTTAGGCGGCTCTTCGACGAGGTGGAACTCGGCGGAATGATCGATCGCTGTTGCGCTATACGAGCACACCAGTATCTGAAAATGATCGTAAGTCTTAAAGAATGATGTTTGCAGAAGAAAGATTTTTAAAAGAGTGTAATTAATCAGCACAATTCGCAAAAAAAAATCAAGGTGACATCTGACGGAAAAGATTTTATCTGAAGATGTAATCAGTAGCTTTCAGGAATGTCAAGAAAAAGCACTGAAATGTCAGCATCGTAAAGAAAATGGCTAGAAACGTTTCATATGGCACGTCTCACGCTTCTTATGGCATAAGTATCGAAAATGACAGGATCCAAATGCGAATTTAGGCGACAAAACGTCATTGCTTAGTAGCTTCATTATTACTAGGGCGCATTCCTACATTTTGTTTTTCTGGAACATTTGCGGGACGCTCGCGTTCTTCGACGTGTTCGCCTTCTCTCTGAGACCGTATTGCTACAATCTCTCACGGTGCTGCGTGGAGAACGTACCCAATCACCGCTGGTTGCCAGGCCGATGTCATCCTTGCCATGATAGAAGTTCCACTTCACATTTTCTTCTTTTGTGATTTCTACTCGATACGTCTTATCTCCATCCTAAAAGCAAGGATAGTAAGCACGCAAAACAGAGAGCCAGCGACCGCGAAGCTCCACTTCTGAAAGGTTGAGCAGGTTTTGGACCGATAGCGGTTGTACAAGAAAAGTTATTTGCAAGTCTTCACTAAGCTTCCGAATATTCCGTTCTTATCATTGTGTTTTGGATTCATTTTCAGATTTTTTCAATATTTATATAACTTCTTCAATGATCGAGTTATTTTTGCTCTAAGACCAATTTGTTCTGACCACCAGTGAATGGATGGATATTTTGAATGTTTCGATGAATGCAGTGGTTTAGAAATCGTAGAACTCAAAATCGACAATTCGGAATTCGCATTTAATTGAATGATTTGAAAACCACTGATTGAAAAGTGGAAAACCTTCCCACCAGTGAAAATCGAAAACCCTCCACTTGTGTGTTGCAGGGCGCCCCCGACCATTGCGCCACACGCGTCCTTTAAATAAAGGATAAAGCTCTCAGTGTTGGTCAAAATCCCTGTGGGATGCGCCATGCATTCGGCTTCATTAAGTGTAGTCGCGAATGCAATGGCTTAGAAATTGCATAGTGCAAAATTAACAATTCGGAATTTGCATTTAGTTGAATTAAATTGAAAACCACTGATCGAAAAATGGAAAACCTACCTCCAATGGTTGCCTAATGTTCGTTGTGACGGCCTGAGAAAAATGATTACCTCCGGACGTCGGGAAGAAATAACGCAGAAAATTTTATGTACTGCGAGCAAAACAATTCGTGAAAGCGAGCAATTAAAGTGTTCAAGATGACAAGGAATGTTACAATTTGCTTCTGACAAGTGGGTTGAACCTTTCGAAAACGATTCGGTAGTTAGCTTTAGTTAAATTATTCGTTTGCATAGTCATTGTTTCCTCACCTTCTTCGCGTTGTGGACGATCATCATTCCAAAGTAGTCGGTAGTGAAAATGTGGGCATCGAGTTGTGAGCCAGCGTCTGTTCTCCCGCGTTGGTATAGGCCGCGAAGGATTTGATCCCTTTCTGATTTCGTCATTGTGCACAGTCGAGCTGTATCTACCACCTGGCCGTGATTTTCCACTTCAATCATGAATGGACAAGCCTGGAAAAAATTCAGGCTTAGAAAGTTTACATTTACACAAAGCTGCATCGCAGGAGTATCGGTATTAGCAAAAAATTTTAAGAAGACTTTGTTTCGGCAGCTCTACTTTATTTATTTTGAAAGTGCATATTTGTTATTTATTGCACACTTGGATTCTTGTCACTCTGAGTGGAACTAGTTGTAGCACAACACAATTAATTCCACAAGTCTTTTCCTTATGGTGCTCAGGAGGCTTTCACAAATAGTTCGCTAATCGCCACTTTAGACAGGGACTAGCCCAATTTTATCAGAAGAATGTTCCACACCAAGTAGGCAAGTTCTATGCTTTTAAATAGTTGACGTGCTGAGATAACTGGGATGCTTGTAGATGTACAAAGGTAGTGATTACCCCTGTACGTTAGTTCATATATGGTTTTCTGGTTGACGAAGTTGAGCATTTTCTCAGTTTAGGCAGCTTTGTTTAAAGCATTAAATTCACCTTGTAGAGAGCTGTTCCAATTATAATTACTCCGTCTCGCGATTAGGTTAGAAGATCGGAGCTGAGGAAGGCACGTTGTTTATAGAGGGTACGAAATTCAGATAAATACGTTTTCTATCATTTTATCTTAATTCATCTCATTAAACTCAGGCTCGAAAATCACGGAAAAACAAATGCAAGTTGCTTTTTCTCAGGGACACAAAGCAGGGCCGTAATCCAATCTGTGGAAATGGAAGAAGAGAACAATAGACCGGTTGAGAAGTGTGCTGACAGAACGGAAAACATGGAATGGAAAATGCGAGGGGAGAGCAAAGGAAGAATTCAAACCCTTACCCAACTACTCTTACTTACACTGTTATAGAGAATAGAGAACTAAACTCGAAAACAGAGTGTTAGTTAAGTTTCTAGTTACTGCCTAATACATTTTTTTACGGCAGTGTATTATTTGTCATACACCTACAATGATGCTCAGATATTTGCAAAACTCCGGACCGCAGGTGTCTGCTGTGGGGAACGAACGCGCTATCATCCATCCCGTCTTCTAATGCGTTCACCACCACTCCATGCGTGTTTTCGTTTGGCATGTCTCTCAGCTAGTTTTCCACCGATCAGTGCCACCAGCAATCATCCGTTATCGGGAATGATCTGGAGAGCCCAAATAGGGAATGAACACGGTTAAGCCGAGGATGTAGTCGAAATCACAGTGGTAACGTTTTACTTATTGCCTATTACAATTTTTTTCGTAAATACAAATACAGATCGTTTCACAGTCTTGCAAATAAACTCGAAAACTGCTGCGTGACCATTCCTTTCATAAAAAACCCTACGTCGTCTTCATTGTATACTCAAATGCGTACGACATTCTTGGAAGAAAATCCAAAATGAAATAGCTGCTAGTTGGAAAAAGGTGACCCTTAAGCATTACTTTAATCTATAAACCATTTCCGCGCAAGGTACAAAAATCACTACTAACCTTTTGCGACGAAGTTGACGATACCTTGTCGTAATAGAAGAAGATAACATTTATAGTCTAAAGATTTGCATACTGCAACATCTTTTCTCACACTTATTCCGCTTTTTATTGTTGATTTAAGGGCGCGTGTGGCGCAGTGGTTGGAGGCACCACTGCGACACGCACGAGGAATCGATCCTTGCGCCCATGGCCCACCAGACCTTCCATCCTCCGGAATCGGCAAATTGGTACCAGACTTGTCTGGAAGGATAGCACCATTGGCTTGATACATCGGCAGGCCACTGCGAGTCATTGTAAAGGCCAGATATGCATTCAATCACCTCCAACAATGCTTAATGAAGTCGAATGCATGGCGCATCCCTCAGGGATTGATCAACGCCGAGAGCTCTATCCTTTTTATACGCAGCACAGTTTCTTCCTGTTTCGTTGAGTTCATTTAGCATCGCCTCTGCTTCGTTTCTACTTCATGGAAAAATGACGATGTCCTCAGAAAAAAAAAAGAGATTTCACAAGAATTTCATATCATTTTATATGCCTTTCTCTTCGAAAAAAACGATTTCATTATCTGCTGGATTGGTGAAGTAAACAGCTTTGGTAATATTGTGTCATCTTGTTAAACCTCTTTTGCTATAGCTGTGGTATCAATGAAAAAGCTGTATTTTGGTGTTGTAGTTGCGATAAAAATCGCATGTAGATATTAGTAGAACGGGTTTGCTCCTTAGTCCACAAGCGCTAATATGACCGCATTCGTTTCAACGTTTTGAAATTCTTTTGTTACTGGATAAAGGATAGGACAAAAGAATGTGGCACTCTACGCAAACGTGATACGGTTTGGATATGGTCCATGCAACAGAGTCCCTGTCGAAATCCTTGTTTCTCAGGTGGTTGTGCCTCATCCAAAGACCCTAACATGCTGGACTTACCAATCTTCGAGAAGAATTGTAGAACACACTCAAAAAGCATATCTGTCGATAGCTATGGAGATCCACTCTTTCATCCTTTTTGAGCCGGATGACCGTGTGCAAGGTCTTCAACCGGTCTGGGATTTTCTCCTTCTCAACATAAGATGTAATGTGGGTTACGGAAAGTACGTGTAAAATATAGCGTCCTGTTCAAACAAAATCAGTAGTGATTATCGATTCTTGAAACTGTGCTTTTCTTCAAGTTCTCTACCGGAAGTCGATCTCCAGAGGATAGAATCCTGAGCGGTTTTTCACCAGTGGAAATGTCGAGGCCCGAGACGGGGATTGCGGAGCGAAAAAGACTGGCGTAGAACTTTCTATTATCAATTCCATATCATGGCGGAATGTAGTGATAACCCTACCTTCGTTTACGAGGGTGGATAGCGAAACGGGTCGCAAAGATCTCGGCGGAGCTTCTTCGATCGTACTTGATCTGCTCCCAATAATGTTTTCTACCTATACCGATGCAAATGCCCCTGCGTAGATCTTGTAAAACTAGCATTTATTATCAGTTGTGCTAGATGTTTTTCGATACGACAAAGCTTCGGTACCTCTGCTGCAGACAAGAGTCCTACAAGACGGCTTCCATTCTCATTTTGAATCCTTGCTGCAAATTTTTTTATTGTGTATTTATTTTCACTGGATAATCTTATTCTTGCATTGAAGTTTCTTATAATAAATTACAAAAGGAGTTTTTGTTGGGGATTACTTCCTACAAGTGGCTGTAAAATGCGTCCAGTGGGTTTTTGTCAACTATACGAGTTGATGAGTAACAGTTGATGATACAGGGGTTTTTTCACGCTCAAGCTAGAGGCGAAGAATGGCCTAGCGCGGTTGTAGAATTTCATATGAGGATACTAGATGGGAAATAGTTCTACATCCACCAAATCCGGTGCATCCAACAGTTCGTAACGGAAACTTCCTTTAACGAATGTTAAGGGTTCCTTCATTTAATCGGCATATGTTTCTCTTTATATTTTCCTCGCTTGTAGAGCGATCACATGGAATTTGATGCGATCGGCAGCCTCAAGAAGAGCGTAGAGGTAGCCTTCGGAAGAGAGCATCCTGGTATTCAAGTGCACAGCAAGAAGCACTTTCCAAGGCGTGTCGTAGGCGTGTTCGTCTTGTTCATTTCCGATGACGTTCTCTGCAACGCGAGATTTGATCGCTTTTCACTGTTGTCCCACAACCCCACGTCTAGGCGAGAGTGGTCGTTTTGCAGAATCCTGAGGCTGAAGCTTTGCTGGTCTAGCCTATGTGGTTTTCTAAAGTCCGAGGTCAGCCAAGCGGAAGGCTTGGTCGTCACCATCACAAACAGTCATCGGCGTTTGTGAGTTAGAGGGATAATGGATAAATAATGGCAACCTTGAGAGTAAATTGATATTATGACGACGGTGATTGTTGGTATTGATTAATTTTTAGCTGTCGTTCAGGATAGAAACGTCTTACTCTTTCTCAGAGCGGGAAGCATTGCCGCGGCGGCGAACCCCGCTGTACATCGCAAGGAAGACCTCCCAACCACGACAACGTGGTAATCCCTGGAGAGCACAGTGTTAAATAAGCAGAATACTTAACTTAGAAATTACCTTGCTTGCTCAAAGACCAATGCTTTTCTGTCAATAATGAATGTAGGCACTGATCATGCTCTGTACGTTTTTACGCACCGTGCTTTGAGTTATAAAAGAGGAAACCATTTGTTGAAAGTAGTGGATTTCAAAAACTTATTTTTGGAACCTAACGCAATGTGCCCTTGCAAGTTACCTGTCTCAGTGAAACCGATTTTTTTCACGAGAGTCAAGCCATGAAGTGTGACCAAAGTGATCTTACATGTTGAAGTTGAAGATCGTTATTGTATCCAAGTCGATACAAAGATTCCCAAATATCCGGGATTGCAAGTTCATCACCAGAAAACGCTTCGCACTGAAATGACTGCACTCGCTTCTTACGAAGTAGAATTCCGAAGCCAAGGGTTCCTTACTGGTAGTGGAGATTAATGAGTCGTATTTACGAATATTATTCGATTACTTAGTTTATTTCGCAATCTATTGACTGTCTAAATATTTCAGTTCATAGGAAAAGTATTAAAATATGAACCTGATAAAGGCAATGGGAATGCAGCGGTTCGAGACTCTGTGCATTAATAGAGTCATGGTTGCCGGTTCGATTCTACATTGCTGTAACCAATCACTCCATAATTACGAGGTTAGCAAATTGGTATCAGACTTTATCGCAGAATAGCTCGCACCGATGAACAAAGGCGGGTCACTGTCTCTGTGGTGAAGAGCTTTAGAAGAGCTATCCCAAGATTCTAGTAATAATCAACTCGGCGAACATTCAGCAACACTTATAAAGACAAAGTCCTCAATCGGAATTCGGAATTCATGAAAGACAACGAACTGAGTTGAAGGAGTGCTTGAATCCGTGAAACGTAAAGTGGCCACATAAATGAGCCAAATATATAAACTGATTTAATAATATGGTTTAATCCCACTACCCATCCCGGGTACTCTGATTGAACATCCGCACAGAGCAGGTAATCGATTTTTTCATCGAAAAGCTTATCTAAGGAAGGTTTCGATGAAAGTTTTTCTTTTAGACTAGCCTAAGTGCTGTCTTTTTTTCCAATAATCTGTCAGTTAAACAAAATAAATCCGATGGAATAAGTTTATGCCAGAACTTTAGAATGTATCCTGATATCATTCCATTCAGTGCTAGTAATCTATTCTTTCACGTATAGAAACATTGTGGACTACCTCATGCATGAAAAGAAATCCTGCCATAGTGAGGCAGCCCGACCGTGCATCGAACTGACTCGTCAAGAGCTCCCATTCCTGGAAACCACCAATTCGTTTAAAGTCCCGGAGAGCACACAAGAGATAAATGGAGACCTAGGTGTCAAAACAGGAAGGGTTCTCACCTGACCCACTTTTATTTCATAAACAACGAAGTCAACAGAATTCCTAAGACCCGCTTTCTATGAACCTTGGCGTTGACGAATAGTTCACTGTTTTTCTTTAGTGAGCATAGAGGAGGTCAGTATAATAGCATTTAAGAGCACACACTAGTTGACGTTTCGACAGTTTCGCTTTCTTCAAAGCTTGAAGAGGTCAAATTGATTTCCACTCAACCCACCCAAACACTTTCGTAACCTCAACAGATAAAACTTAATGCATAAACCTTCATTTGCATAATAAACAGCTTCTTTTAAACATTCACAGTTTCATTCGCTGTAAATCTTCCAGTTAATTGGTGGAGAGCAGCCGCACAGAGTATAACATGGGCGACAATGCGCCTGGGTCAGGGCAGAGAATCAGCCTGAGGCGAATTACCACCATGTTTTTCTTATACATGCTTATCGGAACTCGTAATTCCGAATCCGCTGGTGATCTGGCGTCTAAAGATCCCTCAACTTTTAAGGTTGTGCATATCACTAGTTGTGTAGAGTGGCCCATTGATAGAATAGCTCGGTTTATGAACCTAATTCTCATCCACTTGCTCATGCAAATACCAGCCTGTCTCACGAATACGCAAATGTTCCTGGATCGACTGTGTAACGCGGATCCTAACAGCTCGTATATGACGGAGTCCTTCGACGTTACCGCCCTTTATGCAAACGTGTCGAATGACTCTGTGATGTAAGCCAACCGTGAGCTTCTTGTGCAACAGGAAAGCGTGACGAACATGTATGGATTCTCATTTCAGCACCTCATGGCCCTCCTAAAGGTGTGCCTAAACTGTTCGACCCTCCGGAAAAACAATATTACGCACAAATTAGAGGGCTGGTAGTGGGACAGCGACTGGCACCAAGCCTTGTCAATGCTTTTATGTCTGAGGTGGAAGTACAAGAAATCGATCTCCGGCCATGGCTCTAATTTAGACATATAGACGATTGTTTTGTCATCTGCTCTACGCATGTGGAGATGGAAAATGCTCTGAGTTATTGGATGAGCAGTCTACGTAACATTCACCCGAGAAAAGTCGAAAGAAAACAGGCCTCCACTTCCAAGTGTTCAAATTAACCTATCCGAAAACGGCTACGTCATCAAAGAATACAGAAAGCCAAGTAACCAAAACATACTGGTTCATTACCACTCTTCTCACCACTCCCACGAAAAGGGTGCCTATGAGAAACATGTTTCGAATAGCCACCGATGTGTGCACAAGAAAAGAGTAAACGAAAAAAATCTTGAAAATGTCGCTGTAAATAGCCATTTCGAATGACTGCGAAACTGTAGCTGTTAGGGATAGATTTAGAGAGAAAACAAAGCCACCAAACGATAATTTTATTGCGAATAAGTTCTCGGTTATCTTATCCTTCATTTCCAACGAAATAAGTGAACTTGTAAAGGTTGCTTAAGAAGGGCCGGTCTAGAGGATTCGGTATCACTGATTGAAATAGCACCGGGCACTCTAAGGCCCAATTAGTTCCTAAAGACCTGCATGAGCGTGTGGGTATAACTGAGAATTATAGAATATGTCTTAAGGGCTGAGACTGTGATTGCATGAATTCGGGTACGGTGTATCTAATCTCTCGTGAAGCATGCGGGGACGAATGCATTGGCGAACAGAGGTAGACCGCTCTGCTTTCGCCTAAAAGAACACCTAGTCGGTACATTTAAATTGAAGCCAAACACTGCACTAGAAGCATATAAGACACAGAAACTTAACGGAAAGGATTTTGAAGTAAAAGTCACTATCTTCGCATAGCGATCCAAAATATCAGCAGGTAAAACCCTTGAAGCGTTTCCGATTAATTCCAAAAATCAACCACAAGGGATAGTTTAGATCCGGCGGAGTAGTGTAGATCTAGAGGAATCGGTAGCGATAATTGAAATACCACCGAATACTCTTCGTCGTCAGTTAGTTCGTAACCGCCTATATGACCGCCTATGTGAAAGACAAAATTGCGTAATCTGCCTTTATGGCAGGAGCCGTGGATGGATAAGTTCAGGTACGATATACCTGATCTCTTTTGGTACTTGCGGACACGAATATATTGGCGAAACGGCCAGACCTTTATGTATCCTCATAAAAGAACACTTAGATGGCAAACGAAAAGCAAAACAAGGCACGCCACTAGGCACGCATAGGATACAAAAGCATAGTGGAGACCATTTTGGTGTAAAAATCGCTATTCTCACAAGCGATGCCAAAATACCAGCGTGCAAACTTCTTGAGGCCTTTTGGATAAATGCCAAAAACCCTACAATGAATAGCAACGAAGAATGCCCCGAGATCACGCGTGATCTCGCCCTTAACCTTCGTATCGATCGTTGACGGGGGTGCTGCAGTCGTCAGCCATATGCGACTCTGAGCGGCTGTTCTTCCTCGGTGGAAGACAGGTGAAAAAAGCGGTGGGTTTTTTCGAGAAGCCGTAGATCTTGTAATTATCGCTCAGATTCTCATCTTTCTGTTTGTACTGTTGAAGTGTTTGACCTAGTAAGCTGCCTATCAGTGTACCCTTCCAGGCTCTGAAGAAGGCGATTCTGCCGAAACATCAGCTCCGATTGTGTTGTATGTGTGTTATTGTATGGAAGCAAACGTATGCTGTTTAACAACTTTGCGTTTGCTGAGTGAGAAAACGACGAATTCGTAATTCAATGCCGAGGTTAATAGAAAGTCGATACTAGGTACTAGGAGTAGCGCCTTCTGATCACGCGTGGTCGAATACTAGCCTCGGGCTGATTCTTTGACTTCCCATGGCACATTCTAGTCCATCTATTGCTCTGTGTGGCTGCTCTCCATCAGTTATGGAAGATTTAAAAGTGGATGTTTAAAAAGAAGCTTTTTATGATACGAATGAAAATTTATGTGTTATGTTTTATCTGTTGAGGTTACGAAACTGTTTGGCTGAGTAGATCGCATCTCAATTTTACCTTTCCAGGCTCTGAAGAATGCGAAAACGGTGAGACTTCATCTACTGCGTCTAAATAAGAGCAGGATGTCTTTTCTCATCCAACAAAACATGGCTTTTTTTACTGCATTATATTTAAATAATATGGCCGATGAAATGACTTTTAGCGATGAAATAAGTGTAGCGATAAGGCTGTGCTTAAAAAAGGCAGACCTATAGGAATCGGTGGCAATCATTGAAATGCCACCGAATAATTTTCGTCGTCGGTTAGCTTGCAGCCGTCTACACGACTGTTTATGCGAAACATAAAGTTGCGTTATCTGCCTTTATGGCAAGAGCCGTGGATGGGTGGATGGATAAGTTCAGGTACGATATACCTGATCTCTTGTGATACTTGCGGAGGTGAATATATCGGCGAAACGGGCAGACCTTTACGTATCCCCATAAAAGAACACCTAGATGGCAAACAGAAAGCAAAACTGAGTAGCCAACTAGGCACACATAGGATACGAAAGCATAGCGGAGACCATTTTGATGTAAAAGTCGCTATTCTCGAAAGGGGTGCCAAAATACCAGCGCGCAAACTTCTTGAGGCCTTGTGGATAAATGCCAAGTACTCTACAATGAATAGCAGGGAGGAATGCCCTGGGATCACGCGTGATCTCGCCCCGTACCTTCGTATCAATCGTTGACGTGGTTTTTTTGGACCATTCGGACGTCACCTGGATTTTATGTTGCTGCCTCTGGTCCCGTACTATACACTTTTACCTCGTCGTCTGGCGGTGTGTCACCGGTGGCGATGGCGAATGCGTCATATTCGCTTCTGGAGAGCAAGCCGTCACAGTCGAAATCAAACATGTCGAACACATTCATCAACGTCATCCTAAAATCTCAACGAATATCAACGAATTCAAAAGCGCTTGAGCGTTAAGCTTTCATTAATGGCTTAGGGATGCGCCATTCATTGACACGTTCAAGTATTGTGGAGGTTCTTGAATGTATAAGGACCTATGAAATAGATGTGGTATGATTGATCAATCCTGCACGCTGTAATCGGCACCGCTATCAGTGTGCTATCCACCCACTTCGAAACGGCGGGTGCGGCGCAGTGGTTGGGGGCGACCTGCAAACACACATGGGATCGGCTCCCGCTTCTGTAGCCCACCAAGCCTTTCATCCCTCTGGGGTCGGAAAATTGGCACCAGACTTGTCAGGAAGGATAGCTACAGTATCTGGGTACATCGGTAAGCCACCGCGAATCATTGTAAAGGCCAAATATCCATTCAATCACCTCCAAACGATGCTTAATAAAGTCGAATCCAAGACCTATCTCTCAAGGATTGATCAACGGCGAGAGCTGTATTTTTTTATTTTTCTCACATGATTGGAGGTTAGCTGACGTCAGTTTGGTCAGTTCTTTTTCTCATAGGACAAAACTAGATTAACCTGCCTACTAGTTCCCTTTTTTCCATCATATTCCATCATCCATCATATTCCATCATCCATCATATCCATCACAGAAAAAAGGAAACTAGTAGGCAGGTTAATCTAGTTTTGTCCTATGAGAAAAAGAACTGACCAAACTGACGTCAGCTAACCTCCAATCATGTGAGAAAAATAGAAAAATAAAGTTCTCGCCGTTGATCAATCCTTGAGAGATAGGTCTTGGATTCGACTTTATTAAGCATCGTTTGGAGGTGATTGAATGGATATTTGGCCTTTACAATGACTCGCGGTGGCTTACCGATGTATCGGACCAGTACTGCTACTCTCCCAGACAAGTCTGGTACCAATTAGCCGAACCCAGAGGGATGGAGGGCTTGATGGGCCATGGAAGTAGCGCCTCCAGCCGCTGCGCCACACACATCCAATACTGTACCGCTCTATGAGTTAATGTTAGAGACGGTGGTTGCATGAGTTCGGGTGCTGTTTATCTGATCTCTTGTAAAGTGTGCGAGACGAATACATTGGCGAAACGGGCAGACCTTTATGTATCCGCATAAAAGAACACATAGATGGCAAACGAAAAGCAGGACAGGGCACGCCACTAGGCACGCATAGGATACAAAAGCATAGCGGAAGTCGATATCCTCGCAAGGGATACTAAAACACCAACGCGCAAACTCCTCCAGGCTTTATGGATAAATGCCAAAAATCCTACAATGAATAATAGGGAGGAATGCCCCGAGATTACGCTGGATCTCGCCCCTTAGCTTCGCATCGATCGTTGATTGGGGTGCTGCAGTCGTCAGCCATATGCGACTGTGAACGGCTGTTCTTCCTTGGTGGAAGACAGATGAAAAAAGCGGCTCTGAAGAAGGCAGTTCTGCCCAAACATCAGCTACGATTGTATTGTATGTGTTTTATTGTATGGAAGTAAACGTATGCTGTTTAACAGCCTCGCGATTGCTGAAAGAGAAAACGACGAATTCATAATTCAGTGCCGAGGCTAATAGAAAGTCGATCCTGGGTACTATTACAAGATGGAACTTGTTTGTTGGGAACAAATCATCATGATGTACTTCAGAGCCGTTTGATTACAGATCCTCGATCTAAGTGCAGAGTGTCCCCTGCACACAAGTTCTCTCTTTCGAATATTCATGGATATTATTATATTTATAACTATAACTAACTAAGAAAGTATAACTTAATCTGCTGCAGCAAACCTAAGAAGCCCTTCGTTTGTTCATTAGAAGATGATGAGTGCGCTTCATAATCGTGATTGATCCTATTCTAGGCTTCCACACATCCCCTATGGTGGCCCCACGAAGCTTGGGAACTAATCGGCTCCAGAATTCGCACATAACGATTATACGTTTGTTCTTGTTTTATGTGTTTTGTTTAGTTTCAACTGCTCAGATTTAGTGTCCTTCCACCATCGATGCCTATACATTTTCTCCGTTCATTTCATTCACTCGGTCTTCAGTGACTTCTAAGACTCCACTTTCAAGAAATTTCTAAGGAAATTTCTAACAAGCATAAAAATTGGAATGTACTGCTATCGTCTAAAGAAATTAATCGTTTTTCGAGATTTTCTCCTCTGAAGCCAAACGATGATCATACATATTTTACAAAAAACGGTAATCAAAGATACTTCACGTCACCAAACGGCGCTACTGAATTCAGGCCAATCCATACGTATTTTTTGTACACATGGTCAAAAGCAGTAGAAAGGAAAATTTTTGCGCGGTAGTTATGCATTTCTAGATAAATTGAAAAAGTCGGAGAAAGTATCGGAAATAAGGATTGTCGACGCCCATTAAGGGCAAATTTGTCTTCGAAGATGCTATACAAGAACATTTTTGGCGAGCCGTAGAAGTTTCAAGCTACATTAGGTAAATATTATGATGCCGGAAAAAAAATTTTGCACAAAGCGAAGCGTTTTACTGACTTGAAGTGTTTGGAAAGTTTTCTGTCAGTGGTGAGGTCCACTTTTCGATTTTGCTTTTTGAAATTCTGAACGGTGGTTCCCAAGCCCATAACAATGACGACGCTTCCACCTTCAAGTTGAAATTCTTTGGTTTCGAAACCCTGAAAAAAATTAGGTTTGGAATCCGTTTGCTGTAAACCAGGAGAGTAAAGCGCTTCGATACTGCTATAGTAAATGTCTATGTGCTCTCAAAAATGAATTTCACGCCTTTTAAGACCACGATGAGAATAAACTCAATTCTGTGACATGAACTTAGATGTTCATCTGCTATTCCATCCATTTCGTGGTTCATAACCTGTCATTTATAGACATAATCAGATGCATGGATAAGTGTGGCAGCAACTTGAGGAATTGTCGTTCTCACAATTCTGGTCAACAGTGTGTTTTTGGATCACTCAGAGGTAACCGAGCTATGGGAGTTCCTAGGTTTTCAAAATAGAAGGTCGCAGACTTTGTGGATTGTGAGGAAATCACGACCCGGATTATTTCAATACAACAGCGACGATTGGCAGATGAAAATACTCCTTGAGGATAATGTAGCAGACCGAATTCAACATCGGAGCAGAGACGTTAGAGCCAAAAAGGATTAAGCTCTCGGTGTTGATCAACTCCCCATGGATGTGCCGTTTATTCGACTTCACCAAGCATAACTAGGGATGACTGAAAACGTATATAGCTTATATAATGATCACGGTGGCCCACTGATGCATCGAGTCAGTGCTGCAGTACTTCCGGACAGGTTTGGTATCAATTTGCTGACCCGGGAGTGATGACACGCTTACTGAGCCTGGGGCGCGGAGATCAATCCCATGTGGATTGCAGGGCGGCTCTAGCCACTGTGCTAGATGCGGCCCTGCGGTCCTGCAGAGGCGTTATTCTCGATCTTAAGACGAAACTGATCAAAAATGGAAAAATAATTTTTCTTGCTCTAGGTATGGTTCAAACTACGCTAGTCATTGTCATTTCATAGTTAACCACGAAACCATTTCCCGAATAACAAAGTAAGTACCGGTGAAGTCCATATGGCAGAATAAAAGCTTCAAGATTCAAGGGTCATTTCGTTCGTCTCCACAGCGTTGTATTTTTAAGGTGCACTCATGCGAGTTTTTCGACTGTATGATCTCTGACTAGTCAGCAATGAGACACATCAGTTGATATTGTTACTACATGGGTTACTATCCGTTACTAATGCAGGATTCGTAGCTCATTTACTCGTTCGTTCAATAGCAGTTGAGGAAGGTGCATATAGCGGAGTGGCTAAGGGTCTCCTACGGTATTGCTTTTGTTCCGATACGGCACCACGCGAACCGAGCCTTCAATTCCTTTGGGTTCTGAAAGTTAGCAGCAGATTTGTCCAAGTTCCTTCTGATAAACAAAGGTCCACAACTGCCTCTGTGTTGAAGATCTTTAATATAGCAGCCCCAAATTTTTAACACGAATCAACTTGCTCAGTAATCAACGACATTTATGAAAATGAAGTCTTCGGCTGGATGGCGAACCTTCATGAATGATAGTGTGCCTCATAAAACCAAGAGAAGACTACAAATGCTATACCATTTGTCTTGGATGGCATCTTGAAATTCCAGAACACTATATGTTGATTTCCTAAGTTTTCGAGGAAGAATAAGAAATAATGAAGCGGCAAATTCTTACATCTCCACACAGTTCACTAGTAACTGAGACAACTCGTCCACTACTGTCAACGACCACCGCAAAGACGTCGTTCACACGGATGTTGGGCTGCGTGTCACCTTAAACAACAGCTCATCAGGAAGCCTGCTTTATATTCTAACATTATTGAAACCATTCACTTAAGCGAACACATATCTCTGGTGAGGCATAGTGAAAGATCCTTGTTGAAAGAAAGAAATTCGTCAAAAAGATACAATTCACGTTATTTACAGATGGAAAGCAATTGCTGTATGGTAACCATACAAGAGCGCAAATTAGCACTGCTAGGCGTAACAATCGATTGATCTACCAGAACAACTAATTTCGATCAATCACCGCTTGTTTAATGTTGCATTCACACTACAGTAGGAAGACATGGGAATTCGCATTAAAGTCGAAGCACTCCGATAGAAGCCTAACACTCACCATCGTTGATGAGTTTCAGTCGGATTCGACAAGAGCCTTCTCCTTCCAGGACGTGTTTGACTACCCTTAGTGGACTGATGAATAACACTCCTCTAAAGACGAGACGCTGAAATTTTCAAGTTCTCTGCTAGTCAATACCTTCGCACTTCCTCACTTTATTCTTTATTAGACACAGATTTAAATGTTGGAAAATTGACGATTGGGTTTTTGGGACAATTCGAGCTACTTCTTTAGACTCCCTAAGCAATTGAACTGAGCAAAATGAATAACTCGTTTAACTTTTTTTACTTGAGCCTATTGAATTCAGTAAAAAATATGGTCACCTCGAGCCTAATTTTTGGTCTGTTTTATAAGCTTTTCTTCATTACGCCACAATCAGAGACACTGCAGGAAAGACCGATAATGTCCATCATTTATGTAGATCTGTTTGTATCTATTTATGTAAATATTTATATGGTCTTATGGAACTTTGCAAGTGTTTTTTTGATTCATATATACCAAATTTTGACTCAATTCTTCGTTATTTTCCAGAAATGGATTTTGAAAGGGTTTCTTAACTCACGTGTGGTAGGGGCAATTTGGAACTGTAGTCAAGCCATCGCTGCAGATCTTCTTAAATACTTGCTTTCCCTCTTTTCCAGTTTGTGTAATTTAGGCTTTAATAGTGGTTTAAAAGGTGAGATCGATTTCTCGCATACACTAATGCTAATAAATGAAACTAATTCTGTCGTATTGTTTTGGGAGAGCACTTCTGATAAGACCTAAGTGGCGCCAATCAGTGAAAACTGCGCCCAACCATTTCCATCCGATTACGAAAACATAAAGAGAATCTCATTAGGCAGAAACAACATCGACATGAAGACATCAGGTGAATTCTTCTGCAAGGTTCGCATTTTCGGATTCTGATGAACGACAGTAGCATGCGGTGCTAGCATGGATCTGACAACAGACCATACAATGCTGCTCGCCCACCAACATTTGGAAGAGTTCGCAGTGCAGCAATCGATGCTTCTCATCCAACAAAACTACGTGAGTCCATCATTTTTCTTAATGTAATTTATTTTACAGTATTTTACTTAACACATCGTCTCTAGTGTTGTTGTGGTTTAAATTCTATGTGGTTAAAAAGACGAGCAGCCGTTGCGTTGAACACCAGAATGAGGGTTTTGAATCCGCATCGTAGGTGCCCCAGAGTTTGCCGGAATACCTCATTGAGAAAGTCAATAGCTTAATTTTTCGAAATGCCATTGATTCACCGTGATATCGAGTTGACAGACGGATTGGCTTTCTTTAATGATACAGAGTAAGTATGGCCATGGGTGATGCGTAACATGGTGCCGCGTTTCAATAAAACTTATTAGCGCTGTGGAGACTTAGAGCTATTCGAAAAAAATAAGAATTTAAATCTTTTTAAAAAATTAACTAGTCCTAATAACCAGGGTTGCTTTGAATGCGATGACTACCAAATAAGTGGTTTCCAAAGGTCCGGTAGCTCGTTCACGCTGCGAATTGAAGAACATTTTGTAGTTTGTGGTGAAGAAAATGAGAAGATTGGTGACTGCTAAATATAACAGAGGCAGATTGGTTTATGGATAGGTGTCCATTCAATGTACTTGTTTTGCTTGCCCATCGACAGAATAGTTGCTTGTGATGAACACCGAGTACGAATCGGGTCCTACCGGGCTATTTTTGGTAACCTTAGGACTCTTTCTTTCGGTCCCTCTCTCTCTCTCTCTCTCTCTCTCTCTCTGTGTGTGTGTGTGTGTGTCTCTCGTTCTTTCTCTCTCTTTCTCTCTTGAACAAAAGCGCAGAACGGCAACCTTTTAGAGAATGCTTTAAGTCACGATATGTGAATCCGACGGAATATTCATGTAAGACTCTATGAAAGTATTAGACTCTTAAAAAGTTGTACACTCGTGTAGATAAACAGAGGCTTAAACGAATCAAGTGACGAGAAGAGCAGTGGGTGCAATAGGGCAACCATCCCGTTTTTTTTTTTTTTTAAATTAAGTAGAAGTTAGCAGTAAACTAATTTATCGATGCTTGAAGGAAATATCCTATTAATCTTAACCTTTTTATTTACGGCCTATTCTTTTAACGGTAGGGTATGTTGCGATATATAACATCTATAATGCCGAGATATTTGCAAAACTCCGGACCGTAGGCGTCTGCGATGGCGAGATATCCTATTAAAGAATATCCTATTAATCCTATCTATCCTATCCCACTATTTCCTCCAATGAGTTCAACTGGCTCGGTGCTTAAAGGGCCACTGCGATATATCGTGGTGGTGTGGTTGAATTCCGTCACTAAGGCCAGCAAAGCCTTTCTTCACTTTGGATTGGGTATATTGGTATTAGTCTTGTCTGGGAAAATAAAAACACTGCATTAATATATCGGTAAGCCCTGAAAGTTATTAATGTGCTGGAAATGCATTCAATCACCTCAACTGCGCTATGAATGGAAAGCACAGTGCACCTTCACGGAGTTTATTACTTCCAAACACCTTACCTATTCATGTGCTTTGTCGTGCTGTGCAAACTCTGAGATTCAAACGTAAAAAAAAGTTGCTGAAGATGACTACGGTACCTATAAGAAACCAGCTGCCACAATGAAAGTATTTCGTGTAAAAGCACCGGCAAAGCCGAGGATTTACGTTGAGATACCCTCTTAAAGAGCATTTAAAATAAACCACACTAGCGAATGACGAAAAGTGGAACACTTTCGTCTATTGGGGCTTCACATCACGGTTTCAACAACATTCCATCAGCATTTCATAGAAGGGAAGTTTCCATTAGTTTTGTTTGTCTGAATGCGACTAGTCGATTGAGAGCGATATTTCGCACGACAACAGTGCAAATTCTCCTTGAGTGGCTAAGAAAAACGAAGAAGACGTCTTTATGGGGTTTGCTTTTAATTTTTTTGCGTTAATCAGCTGCTGAGTTAGAGCAGAAATTAATCGCATTACTACTTCAGATCAGGACCAGAGACAGGGATCTCGCTACGCCCCATCACTTTATTAGCTTACAAAGCTGATTTCAGTGTTATTTAAATTCAAACAGCTGAATTCGTCGTTTTCTCTCTTAGCAATCGCGAGGTTGTTCAACAGCATACGTTTACTTCCATACAATAACACACATACAACACAATCGTAGCTGACGTTTCGGCAGAATCGCCTTCTTCAGAGCCGCTTTTTTCATCTGTCTTCCTCGGTGGAAGCGACTCTAAAAAGCGGCTCTGAAGAAGGCGATTCTGCCGAAACGTCAGCTACGATTGTGTTGTATGTGTGTTATTGTATGGAAGTAAACGTATGCTGTTGGACAACCTCGCGATTGCTAAGAGAGAAAACGACGAATTCATAATTCAATGCCGAGGTTAATAGAAAGTCGATCCTGGATACTCAAACCGCTGAATTCATACTAATTTTGAAATCTTGTCTGATTAGAGCACTTGTCATATTCAACAAGACATAACCTATCTGTTCTTGACAGTTCGTTGTTTTCGTGACAACGGAAACCCACACATTTCGTGTCGATCGTCGATCGTTCGTCTACCTGCTCGTCGTGGCTTGATACGACTCTTCGACCTTTCCTAGCGCTATCAAGATTGTCCTCTGACAAACAGAAAAATATATTATTCATTTTCGTAGCTATTCTTTTTTTCTTAAAAGTGCATGGAGCTGCTGTCAAGTTAGGAATTTTTTCTCGTGGTTGGAAATTTCTCTCCATTACATTTCTATTCTTCGCTTTCAGCTAGAGCGATCAGAATCTTTCGGTGCTGGTCTTTTGAAATAAGTCTGCTTGCTGAAGTTCTCTCTTCCTCATAAGAAGCTGACAACTAGAAAAAACAGCTGGCAGTCTGTACGTTACGCCTAGCAAAATTCCTCTGATGATCTTTTGATCGAGTTAATGGAGCAACGCTGGAATAGAATGACGATAAATTGGTCCAATTGAATTTCATCGATGGACCTTCTAATCCAAAGTGAAATTGCTCGTTTCGGGACCTAGGTCTTTTTCAATGGTGGAGTTTTTCCCTTTTCATTTGGATTAAATGCTTAATGTCGCTCTACGAACCCAAATGTCTTCGAAGGGTTCTTGCCGTTGTCATTACCTGATTAGCCTGGTGAAATATTTTTGAAAAATCCGTCTAATTGCTTCTTACGTTGTAATTGCAATAGGCGGCTGAGAGTTTCGTGTTTCGTCGCTTCCACTGATTGAATAAACTGGAACATGAAAGCTAGCTTATAGAAGAAAAAGGAACGAAAATAAGGCAAATAGGTATGAGATATACGTTTTCTGTTTTCTATGATTATCTCAAGTATGAAGGGAGGTTTCGATTCCAATTCGCGACGAATTAAAGCGCTTTCCGTTCATGGTCGGAAAATAGCTACCGGACATGACTGAGAGGGCACACCGACTTGATACATCACTAAGCCATTGCAAATAATGGTAAGGGGAAATTATGCACTCAGTCACCTCAGTCATACTAAGAATAGAGTGGAATGCATTGCTGGGAGAGAGGCAAGCGGTGAGTGGTTTCAGCCTTTTCCATTTCGAGGACACGGTTTTAAACGGCATGCCCAATTTGATCAAACTACATTCTTTGTAATTCCGAGTGTGATTGCCTATCATCTATTGTCTACCTGTTGCCACATAAAGAAGGAAAAAGCGAAACAACAGAGAAATCACTTTTCTACAGTAATCCTGAAGTACTAAATAGCATTGTGCCATTCAATACGGCGCTATTTAGACCTTGCGTTTTCTTTAATTGCAATTGGTGTGAGTGAAGTGAAAATATGTCTCGTGCGGTGAGATCGATCGTCTCAACACTTTGTGTCCTTTCTTCTTCTCATTTGTATTGTTTTAGTTCTCGCTTTTTAAATTAAGCATAGTTAGTTAAAAAGACAAAATCTGGCTCAATAAGTAACATTAGTAATGAAAGAGGTAGAGATTTAGACTATTTCTTCACCCTCGTCGATCCCTAGAATCGCCGCTGCCCAGGAAGAACCGCAGTCCTGAACGGCAAATTTCACTCCGTTCTGTGGAAGTAGTGCCATTGCTTATATCACAGACATGGGAGCAAACACTCTGTCACTGCCATTCCGAGCTCCTTTTTTCGAATGGTTTTCCCAATTTTTTGTCATTATCCTTCTTTATCTTATCTTTCCTATCTATATCCAAATGTTTACGGTTTGTTAGACTAGGAACAACCTGATCAGAAGAGTGTTGCCCTTAAAGATCATAACAACACTCAAGCCGAGCCAACAATGTCAAAGAGAGAGCCACTCGATGAAAACAGAGCTACTTGAAACATATTTTCGTCCAGCAAGAGATCCCTCGCAGTACATTTTCATTTTCAAGTCGCGAAGTTTTCCAAAATGCTAGAAAACTAATAATAATAATTTCCTTAATTCGCTACAAATTTAACGCTGTTTGTTTGCCTGATGCCGATTCAAAACACCAGTTTACTCTAGTGGACGAAACTCGGCTCAATTTGATATCGCCTTTTTTTTATAATTAAAACTATGACAAGCCAGTGTGCCAATATAAAACTTCCCTTCGCTTTAAAATTCTTCACTTGCATGGATTAAGGTGGATGCGTCCCGGGCAGCCGTTAGATGAGTTCGGAAATACACATGCGTTCTTACTATCGGGACAAATCGAGCTATCGAACCCCTCGACGTGGATAAATTGATACCACACTTGCCCACCAAATGAAAATGCTGACTTAATACACTGACAGCTTCTAGCAAGTCGTCTTAGAGTTCATGTATGAATCCAATCACCCATACGTTGTTGAATGGAGCCCAATGCATGGCGCACTCTAGGGGTACACGTACCGAACACTCTAGACTTTCGACATTAGAGCAGAATTTTCCACCTGAGAAGGAGTTTCAGAGATACCACTTGTAGTTAGTTCAATTCACCTGTTCAAGGGAGAGCGTTCCGTCGTTGTCGAATGGAGAAATGTACGAGCGCACGTCGTCACATTGCTCTTTGGGCTGAAATGATTGGTTTACGTATAGCCACCAGCACGACAATTAGGGTTGTACTGATCGCTGATGTCCGAATTTCTGCAAGGCAATTCAGGCAGGCACGAAAACAACGTCTTTGTTTTGTGGAAAACATTCGGAACGTCAATGAAAACTCGTTCGCACCACCATTTCCAGCAGCTGCTCGATTTTAATCGAAACGCCATTTTTCCTAATTTTTGCCAAATCGTCGTCGTCCACCACCAAATCTTCTAACTTTTCGAATATTTGAAAAGCATGTTCGAAATTCACCTCGTCTGCAATAAAATGCTGTTTTCAAAAATAAATCAAACAATCTGGAAATACAACTATAAGACTGCTGAGATATGAAAAGAGTTCGCAATCTGAGTTTGGCTTCGAACCTGCGATTACCCTTACCGGGAGCTCACGTGTTATCCTCACGTGTTTAGCTCGACTGTGTTCAATGCTAATTTGTGCTCTCCAGGCTATTCCCGTTGATAGGTGATTGCTGATAGCACCGATATAGTAAAAACATATCCAAAGAGAAGTAAAGGGCTTAAATGGCATTTCTATCAGTGATAATCATAAATTATTCCATGGCAAAGCCGTCATTTCTTGTAATTATATGATATTTCTAGTTAGTTTCAGAAGCAAGCACTGTATTCAGATGTTTGACCAAATTGTGGTACTAGGTTTTCAAATGGTCGTCAAGCTTTTAGCGGTAAAATCAACGAAAGGGTAAAGTGTTCGGCGTTTATCATTCTCTGAGGTCTACACCCTACAAAATGACTTCATAAAGCATTGTTAGAGGTGAATAAAAGCATATCTGGCGTATCCCATGATCTGTGGCGGCCTACTGATGTATTAAGTCAGTGTTGCCATTCTCACAGACAATTCTGGTTTCGATCTACTGACCATGAAAGGTAGGAGGACTTGGTGATTCAGAGGATCCAGGGACGGGCACGCAAACTAACGACCAAATGTGTATTGCGGGATACCTCCAACCACCGCTCTATACACACCCTCATGCCAGAATTCACTAATAATTAATCTCATCTATAATGAGGTGTTTTCACTATAAAAACCGCAACCGGAGAATTCAACGGAAGTCGTGTAATGACATCCGGCTCCTGAACCACATCACTGCTGTACTCAAGTCGACATTCTGCGTTTGAAAACACGTTTTACGTCAGGGTACTTTTCTTCGAAGGCACTAAAGCGCCATAATAGTCGTTCGTCCGCTTGAATGTTGCTTCTGGAAGTGATGAGGACTCATCACCGCCTGTGTATCGATGTACTTCGCAGTTTTAGCCCTTGTATTCCATCCTTTTTTCCTGGTAGCATTTTTTTGATTCATTATCGACTTCAGGTTCTGTAATTATGCCTTTCGCTAATATGAGAACAGGAGCTGTTAAAAACTTTGTGCCTTCCGCATCAAATTCATTGTTTTTTCTCTATACCAGTTCCGTGTAACAGTATAGGGATAGAAAGGTCTTTTGTAAATCTTTTAAGGCATGTAAATAAACAAATGGAAGCCCAACGGGCTTAATTTTACGACGTCACAGACTTTACGACGACGGCAAACGATAGTTTTCAGATAAGTAGAGAACTTAGAGGTTGAGAACATTGTAGAACTACAGAGGGAACTTTACTGTATGTCTTTAGGGGTGTGTATGCTAGTATGTTTTGTATTTTACTATGACCCACCAGCCAGTCACACTGCTGTCAGCATTTGGAAGTGTCTTGCAGCTTGTATCGAGTCCATTTCTGCACTTCTTACAACCACCCATTTCATTTGAAACCATGAGTTGTAATAGCCATTGAAGATCAAATAACACTCAGTAAAAGGGGTTTTTAAATCTACAGAATCTAGAAAAAAGTTTCATAAAACGAAAACAAAAACGGTTTGATAGAAAACGAGGCACATAGGACTCATCGCGCTTAACTTGATCCGAAGCCTGTGAGATATTCATGGCATTTCGTTATCAATGTATTAACGAATAAAGGCTGGCGTACATTCTCTACACTGATAGGTGGCGCACCAAATTCTCGGTATGCGCAAGGATTGATTCGTAAGGCAATTCCTGGACTTTCGCCTTCATAATGTCTCGAAAAGCAGGCGGGTGCAGAGAGGCAGTGGTGCTACTAAGCATCAGCAGGGAACTTGTTTTATCCCTCTCCGAGCCCAGCATATCTCCCATCTTTACCAGGCTATCTGGCATCAGCACATTCCTCTTCACGTCACCAAGAATCCTCACGAATTGGCCACACCTACGCGGAAAACCTGAAAACCATTGCGTACGATTTGTGTGAGGAGGCGAGATCAATGTAGGATTTCCTGAGATACATTCAATGAATGATGTCGGGTAGTGCAAAAAAATATATGGAGTTCTTATGTGGTTTCGCAAAATGCTTGGCATTGACACTGTGAATGATGAAGGACTTATGTCAACAGTTTAGTATGGGAAAACCACTGCCTTGGAAAGAATAGACCAGTGAGAATAGCCAATATGTTTTTAAATTGTTGAGCTTGCACGAGGTTGATAAAGATACTTCTTTCGGCTAATGTTTCGACGTCTTCGTCTTCAACAGAGTCGATGATTCGAGTCGATAGAACACAGCCGCTCTTCATCTCGATGTAGAGTCTTGCTAGTCGAAGTAGTGGGATTAGTGATAATTTGAAGTCTTGCGAAGAGCGTAAAGAATGTCCGGCATCGTATACGGCTCTTTGGCAGTATAATTATTCCTTCTCTAAAGTGCACGTGGGGGAACTTGATGCTACGTAGCAGGAAGAAAGATTAGTCAGTATTAATGAACCAATTGTCGAGAGCGTTACGCGAGCGCAGCCCCAGTCCAAGCAAGGAACAAGGGAATCCGACCGACCGACCTGTATGTAACGATTTCGAATTTTGGATAGACACTGTATCTAACAAAGCGGCTAACATATAACATGCGGCTACGCCTAAATGTTGCTGAACGTGACGACGATTATGCTATACTCAATTTTTTCGTAGTCTGGTGTGTACAAAAAAAAACCGCTCGGGTAAGGTCATCGGTAGATGGCTAGGCGTAGAAATAGGTTTGCAGGTTCCACGTCTGACAAACCGTCGGCGTTGGAGAAGCTATCGATTACATAAAAAAAAATGGAAATCAATCCTCTACGATGACATAAGCAATCGAAAAGAGTATGCATGGAACCAATGCGCTGTCATCTTCGTCCATCCACACATGCGCTGATATCAATGTCAGTAGGCCGCTTATTTGTTAACGAATGTGGGTTGTCAAACTCAACTTAGCGGCTTACATAGACTACATGCTAAGCGAACGTTCAGAAGAGTCGAATGACACCACCTCTATGATCAAACTCTTCTTTTAAAGTACTAGACAAAAGCAATGGAAGGTTCGTGTTTTTAAAGTGAGTAGAACCCTTCGAGAAGCTCCAGCTCACAATAGCAATGCTTACCAATGTTCATTTCTTTCACCCGACGCTCAACGAGAATGTAATACAAATCATCATTTGCACAGTAGAGTATTGCTTTTCCAATATAAAAAATTTTTAAGAGCGCACATATTTTGTTTCTATGTTTCTATGAATGTTTGTTGACTGAATTATGGAGTACGCTATAAACTAGACCATTTGTAAAACATACTGCGTAAGATCAGTGAAGCATACCTTTATCAGACGGCCATAAGCTCTCCAAATGGGAGTGAATGATTGATTTTCCAGCGCAGCAAACAGCCGAGTAAAGCTCAGCTTTGTTTAACGGGCTCTCGCGACCCGATATGGTCAGACAAATCCGTTGGAACTCATCACGATTCAGTGACATCACCAAAATCGGCACTCTTGTTTGAGTGAAGAATAACAGTTTTCTGCGAAGAGATGAATAAATTGCGATGCAGTGGGAGAATGAAGCCTGCAGTGTCGTACCAATTTGAGGAAACGTTGCCATGGCGACGGAAGCCTAAACCGTGCTGGTGGTTTTGCTAATTTTTGAGTTGCAGTAACGAAATAACTGGCAATGGATGATGAGAAGATAAGAGCACTTCAAAAATAAAGAATGATATACAGTCGTTTATTTGTAGCCTATTACTTCTTTCCGACAGTTTAATGTGTGAAATAAAACCACAATGATGCTGAGATATTCGCAAAACCTGAATCACAGGCCAGATTCGAGCTAGCGACTACCTACCTCTTGGTTCACATGTTGCTTACTGCAAAACTGATGCTCTCCTCATGTTTCCTCTTAACCAATTAGTAATAGACGGTAAATGAAAAGTTATACACTGTGATTGTGACTAAAGCCTCAGCTTTATTGGGCTCAATGCCAATTTGTGTTCCTTATATAATCCTAGGATAAAACACAGGTTTAGAGAAGGGTGGAACAAAGGCCTCAGTGGTGGAGTGGGTAACGCGTGAGCTCCGGAAAGGGTAATAAGTAATCCAGCCTTGTGTTCAAGTTTTACAACTATCTCACCATCATTGTGATTCCTAAATAAGCGTGGTGTCGCACCATGCATCCGCCTTCATTGAGCATTTTAGAGGTCAATGAATGCATAATTGGCCTTAAAGCAGGCTTGCCGATGTAACAAGTCAGTGTTCATATCTTCCAGAGCTTCATGAGCAATCTTATTTCAGAGAAATGGAAGGATTGGTTTGTCCAGACTCTGGAAAAAAACCAAATACTCAAACACCATCTGTGTATTGTAGGACACTCTGCTGAACGCCCACATTTAAAGACGCGAGCCTACATCGCCCCACATGATTCAAATATGACTCATGCGTACGTCTTTCCACTTAACATATCTCTCTAAATAGCCCGATTCATAACGAAATTTGTTGGTCAAAGTAAAAACGTTAAAATATAGAAAGTTTTGTTAATAAAAGTATCATACAATATTCTGCAACAGAAATGTGATTGGATACTGCAGAATGCTTTTTTTCACTTTTCTTTCTTAGCTTGTGATTCGAACAGCAGTCTAATTCATCAACTGAGATTTCGTTCAATGTGACGTGATGGCGTCCCCATTGCGTTCTTTCTTATTTTTTTGTCTTATTTGAACCTTATTCACGTCTACTCTGCGGATCCCAATACCTCTCACATTAATTTTGTTTCCTCGCATCCATAGGGCACGATGACCTTCCAACTTTACGCGTGGCTTCGATTGATGCTTAGGGATTTTCATTTCATCTTGAATGTCGTAGAAATCTGGTTGAGCAATTCTTCCTCGAGTCCTGAGATAACCGTGCAAGAGCGTTCCAAATTGGATTGCAGAGTGTGGCAATTTTTCCAAAGGCAAGTCCGGTGCATATTTTCCGACTCCGGAGGGATGAGAGGCTAGGTTGGGCCGGGGGCAGAATCGAACAACCGCCATGCTCGTGTTGACAGACATCACTGCCACTGTGCAATCCGCCTCACAATGCGCCATTGGTATTTTCATTTCTGTTTTTGCTCAAGAATTTTAGACTCTAAACTGCACTCTCTGTCGCCTTAAACTTTAGCTCTTAATCAGGTGCGAAACTGAAAAAGCATTCTGTAGAAATTTTTCACACGGTGGTAACAAGTAAAACTTCTAGTTTCCCGGTTTTTCACCATATCTGTGGGTTGGTGATCTTATCAACGTCGAGCTGCTCTTGTTATGCAGCTGGTGAAGGTGCTTTTCACCACACACGTGGTCTTTGGTTCAACTCTACTCTCAGTGGTACATATGCCTCAATTTCTTTTCGTCCGCAAATTGGTGCCAAGCTTGTCTGGATAGCAACACTGACTTGCTATAACACAACACCAAAAGTGTCTCGTAAAGGCCAGATTTGCATTCACATACTTCTACGATGTTTGATGAAGTCGAAGAACGAATGGCGCATTTCTTACAATTTAGCAACATTTTTTCTTCGCTTTTAAGGTCTTTTTATCGGCATACTTTCGGAGTATGGATCGTAGAAGCGACACAATTTGGCACATTGTTCGCTCCTGATTTTCATGTTGCTTGATGTCGGTTTGCACTATAGCGAATAGTGCTTCAGAGTTCAGCTACCGCTGATGTTGTCAGTCCTCCACACAGTATCTTGCTTAATTTTTGAGCATGCACGTGGTTGATAAGAAAAACCCCTCCATTCATCAAATAAGTCGTCATTCCACGTGAACCCGTTCGCTTATTTGCGTGCCACGGCAGCTTGAGGAACCGATAATTTTACTAAGTGGCTGGAATGCACTGAAACCAATTCGATCAGGTGTGTTTTCTTTCACAAAGAGACATTTTTGTTTGGCTTCTTGTTTCGCACTGAATAGTTTGACTATTGCAAGAATTTCGTCATTCAGTTTTTTACACAACCCGCCTTTTCACACTTACTACACTGATGCCAGTGCTTCTCCCATTCGATTTATTTCCTCGCACTTACCATCTGCATCATCGACGAAGTTCTTCCAACATGTTACGTGTGGCTTAGGCTGCTGTTTGAGGATTTTCACTTCATTTTGAATCCCGTTGAATACTGGCCTAGTCAATTCTTCCTGGAGTCCTGAGATAGCTGGTTTAAGGCGTTCTCACTTGGATTGCAGAGAGTCATTTTTTCCCCGACAAGTCTTGTACTAATTTCCCGACCCTGGATGGCAGAACAGCATGTTGAATTGGGAGCGTGACCGAACCAGCACAGTGCTCGTGATGATCAGGATCACCACCACTCTGTCACCTGTACCCTCATCGTTTATTACTTTGGTTTTTTGTGCTATACCTATTCTCTATGCTTTTTTTGTGTATCTTTCCATACTTTTAGAGCGCATTCATACTTCTCAACCTATCGCATGCAAAAAAAATTAACGAGGTGAATATTCGAAAACAAATGCGTTTAATTCACCGTCAGTTATGTGCTAAAAAGTTGGATCGAAAGCAATTCAGTGTCAACCCACTAAATGCGCGCTTGACGTATGAACTAAACGGAGAGCGCTGTAGCACTTATCGCTAATGTCGCCGGTTTATAAAGTTGACTGAGATAGGATTACATTATTACGTACCTGATACTTGAATGGCCCATCGTCACTGGTTGTGCAGGCCCCAGCGCAATCACCATTCTTCGGAGATTTACTGGTTAAGCCATTGTGGTTTCCTGGAATTCTAAGGTCAGCCTGGCCAAAGTCTGCTCTAGGTCTTCACCACCACAGGCAGTCGCAGGTCTTGTGGATCAGAGCGAGATTTGCCACCATTCGACTTTGATACCAGGACGGTGGTGGGTCCTGGTATAGGTTTACTCTTAGCTAGCCTTCCTGATAGAAACGTCGGACTCCTTCTCAGCTTGGGAGACCCTGCTGGGTGGATGAATCTCCCGCTGTGTATCGCAGCCCGACACTCAAGAACACCTCCCAGTCACGACGAGGCGGTAAATCGTTGCGGAGAATATTTATTGTCAGATATTAATAAAGATTAACAATTATGAATAAATTTCTGTTTTTCCATGAGATGAATAAGTTCGAATGATTTGCGGTAGCCCACCGATGTAGCAGTTGAGTCTTTCTATCCCCATAGACAGCTCTGGTGCCAATTTGCCCACCACTAACGGATGTAAGGTGAGCTTAATTAGACTCACGCTCGTCGTCGAACTAAGGGCCGGGTCAATTTCAGTGCATTTCCAACCAGCGCCTTGCATTTGCGAATTGCTTTTATCACTATTAAACTGTTCACGCCTTTCTTTCACTAATAAAGCCACAAACGGAGCTTATAAGTCGAAATGAGAATTTTCAGCAGAGGCGGCAAGAAGTTTTCATTAGTGTTTGTTCGTCATGAATCTTATTATTTTAAGGAGTTCATCTTCATTTTTTTTTTCATAAACCTGATCTACCAGAGTTTCATAAAAACTTTAAAATTGTATTTTGTTTCAAAAAGGAGAGATGAAGTTCTCCGCGATTAATCTTTAAGGGATGCACCATACACTCGATTTCACCAAGCATCAAAGAGGTGGTTAAGTGTAAACCTGGCTTTTACAATGACATACGGTAAGCCCTATGATGTCTGTGTTCTGTGCACTAACCATTTCCCAGAAGTTTGATAGTGATTTGAAACGGAGACGAACCGGCTACAGGGCGTATTGTGTGACATTTCTCACCGATTTGCAACAAGCTCTCTTGTGCCGCACTAATTTTCATAGAACTAAGTATCGCTGCTTTCTCTTTTATTATTACAGAGTTGGGGAAGGATAGTCCAGCGGTAGTGATGCCGGTCGTCACGAGCATGGTGCACGTTCGATCCAGCTTCGGGCCCACCAAGCCTCTCATCCTACCAGGGTCGACAACTTGGTACCGGACTTGTCTGGGAAAAGAAAATCACTCTCTGCAATCCAACTGAGAACGCTCCAGCCCTGCTATCTCAGGGTTCCAGGGAGAATTGTTCAACCAGCATTCTACGACATCCAACAATAAATGAAATTCCTCAAGCAGTAACCGAAGCCACACGTTAAAGTCTAAAGGCCTTAGAAGATGATGGATGCGAGAAAAGGAATCGAACGTGAGAAGTTCTAAGGTCCACAGAGTAGTTATGAAGAGGGGTGATACAAAATGAAACAAAATGGATAAATCTATTCACTTTTTATTTACTGCCTGTTCTTTTTTCCATAATAGGGTATTATTCGACATGTAGACACAATGAGACAGGTATTTTCAAAACTACGAACTGCAGGTGTCGGCGGTGGTTATCGAACCCGCTATTATCCTGTCCCTGGTTTAACGCGTTCATCACCACACCATGTATCACAGACAGAAAGAGACAGAAGACAACTGTCGTCTGGAGCTTTGTAATATCTCATCATCTCTGTTGTTAAAATGAATAACTATTACATAGCTTGTCCAATTGGCGAAAAAGTGGTTCTCCGCCGTTTATAAGCCTAAAAATATGACCACTTACGTTTTCGCATGATTTCAATGGTGTCGTTAAAACCAACTATCTATCTGATATAAGAAGTAGTGCTTAGATGAATGAAACACAATAAAACCTTCCTACTGAACTGTTCCACGCAATAAGGGCAAGCCTCACTCACCTATGCAGACTCCTCTACCACATTCACCGCGCTTAATCACTTACCAGGGACGGAGACCGAGAGCCTCGAGCACCACGCTGGCAGAATAAACCGGATACTGTAGCCTCATCACTATCACTAGTCGGTAGCAATCGTCAGCTTATATTTACTCATATTTCTGTGTGTTCCCAATATTTCTGATGAGGTGAAGAATTAGCTGTCACAAGAAGCGACAAACAAAATTAGTCTGATAGTCAACATATAAGCGACCATACGCATTTACATCAGCCAGGTTGCGGGTAGACAGAGCGAAATGTGTGTACGAATTCCCATGCATGATCTTTCCGAGGGTTCAGTTTTCCATGATGAGTTTATTGGACGTGCTTTCTGTATTCAACCGATATTTATATTCCTTTCTGTATTCATTCAACAAAGGTGTTTTGGCAGATCTGACTTGAGAAAAACTGCTTTTTACAATTAATGATTTACAGAAAGATCGTTTCTCGGGCGTGTATTTAAGTGTACTTTGCGCCAGGCAGAATAGTGGGTTCGGTCCCAGGAGGCTGAAGGATAAAATTAGGCACAGTCGGATATGTGTTGAATACTGCAAACAAACAACAAACGGTGAGCAAGTTTTTAGTGAGGAGATATTTCTAAGCCACATATGAAACCCCAATGCCAGATTCATCTCTAACTTACCCGCTGGGGTTTTTATAAAGCAGCCCACTTACTCCCTAGATGATACTGCATTTAATATAGTAATCATTGAATACTTCGTCACATAGAGACTCATCTCTTTGAAATTGTTGGCATTACAACGAGTTCCCACGGTTTCCTTCATTTTGCATCCCGTCGTCTTTTTTTGAATTTTAGATCCTAAGTGCTAAGTGCTAGAGTGGGCGGGTAGCATAGTGGTAGTGATGTCTGTCATCATCCATCCGTTAGCATGGTGCTAGTTCGATTCCGCACCGGGCCAACTAAGCATTTCATCTCTTTGGGGTCAGCAAATTGGTACCGGATTTGTCTGGGGAAAAACACTCTCTGCAAGTCAACTGGGGACGCCCCAACCCGGCTATCTTTCTCAGGACTCCAGCAAGAGTTCGTCTACCAGCATTCCACGATATTCAAGATGAAATGAAATTCCTCAAGCAGCAACCGAAGCCACACGTAAAAGTTGGGAGGTCGTCGTGGAAAATGGATGCAAGGAGACGAATCGAATGTGAGAAATGTTGGGACCCGCCAACTATTCGTGAATTGGGGTCATAGAAAATAAAATGCTGCTAAACTTCTAGTCAAAAACACGATGGGATAAATGTTTGCCTTTCAATAAAAAATACCAATTAAGTCTAGATAGTTGGAATAAAACGATTTCAATCATTAATTGAGTTCACACTATAGTTTTTCATTACACCTGTGTGTACAGAATTTTACGACAAAACATTCTTCCAATGGCTCGCCTAATTGCTTTGTTCTGTGGGAATACGAGAGCTGTATTATACCTTCTTAAATTACATACCGTCGCTATGTGGCGCATCAGTGGGAAATCGATTGAGCACTCCAGGTTAACATATCCACTTAAAAATAGTCTAGTCTAGTTAGTCTTAGTCTAATCTCTAGTCTTCAGACACTTCGAGCAACAGAACGGGTAAAACCTAACTTATGGCTTGTATCAGAGCGAGGTTAGGCATCGCTCCTGCTTATTTCCCTAAGCTTCTAATACCTTTTCATTTCTTGTACCTCTATTTTGCATACGATCGTTAAGCAGGTAGGATGCTCAGGAGAAAGGCTTTTTTCTTTTTCATTTCTTGCTGCCCTACTTGAATCATTCCTTAGACTAGTTAGACCATCTTTCTTTAGAAAAAATTCCAAGAACTTTACTTGATTTTAAAGCAGTGCTTTATTGTTGAGTATCCTTTTTCCAACAATGCACACATATTTCGTACTCCACTCCGATTTTCCATTAGGCCGCCTTCCTAGTGCTTGAGCAAACGAGTTTTGCTCCCATTCGCAAATACTCGTGCTAGCATGTGAGAATCAGGGAGGGCTTGTAGCCTTTCCACTATGTCACTTCTAGGACAAAGAGGAATCCTTGCACGTGTAACGATAATCTTAAGTGAAGTTAAGTTCTGAATAGGAGTACAGAGCTTATCTCCTGCAAAATGAACACCTTGCTAGAAATCGTAGTTTGGCAGCCACCAACACCTTGGAGTTCCAGCAATTAACTATTTCGCGATAACTGCTGTGAGAACGGAGAACATTTGCCTCTGTTCTGTTCTTAAGTTCTGTTTGCCCAATTCGTTGCTTGGTTCAGTCGTAGCCGAGAATAACCTTGTCTTTCAAATTTGCAACGAAGGTTGTCAAAAAGTTCTTAATATAAAAACTAAAGGATAAAACTTTGGACTATGTTCAAACCCTGAACAATGCGCCGTGCCTTCGACATCATCAAACATCGTTAGAGGTGAATGAATGCATATCTAATCTGTACAGTGACTTGCTCCTGCCTTATTTTTAAAATTAAAACTGTTGTCGTTTTTGTCGTTTCAAACAAATTCGGTACCATGTTTTAACTTTTTATTTACTGCTTAATCTTTTTGCTAGAGAGTTTACTATGTTAACTTCGAACATAGAAACACTGAAATGCGAACAAAAATCGGAACCTCAGGGGCTCTTTGAAAAGGTGACTACCCTTTCCAGGGGCTCACGTGTTACCTACTGCATTGAGGTCTTTGGTCCGCGTTATTTTCAGTGAGTTTTTCACTCTAGTGGTGCTATCAAGAATCATTTGTCAGCAGAAATGATCCGAGAGGCCACTCGACCAAGTTAAGATGAAGGTGCAGTGGAAATCACCTTTTAACCTTTATTTACTGCCGCATCGTCCTTTCGACTGCGCGTTCAATAACTCTGAGTAATATTTCATCCTGCTAACGCAACGGGAGGTTGCTGACGCTTACATTAGGGCAGGCAGAACCGCACAAGGTACTAAATCCTTTTCGAAACCCTGCTTGCTCACATGGGTGTCCTTCGCCCAGTGTTCTGTCAGTCCTGTTCTTCAGATGTTCCGATCTTATCGTGTCCGGACCTGGTGCTGTTCGATTTTTCACCGACGAAATGGCATGTGGGATTTCGGAAGGAGGAACCGGTGGTACAATATATCCATCCTCATCTATTTCAGATGACGAGGGATGGAAGTTGCTATCGAAGAGATCTGAGTAGTATTCGTGAATAATTTTCTCCATTACCTTTCTGAACGCTATTATTGTTCCGCCTGGGCGTCGGAGTGCAATCATCTTGGTTTTCTACTTGGCGACGCTTCAGTGGGTTTTGCGAATGCTTTTCCCAGCCACTGCAGCTTCGACCATTACTGTTGCTCATTTCTTTCTAAGATCTTCTTTTATCACCTGTGTGCATTGTTTTGCACGTTCGGACGTTAGTTGGCGGTTGCCTGCAGCTCGTGCCATTCTTCGCTGGCGTATCAGCTCGAGTGTTTTTGGAGACAGACCTCTCCTAGTGACTTTCGAGCTCTCAGCTTTCATAGCGTTAACGTGAAAATGTTGAATGATCTGATCGTATTTTTTGTCGATGTTATCGGCAACGGCATCTTCCCAACAGCCGACTAATGAATTGAAGAAGTCCCAGTTTACGGTGAATCTGAAACTTCGGTTTTTGAATTCAGCAGCTTTTTCTCCTTTCTGCGAGAAATAGAATCTAGCACGAAGGAGACAGTGGTCTAATGCCGTGTAGAATTTTGGGACAACAGTACATCGGTTTGTTAAAAACTTCTATTTACTATGATGTGTTCTATTTCGTTATGTCACTCTCCATTGCGAGACTCCCACCTCCAGCGTTGAGGGTGGGGCTTCTGGAACTGCGAGTTACCATGGATGGTCTTGTTCGCCATGATAAACTTAGAGAGTCGCTCACTCTGTTCTTTCCATTCTAATCCGTAGGCCCCAACGTGACTTTCCTCAGACGTTCCTCTTGGTCCAACTTTGGCATTAAAATCTCCATTGATGACCTTGAAGATCGTATGGTTTTCTGCGTGGAACTTTTCCATGTCCATGTAGAACGCTTGGACTTCTTCTTCGTCATAGTTTGATGTTGGCGCGTGAACGAAGAAGATTGTCAAAGCCGGTATTGATCCACATCTTTTTAATCGTAAACGTCCGATTCGGGTTGCAAGCTGTTCGAATGAATCGATGTTCATGGACAAACTCGTGTTGACGAGAACGCCGATACCGCCTACTCCTCTAGTGTTGTATGTTCAGAGGAACAATTCATCTCCAGTGTCATAGACGGCGTTGAATAGGTAGCGTCGTCTAGTCTTGGCCAGGCCGTCAACCTCTTGTCAACGCAACATATATGAAAATTATCTCTATCATTTTAAAACTGACTTTCTTTTAGTTTCGGTACTGCTAATCAACATGTACTCGCTCTTTGACAATTTTGCACAAGGTTGATAAACAGTTCGACTGGCGTTCCGACTTCTTAGTCTTCATTATATCCTTCATCCGAGTCGATGGTCCACAGGCTCTGATGAAGACGGAGATGTCGAAACGTTAGTTGAATAACATTGTTGAATAACATTGTTTCTTAATCTCGTGAGAGCTTATCAAGGGAGGAATACATATCCTTGTTATTGTTGGAGAACTTTCGACATCGACAATTTTGAGAAAGCCGCGAAGTTGAGAGGTTTTTAAAATATTTTTTGCATCATACAAGTGATGAGACGGTCATAGCTAGTGTTTTCAAACGTTGTACAATGATGTGAAAATTGCGGGTGGCCATCGCCAGCAACGAGAGTGACCAACGATGTCTGCTTTCTGCGAACCATGAACGAACCGTGCGATTACGGAAACTTGGGGCGGCCCGCTCCTGACGGTTACCAGCTCCAATTACGAGGATAGGACTAGAATGTGGTTCGAGCTCTGAAACAGTTAGCTAACAATCGATTACTAATTTGTGCCGCCATCATCACTTCCATAATTCCTATGCAACAGTCATTTGCTAGTAAACTTGACGTGAGATCGTTCAAACCTATATTCACTGCTTTGATGAGATTATAAGCTGAATAGCAACTCGACGCTTGCTGCATTACTAGATTAGTGACGTCAACTACGATAGGATTTCCTTGCTAATTTTAAAGTGTTTTCCCTAGCGAATGCAATTTTGTTACTCTTCGTATTCTTGTTGAGCAAACGCGAGGTGTTATTTTTATTCTTTGTTCACGAATAAGCTGACGTTTCGGCGGACCTGGCCTTCTCAGAGCCTGGAAAGGTCAAGTTGGCAGCAATCTATTTGGCCAAACACCTTCATAACGAAACAGAGAAAACAGTAAACCAGGATTTCAACCACATAGAACACAGCTTTGCACACTCACCGCTTTATATGAGGCTTCCACTAACTATGTCGCGTGGAAACCAACCGCACAAAGTTCACGTGGAAGTGTAATGTGCCTCTCCCATCAGAAGAACAGGCTTGTATACTGCCCAATGTCACGCGTAGTAATGAACCACTCTTCCTTGCCGTTCATTTTCGGATTTCTGGAACTAATATAGAACGCCTCGAGAGTTTTGCGCGCTTGTGTTGTCGATTCTCGTGCGAGGATCTTGACACATACTTCAAAGTCCTCCCCACTATGTCTCTGGGTCCTATGCGTTCCTAGTGGGGCATTTGGTTTACGTTTGCAGACTAGGTTTTCTTTTATGCGAAAACAGAGTGGTCTGCCCGTTTCGTCAATGTATTCGTCTCCGCACGCCTTACAGGAGATCAGATGAACTCGACCCGAGCTCATGCAATCATCGTCTCCATCATTAGTGCAAATTATGCAATTTTGGGTTGCACATAGACGGTCATATAGGCGGTTACGAACTAGCGCAGAATTTCTCCTACACCTATCTAGAGCTACAGTTTCGTAGCCATTAGAGATGGCTATTTGCCGCGCCAAGTTCCGGGATTCCTCTCTCTGCCCTCTTCCGTGCACACGTTGATTGCTGGTCGAAACATGTTTCCAACAAGCGCCTTTTTTCTTGTGAGATGGGTGGGAGGAAAGGTAATGGACCAAAATGTTTTTACTACTTGGCTTTCGGTGCCACTTCGTTATGTAGCCACTTTCTGACGGGTTAATTTGCACGTTCAGGAATAGCAGCAAGTTTTCTTTCGGTTTCTCTCGAGTGAACTTGATATAATCTGACTGCGTAGTTTTCTTGTTCAGCAATCGCGAGGTTGTTATACAGAAATCGTTTCCTCTATGCTTTTGTATCCCGTGCGTGGCTAGTGGGGTACTTTGTCTTACTTTTCGTTTGCCATCTAGGTGTTCTTTTATACGGATACACAAGGGTCTGCCCGTTTCGCCAAAATATTCATCTGCGCAATCCTTGCATGAGATCAGGTATATTTTTCATGTTCAACAAGAAGTTCGTGGATGGCTTGCATTGCGGAGTCATTCGATACGTTGGTGTAGAGCGCGGAAACATCGAAAGACTCCATCACGTACGCGTTGTTAGGAGACGCGTTACGTAGACGATGCAGGAACATCTGGGTATTCGGAAGATGGGCTGGAATATGTTTTGACAGCTGGGCAAATATTAGGGTTAAAACCATGTTATCCTATCCGTTGGCGCGTCTACACAACTAATGATAAGTGTCACTTTAAACAATGATGGATCGCTAGACGGAAGATCATCGTTGGATAATAACTTATGAGTTTTTATAAGCCAGTACAAGACGGGGCATGTTGGTAAGCCAACTTTTAGTTGAGATATAACTGATGGTTTTAAACCAACAGCTCTTGCCATTTTAACCCATTAGTTGTTCAATTTTCGATATTTACTTTTAAACTCCTTCTCAGATGATGGGCGATAAAGTGAAGCATCTTCCATATGCTTTTTCGTTATCTAAACGTCTAACTGAAGGAGAATTACGACAAACCCTCCACTCTTCTCACTAACGGATAGTCTTATGTTTTCGACCTAATCAGCTCTCGTACCTCTCGCATATCACATCTTTGTACTTCAGTGAGGTTTGAGGCTAATTTTGTTAGTCCGGAGGCAGAAACTAAGCCAAACACAGCTGAAAATCTGCTGAACCTCAGTGAATCAGTTTTGGTTCTGCATATAGCAACACATTTTTATTACCTATAAACTATGAATTCCTTCTTTCCTACTTTGGGACCGAAAACGTGTTGCTATATTTTTGAACAAAGTTTTTCACCTAAAAGAGTACCGAAATGTTTCCTTGCAGGAATAATTGACTTTTTTTTAAAACACAACATCATTAAAGGACATTTTATTGTTCTGTTAAGAAGATTGCTACTCCTTAGAGGAAGTTCGTCTCTTCTTTTCTTTCTCTCTTGTCCTTCTGCTCCATTCTCCAATGTTTTCCCTTCCTCCATTTCTCTGCCTTACTTCATTCCTCTCGCTTCCTCCATTCCTTTCCGTTTCACCAAATAGTAAATATTCTCACGAATGGTTCTTACTTTATATATTGCGTATGTTTCCTACTCTGTTTACAATATAACCTCAATGGTACTGAGATATTTATAAAACTTCGAACCACAGGTATCTGCGGTGGGGAGCGAACACTCTATTACCCTTTACGGGGCAAACGAGTTCACCACCACGCCATGCTGCAGCTTAATCCATTTTACTTCAGTGAGTGCTAATTTCTTCCTAAAACACTGAATGAATCCATTTCAGTCATTTTAGCTCATTCATCTTATCAATTACTCGTTGGTTAATGTTTAAGTGTTATTTTATTAATAAAAAAATAATACGTTTGTTTTCTGCAAAGTCTTTGAACCTAATACTGAGAGGATTTTTTCGTATTTGTGCTGATTTTCTTCGTGTCTAACTGCAATATTTCTTGTCATTTCTCCTAGTCACTTTCTTTTTGTTTTTTTTTTCTTTCTCATCTACGAGTTCTAACAATTCGTTCTCATTTTTGTTTATGGACAGAATGCAGTTGAAATTTTTGCAACGAACAGGTGTATTGGGCGAACAATTGCTTCTTGACGCTCCTCCCTTGTCCCTGTTTCCTTGAAAAATAAAAGTTTTCTGCAAATTAAGTGGATTCGAGCAATTTTAGGTGCAGGTCAGAAAGATTAAGGCAATCATACTGATATTACTCTAGTTTTTCACTCTTTGACTTACTAGTTATTTTAAGAAATCGATATCCCAATCTGCTGCAAGATCTCGTTTTCCTCTACAGTAATCGTCTTGTGGATTTCATCTCTATTTGTTGGTGTATTCAAATAATTTTCGCAATATAGATACACAGAATCGACTTTCTATTAACTTCGGCATTGAATTATGAATTTGTCGTTTTCTCTCTCAGCCGAAACGTCAGCTACGATTGTGTTGTATGTGTGTTATTGTATGGAAGTGAACGTATGCTGTTTAACCATCTCGCGATAGCTGAGAGAGAAAACGACGATTTCATAATATAGATATAATTTTCCCTCAAGACTATGACGTTTTCGTTTTTCGTTTTTTAAATTTTCTGTCGTCTTCTATCCTCTTTACTTTGCACATTTTCCCTTGCAAACATGTTTATTTTCGTTCCGCCATCTTAACAGAACTCTTAGGCGGCTCCTAGTAGATTCCGGTGGATTCACAGCGAATACTCTTACGACTTATAAAATTGTTTTCAAGCAGTCATTCACTTAACGATGAGTGCGATTAAGGGCAACTGTAACCAGGGGTCGAAAGACCTTACAGATTAGTTAAAAATAGAGTCTTTACAAATATCTGTGTGCACCTGAATAAGTTAAAAGACCTCCCAAATCTTCTACGATCCTCATGCAGCAATGAAATGAAGGTTTTTAGCACACGCACGATCGCGCCTAATTCGGTGTTAGGATCGCTTGGAACTACTCTTAAATCCTAGGTGTCCGCGAGGCGCATGAAAATTCGTTCAAAAGAGATTTTTTTTTAATTAAGCGTAGCGAACAGCTTTTCAAGAACTCCATCAGGCACAACATCTCTTTTGAATAAGCTATGGACTAGGTAAAAAAGTATATGTATTTGTACTTTGATAGGCTTACGTAAGCTTGATAAGTGATGTTTAATTTCGGGTAACCTTTCGACGGCTTCGTCTTCATCAGAGCCGATGATCCGGGTCGATGGTCCACAGTTGTTCGTGTTCTCGAGCCAGCGTCTTCGCCGCGTATCGAGCTTCATCTTCCTCAGTGGAGCATCTCTACCGATAAGCCATACTCACCGGCGTACCTCTTTTATACAGGGCGATGGATGTTGATAACAGTGATTGTCGGGTGACAATGACTGACTTGTTTTCCAGACAATCTACCCTGCAGAAGTCGGTATTATTATCAGCTAGTATAAGGCATAACAATATTTTAAAACAGACTTTCTTTTAACCTCAGTATGACTGACCAATGTATATTTTTTCTTCGACAAAAGGAAGTATAGTAGATAAATTCTTCACGGCAAAATACACTGTCGGAAAGGGTTATTGCTATAAAGCATTTTTCTGTATCGTAGACCCTTGCCACTCAGCTGCAAAGATCTACCATTAGTATTTGTAGATATTATGCATTCATGTGGTTTATTCTTGAAGGTCTGGTTAATTGTTATAGTTCACATTCGTAATAATTTTAGAGACTGAGCCCATTCTTTATACATCATGGAACGAACTAGACTAGCAATATCTTCCTTCATTGATAAGCTAATACGAGGGTCTTCTAAATATTTATTCAGTTAACGTTTCGATGTCTTCGTCTTCATCAGAGCCAGTGATCCGAGTCGAAGGTTCTTGTTCTTGATGTTTTACCTTCGTCCTTGTACCAACTCGATCTTCTTCGGTGGAGTAACTCAGTGATGAAGGCGAAGACGTCAAAATGTTAGCCGAATGAATGTTTAGAAGAGCCTCGTGTTAGTTTCTCAGTGAAACACGATACATTGATCATTTTACAGTCAAAGTCAAACAGTCTCTTGCGCAGGAAATAAGTAGAAATTCTTTATGATAAAAGCTGAGAACACTTTTTTTCACAAACATGTTATAGCAACTATTCCCAGAATAGTTTCTATTTCTTTCTATATCTATCTCTATCTTTCTATTACTGTATGTTCTGGTGTAGTGATCATAATCATTGTTTCTCAAGTTGCCTTGCAAATGTCGTAGTACGCGTAAATATTTGATCCCATACTAAGGAACTTCGATCAGTCTTGTTATGCAAATCTATCTTTACGATCTGTATTTTTGTTAGCTATTACTGTCCAAAGGGCATTATGCGTACAATAACAAAAAGGGCACGAGGATGTTTGCGACTTCCGCCAGCTGCTCTTTGGGCTTGAGAGGATTTCGAAATGGTAGCTGTACTTTTGTTAGCTATTACTGTCCAATGCGTACAATAATGAAAAGGGCATTGTGCGTATAATAACAAAAAGGGCACGAGGATGTTTGCGACTTCCGCCAGCTGCTCTTTGGGCTTGAGAGGATTTCGAAATGGTAGCTGTACTTTTGTTAGCTATTACTGTCCAATGCGTACAATAATGAAAAGGGCATTGTGCGTATAATAACAAAAAGGGCACGAGGATGTTTGCGACTTCCGCCAGCTGCTCTTTGGGCTTGAGAGGATTTCGAAATGGTAGCTGTACTTTTGTTAGCTATTACTGTCCAATGCGTACAATAATGAAAAGGGCATTGTGCGTATAATAACAAAAAGGGCACGAGGATGTTTGCGACTTCCGCCAACTGCTCTTTGGACTCGAGTGGATTTCGAAACGGTAGCCGAGGAATTGTTTCGGCAAAGAAGCTGGACCTGTACCAAATACCGCCTTCTCCAAAACATATAAATAACCTCGTGAATTGCTATTCGAACTCTCTCCAGCCATGGTTCGTCCACCTTTAGATCCGTGCCGTATATGTAGATTATCGTTAAGTCATCCTGCACGTAGTCATTATTGTACATTAACTTTATCATATTATTATTAAATGATAGTTGCGAATTGTACATTAGTTTAGCATCACCGTTACTACGCCACGCTTCCCATCACTCCCAGTATATCCTTATCATTATCCTGATCCTCGTCCAGCTTTCAATGTTCATTGTTCATCAGTTTGTCTGCGGTGCGTTGTCAGTAGCGGCGGTTATCCTCAAATGCGTTCTGTCTGAAACGCCATCGATGGCATGTACCATTCCTCCCATACGGTACGCCATGCTTACAAGGCCACTAACTGGCCACGTCGATATTAATATCGTATTGATGTTGCACTTATGTGTATAAACGGTTTAACTACCCAAGTTTGAGGTATTGCCCTGTGACAACTACGAAAAGTCTCGCGTGGCGTCTTCTCACGAAGTCGAGCATTTTGGTTAAAGCTAGTGGCTATTCGGTGCCGACAACTGACTCAAAGGCCTATTTTCCACTAGCAACTACAAAACATGTGACGTCGGGCAACACTTGCAGTGAGAACAATTTGTGGTGTCGAATAATGCTATTATTTCAATGAAACTGGTTGGTGCCGAAAATTTCAAGCGCTTTCTCACTTAGTGTTTAGAGGGCTGGTGCAATTCGCATCTTAGTGAGAAATGCGTAGAAGTCTCTGCTAATATTATTCGAAAAGAAGTTGGCAGATCTTATTTTATTTCATCGCGACATGTCAGATGTATAAGAGGCAGGTGTCGCAAAACACCTTTGGAACACAGTTTGCTCCCTCATACATTTCGCTTTCTAACTGACCTTTCACCACTCAGTTTCGCCTTTGTTTTGCGAAGAGTTGTTTTGTGAAGAGATCGATGGCTGACATTCTACATATACCATCTCGATTTATCGATATTAGTAGTGCTAAATTGACTGACGCTAGAGGACCCCATTTTCGTCATTGAACGCTGGTAGCTCCGATTCTCTCTAAAATTCTGGTACAGATGGAATGCATGGTGCTTGCCTAAGGTATTGATCAACGTTGTAGCTTTATCTCTTTTACTTATCGTTAAATATCGAAAGAAAATTGGTATAACTAACTGGTGTAAGTTTGCCACAAGGAAAACTACTTGGTAGCAATGGGCATCTGATAAAAATTTTTTAATGTTATCATAAGATGCTAAGACGTAGTAAGAATTTTACCGCGACAAAAAAACTGAAACGAGATTTACAAACTATGCTTTGATTTCCATGCATGTTCTTCCTATTTTATTTTTCCGAAAGAGTTCTGATGCTACAAATCGATACAAATCGTTGTGCTCAATCGATAGATTACCCAACAAAGATGGTTTAACAGACGTTTCTCGTAAAAACTATTTCTCCGCACTTTGTTAAACTATTAACCTAACACCAAGTTGTTACCAGACCTTAATAGGCTGACATTTCAACATCGTTGTCTTTTTCAGAGCCGGAATGATTCGATGGTGCCAGGTGGACGTGTGAGATCTTTGTTGCTGTGGAGTCGAATCCGATGGAGTGGAACACCGCTCGGACCTTGAACTTTTTATACACTTAGAAATTTACAAGAAAAACCTATTTCGGATGAGTTTTCACTACACTTTGCGCGCAGGGCAAAAAAAAACACCGTGGTCCCTTGCGACTGTCGCACGAAATTAGGCATAGTCGTGTATGTGCAAGAAACCTTGGCTTCATTACTCTGAGTGTGAGGGTTGCAATGGATCTGAGAGGTCTCTTCACGTATGCAATTAAGTCCTTGGACTCATCGTTAAGTGGCTGCCTTCAGTTATGCTGTCCGAGAATAGTTTTACAAGTACCATGAGAGTTTGTTCTAAGCTCTAGCGGGGTCTGTCAGAAATTGCTTGAAAAGCTTTTTGGTGGTCATGGAGAAAAAACATACCGTAGACTTACAAGTGAGAAGGAAGAGCAAGGAAGAAAAGGAAAGAAAAATGATGAAATTAAAGTAGGATATTTTTGAGTACAACCTGATAAACACATGAATAAATAGAAATGTGGGGTGAAATGAAAGTAGAACCAAATTAGAGGACACGTATTACCCTAGTCTATCTAAAAGCTGCACTTCATTAAATCGTAGGATAAATAAGAAGTGTTTTGCTGCATTCATGAGCCTATATTAGGTTGTTAGATTAGTTTCTATTGTGGTTGACATTTCGGGAGCATCGACTTTCAGAGCGGCGATGATGCGAGACGGGTGTCTATAAACGCTCATTCTTGCGTAACTTCATTCGCTAGGACTCTTTTATTCCATTCGTTCGGGGCTCCACTTCAGTTTATTCGACTCGATTCGACTGGACTCATATAGCTGAATTGAACAGCTTTGGACACTGGATTACAATCCTCGCGGCTCTGAGGTGTTGGGTGGGAGACGTTTGCCGCGGTTTAGCAAAACTAGGTAACAACCTCTTTTTAGCCTGAGAGCACAACAAGATTTTCTGGGGAAATCGTGCAAATTTAGCAAACGATAATGCTGGAATTTTTTAGCATCCAGTAACCAAAAGAATGATGGACAAAATCGTGTTAACCAGGCTGCTTAAGAGTGTCTGGATCTCTTATATCCACAAATACTCAGGATAGGGTTGATTTACACTGAACGTTTATTATTCCCGGAAGCGATTCTGGAGAAGGGAACAATGTGCCAAAACAATTATTTGTCCAAAACACCTGCATGTTCCAAAATTTTAAATTACATTTTGTTCAGAGACAAGAAATCCAACAAATTGTATTTACAGGAAGGGAAAAGAATCAAAGGGAAGTGAAGAAGGCAGGATAAAACACATTGGAAAGCAATTCTTTCAGGAGGAAATTCGAAAACTTCGAGGGAAGGAAACGTATTATTTTCGTGAAATGCGTAAACCATGAGCGGTGCTGGCTCGAGTGAAAGGTGAAGAGGATGACAATTGAAAAGGCAAATTCATTCGATCTTTCAGAAAGAAATAGCGCACACTATGGTAGAGTTGATTAAGGAAGAAAAGGAGAGAGATTGAGGAAGACAGAAGGAGGGGGAGGGAGGAGCGAAGACAGGAGGGAGAGAAAGAGAATGAAAGAAACTAGTGTCGCCAAGAAAATAACAATTTCTTTAGCAGAGCATCATAGAATAAGAATAAGGGATAAAAGGGTAAAGCTCTCGGCGTTGATCAATCCCTGAGGGATGCGCCATGCATTCGACTTCATTAAGTATCGTTGGAGGTGATTGAATATATATCTGGCCTTTACAATGACTCGCCGTGGCCTGCCGATGTATCGAGCCAGTGCTGCTATCCTCCCAGATAAATCTGGTACCAATTTGCCGACACCGGAGGGATGGAAGGCTTGGTGGGCCATGGGCGCAAGGATCGATTCCACGTGCGTGTTGCAGTGGCGCCTCCAACTGCTACGCCACACGCGCCCTGATCATAGAATAAGCCCATTAATAATGTGCGAAAGAGTAAGTCTTTTATTGTTCCTCCATGACTGAAAATATTATTCGCGAGGTTAGGATAGAACCGTGTTTTGAATGGCGAGAAAAGAAATGTAGGAGTTTTTCTACATGGCCAGACCTCAGATGTTACACTAGTGCTAGCACTTCTTCCATTCGATTCCTTTTCTCACATTCGCCATCCACTGAGGCGTTTTGATTTGTGACTGGATTCGGTTGCTGAATGAGGATTGGTCTTCTTCATGAATGGCCCTGAATGATGGCTGTGTAAATCGTCACTGGAACCTTGGAAGAGCTATTCCGCGCCGTTCCTACGCCTTCGCCACGAGCAGGCAGCGGCTTTTTCATATGGGAAGGAGCTTTCCACAGAAAAGTTAGGTACAAATATGCCGATTCCGCATAGGTGGAATGGTTGGCCCATAGAGCAGGCGAAGCAGCGACCTCGCGCGTATTTTCGAGCAGCACCTTTAACCGCAGCACCTAAGGCGAGTGAATAATTTACGCATAAAACAAACGTGTTGTTTACGAGTTGAGCTAAAATAGACGTCCAGGCGGATTTTCAGCAACTTTTGGCTTGTTTTCTCTTTCCGATTTAACAGAATTCTATTTCTTAAGGAAAACGGACGGTTTAAAATCGGAAAATAAATCTCTACATAGCCTCTGACGGTGAGCTCTCATAGAAATCGCTAACTTCGCTTTAAATTGATAACTTCATCCATGTGATGAATATGGGTTTAACCGATACAGTGCCTTTTACGGCAATGTGACTGTGAGCGTCAGACTTTTCTGATGATGAGTTCAATAGAAAATTATCGTTGTATCGGAATAAGCGATGTGGGATAGTCTCTACAAACCGTAACCGTTTGCTGGCGTTAGGTTTTAGAGCTTAAATCACATTGTACTCTGAAACCCACACTTGCAGTTGGTGACAGTCGAAGTTTGGGTGAAATTCCGTTGACTTCACAATTTCTACGCAGATCACGGAAGGACAACACAGTTGGTGTCACCACTTGGAAGACGATGATCGTCATCTCCTAGCACATTGCAATGTGCATCGGAAGGAATAATCATTGTTTGACAAATGACTAGCTACCACTACATTATACAAATATTTCAACACATATGTGACCGTGTAGTTTTTGCTGATACTTATTGGTCAATATTTGAAGCTCATCTTCAAAGTATACTAAAATCGAAGAAAAAGTCCAACAAGTGAGCGTGTACCTCAGGGGTAGTGATGCCGTCCAACATGCGGAATGCCCAATCTACGCAGCAACAAGTTTAACTCCATACTGAGCTCACCATGCCTAGCATCTCGCCTGAGTAGGGTTATTGGTGTCCGATTTGCTTGCACCATATCTTCCTTCTCTTTTCATCATAAAAATCCATCATTTGTTAAAATGTCGTCCTCGACAGCGGAAGGTCGTTTTGAAATGACCTGACCACTGACGAACTACCATCGCTGAAATTTCTCGAGATCGTCCATCGTCAACATCTCATTATGCACATTCTTTTTGCGCCCTGTGTTATACCACATCTGACTGCCGCATCTTTCACTTTACCACCAGGTCGGCAATGTACCGGTGATAAACAAGCGATAGAGCGAATAGGAGACCCGTGACTTTCTTGCCATTCGAACAACATTTTAATCACTCAAGCCTGACTTAATGCTATTCAACTGTTCTTGCTTTAACTTAGAGGGATCACTGTCAAAAAGTTTCTTCTCTTGCCTACTCTTTCATTAAGGAGAGAAGTTTTCGTCTACGGGTTTTTGATGAAACTAATCTGAAGAGTTTTTTTAAAGATGTAAACGCAAATCTGCATCACTAATTGAGGACTAAGACGAAATGCTTGTGAGGATGTCAATTTAATGCTGTTTATGTGATTCTGGTTCGACGATGTTCTCGGTTCAGTAGCACTTATAGACTTTCACTAATCACCTACTTATACGAAACAGACTTTTCATTATCGCTTCTCACTTCAATTTTTGGACAAATCGAATTTATTTGTCACTCTTCCTTCACACTTCAACTTAAGAAGTATTCGGAATTATGTGTTATTTTACCTTCTTTACTAAAAGCTTTAAGCAAATGAGTTAATATATTGTTCACTATTAGTTCGGCTCATTTTCGTCCCAGGCCAACCAAGCCACTCATCCCTCCAAGGTCGCGAAATTGGGACCGGACTTCTCTAGGAAAAAAATCACTCTCTGCAATCCATTTGGGAACCTTCAGCCCAGCTATTTCAGGACTCCAGGGAGAATTGCTCGAGCAACATTTTACGACATTCAAGGTGAAATGAAAATCTCCAAGCAGCAACCGAGACCACACGAAACATTACAGTACGGAGTAGTTGGTCCATTTTCTAATTAGAGCAACTAGTGAAAATAATTGGTAGGGTAGCATTCTAACAATGATATATCACACATTTATCAGTTGATTACGCTGTGTAAATTTTGGAACACAGAGATCGATGGTGATGTGTTTTTCTGAACCGGCTTACTACTTTGGATGATATTTAATGAAATAATTCACGTTGTCCTTGAAAAACAAACTCTAACAACTTCAAAGCAAATGCATCAAGAAAATTGCCTATTAGCAGTGCTCTCAGTGAAATCCTAGCACTATTCATAGCCTCTCAGCTTAGCTTGCAGCCTTGACAATTGGTTCACTTTGTATTGCAACATCGCCGCGTAGAACTCATCACCCAGCCATAGAATGACGCCGTTTAAATAAATCGTTCTCGTTTTCTCCATTGTTCTTGAGTACTAAACTGTCTGTGAGATGTCGTCAACTTTTTTTCTATATTAAATAAGAACCTCTACGTACTTCTATATAAATACCTAACAACCAGTTCAGCTATGGTCTGTGCTCACTAACGTCCTCAAATAGCTCGAGCGTTAAAGACGTCCTTCAGTGGAATTTCGGTCACATCGTGTTCACATCGGATCACTTCCTGCTGTTGTAACGAAATACGTTGGAAGCCTCTACTAAGCAAGACAGCATCCTCCATGTTGAATTTCTATTTAGGTAACAATGGGAAAAATGATGTTTTATTAACATCGTGCGCACGACAGCCGATCTGATTCGCTGTTTAGCTGGCCACAAGTCTTCGCACTATAGAGTGGCGACAGATTAAAATTCTTCCAATCCGACACGAAGATGCTAATCTAACAACGCTAGCCGTTTCCTTTTGTGTCACTTTCTCTCTAATTTAGTTAATAACACTAGCGTCTTCATTTGAGAGAGCATTATCAATTCTCGCATGTGGCGGGCAATTAGCGGAATTATTTGGGAGTGTCAGGCTCCTGCCATCGGAGACGACGCGCAAATCCGAATCGGAAAACTGTCCACTCACACGGGCTTATTGCCTAAAATTCTGCCATTTAGACATTTTTTTAGAATTTTGTAAAATTAATTCTTCTTCAACAACAACAATTTCCTTTAGCCTACCAATTCTCTGGTTTTCGAAAATATTGGGCATGTTTTCTGCTCGGTTTCTCCACTTTATCTGAGATATGGAGGGTGGTCATGGTTCACCATAAGCGAGTTTACCATAATTATTACGATTATCCTAGGATTCCACTGAGAAAGGACTCCACCAGTACTCGACCACATGACGAAGATCAAAAATTCTCAAGCGGCAGCTAAACGCATGTGGAAATTTTCGTGTATAGAGGATATGAAAAATCGGTTGAAATGAAGTAAATGCGAGTATTAGCCAAATATGTGGTGTCGAAGGGTGCGTGTGGCGCAGTGGTTGGAGGCGCCCTGCAACACACCTGGAATCGATCCCTGCGCCAATGGCCCAGCAAGCCTTCCATCTCCCCGGGTCAGCAAATTGGTGCCAGACTTCTCTGGGAGGATAGCAGCACTGGCTCGATACATCGGTAGGCCGCCGCAACTCATTGTGAAGGCCAGATACATTCGATCACCTCCAAACGATGTTTAATGGAGTCGAATGAATGGTGCATCCCTCAGGGATTGATCAACGCCAAGAGCTTTATCTCTTATATTTAAAAATCTCAGGTGTTTTGTGAAGGTACGTCTCGACCACTTAAGCAGTGGATATTTTTCTTGGCCATACTTTTTGTGTTGGGTGGCATTCGCTGCTTCTCAATGTCGTCTAAGCTTTCTTCGATCAGTTCGAATCTAGGGTTCACATTAAGCGATTCTGTCATACTGGCATTAATCAATAATTAATCATTAATAGTAAAGCTAATCCGCTTGTTTTAATTCGAACCAAACAAGGAAACAAAACACGGTAATGTTCGTAAATCTGATAGCTGAGTGAAGCAATCATGTCATTTGTACTGGTGTTTATTTTCTTACATGGCTGTACACATATTTTGCCTACGGTAGAATTTTTTCTTTCTGGGTGATTTTCTCATCAACAGCGATGTTGAGTGTTGGTCGAAAACGATTTTACTAAAATTCTGGGACAGCTTTACTAGAGCTTTTTCCGGGTCATGGTCGTGGATAGTCACTGGATGGGAGTGAGCTCTTGCCAGATTTGTCTGGTCTGTCCAATTTGAAACGGGGAGAGGCATCGTTGTTTTGGCCCGCTGTCGAAACAGCACCAAGCATGTATTATACTATGCCTCTAACCACTGTACTTTCTGCGTGCAATGAAACCATGGAAAACAGAAGAAAAGCAAGTATAAATGAACAATTAGTCACTATCTTGCTCGACCGTTCCATTTAAGAGTGCAAGAGAGCGTAGTTGCCGTTTTTCTCCACTGCTGACCTATCATTTTTTCTCTGTGCACCGTTGTTCTTATAAATTTATGTGAGCTAACTTTGTTATTATTATTTCTTTACTAATAGTGACAATAATGAGTTTGTCGTTTGTCGCACAGCAATAAAGGGATAAAGGACAAAGCTCTCAAAGGGGCGTTGATCAATCACTGATGGATGTGCCATGCATTCGACATCATTAGGCATCGTTTAGGGGTGATTGAATGCATATCTGGCTTTTAGAATAACTCGCGGTGGCCTACCTATCGAGGCAGTGCTTCTATCCTTCCAGACAAGCCTTGTACCAATTTGCCGATCCCAGAAGGATAGAAGACTTGGTGGGCCGTGTGGGCGGGGATCGATCCTACTTGTGTGTTGCAGCGCGCCTCCGACAACTGCGCTACACGCGATAAAGAGGACAAGATGTCCTATACTGTCTGTATATTCTTCGTATTATTGTTGTGCAAGCGCGAAGTGTTATTTTGTTCTTTATTCACGAACAAGCTGACGTTTCGGCGGATTTCGCTTTCCTCATGGTCTGGAAAGGTCAAGCCGACAGCAATCTATTCGGCCAAACACCACCGTAACCAAACAGAGAGAACGCTAAACCAATATTTCAATCCATTGAACACAAAGTCTTTGCACACTCACTACTCTCTGCGAGGCTCCCACTAAGTATGTCGTGTGGAGAGCAACCACACAAAATTCACATGAAAGTTGTGCCTATCCCATCAGAATAACAGGTTTATATATTGCCCGATGTCACGCGTGATACAACGCCTCGAGAGTTTTGCGCACTTGTGTTCTCGATTCCTGTGCGAGGATCGTGACACGTACTTCAAAGTTAGACCTCGCTGCTATGGCTCTGGGTCCTATGCGTGCCTAGTGGGGTATTTGGTTTACGTTTGCGACTAGGTGTTCTTTCATGCGGACACAGTGTGTCTCCGGAGAGAGAGAGTCTCCGCGTTTCGCCAACGTATTCGCCCCGCACGCTTTACAAGAGATCAGATAGACTGTACCCAAACTCATGCAGTCACTGTCTCTACCATTAGGGTAAATTATGCAATTTTGCGTTGCACATAGACGGTCATGTAGGCGGTTACGAAGTAGCTGGCGCCTAAGAGTACTGTCTGTATATTTTCTCTAATTTTAGTGCCATTTATTATCTCCTATTCTTAAAACGTTTAGTTTACCTTTAATCCGTATTTTTTTCCTGGTAATGTTTGCTCTGCACACTTTTTTGCACAAACCTCATCAATCGTCGCTTTTTTTTTACCTATACTTTCCATGATTCTCTCGAATTTCATCCTATCCTTATTTCACCTCGGATCCCGTGTTGATTGTTCATTCACGCTCGTCGTGTTTCCGATTACTACACTTCGCTTATGTGCCTGTACCGTTCAAAAAGTTTCGATTCCTCTACAGATGAGTTGCGAACCTCTCAGCTATGAGGTAGAGAATGTTTCGTCGCACGTTCTCAGAGTGATGGGAAGTCCTTGTCAGGCGGTGAGTTCCCTGCATAGAAATTGATTGATTTACCTCCACCAGCTGAATTGATAGCATATTGCAGGCCTTTTGATTGTGATAATATGAGAGTTCTTTTGTTAGAGAAACCTATTTATTGACCTTGAAATTGGTAATTCGTAATAAAGCCATGTGAAAGATAATCAAAAATTCTTGGGCTAGTGTTGGAATACCTTTGGAACTTAAAACAAAAACCACTTTTTTCCGTCATTTGCTCTAATTTTTCTAAAAATACAAAATAGCATGCATATTTGGTTGGAATTCTATGTTTAGGTGTAGGTATCACACTGATAAAATTTACAGCTCAAAATCCGCGAGATCCTGACTGGATCCTGCCGTGAATCAACTAAACCTTCATCCCTCTGTGCTCGGAAATATAAGCCCGACTTCCATGTGAAGAGATAACTCCGATCGAGGCAGGCCAGCAACTTCTACTGGTTGAGAGCTTGGAACGTGTTTGCACGATTATCCTAGGATTCCACGGGTAAAGGACTCGACCAGTACTCGACCACACGATGAAGACCAAAGATTCTCAAGCGGCGGCTAAGCGCATGTGGAAATTTTGTGTATAGAGGATATGAAAAATCGGTTGAAATGAAGTAAATGCGAGTATTAGCACAATATGTGGTGTCGAAGGGCGCGTGTGGCTCAGTGGTTGGAGGCGCCCTGCAACACACCTGGAATCGACCCCTGCACCCATGTCCCAGCAAGCCTTCCATCTCTCCGGGGTCAGCAAATTGGTGCCAGACTTGTCTGGGAGGTTAGCAGCACTGGCTCGATGCATCAGTAGGCCAGCGCGAGTCACTGTGAAGGCCAGATATGCATTCGATCACCTTCAACTATACTTTATGAAATCGAATGCATGACGCATCCCTCGCGGATTGATCAACGTCGAGAGCTTTATTCTTTTTTATTTAATGTGATTTCCGGCCATTTAAAACAATTTTTTTTCGAAAGTGAAAGGGTCCTTCATAAAATTCGATTGTCTAATTTATTCAAAGATTTTTTAAATACTTCGAAACCGACTTTCCTTGAACCTCGGTGTGCATAATCAATATGTATTCCTTCTTCGATGAGCTTACACGAGGTTCATAAAAATATTTATTACCGGCTACCGTTGCGACGTCTTCGTCTTCATCAGAGCCGATGATCCGAGTCGATGGTCCACGCTTGTTATTCGTCTCGATGTGACGGCTTCGCCTTCGTGTCGAGTCAGGTCTTCCTCAGCGGTCGAGGAGCGTGGACCATCGACTCGGATCATCGGCTCTGATGAAGACAAAGACGTCGAAACATTAGCCGGTAATAAATATTTTTATCAACCTCGTGTAAGCTCATCGAAGAAGGAATACATATTTTTTTAATATTTAAAGATGGTTTAAAATTTAGCGCCGATCTTCAATCTGTCTTCGTTTAGAGATATTAATCAATGACGATTTCTACATAGTTTGTTAGAAAAAATATGGTGTTGAGAATCTACGACAAAGTGTATGATGGTCGACTTTTCGTCATGATGTCTCGTAAAATGATGTGATTTCAAGTGAAAATCACTATGACAAGGTGAAAAATGAGATGTGGGTAAGGCGAAAGGAAAAAACGGTTAAGCTGCGTCAAGGCATTTAATTGAAGCTCTCTGATTTTAAGCAGAACTGTCATTTAGGAAAGGTCATCACGGCGCTTCACAACGTGTTCAAAAATCTTAAAAGGCTTATGACGGGTTTGTTCAGAAAGAAAAGAAACGAATATTTAGATGTGAAATTTTTAATAGATAAAAATTATTTTTGGCCACATTTTTCTTCCTGATACGGTTCTCTAATTAGCCATTCACTTAGTGTATTGCTCAAGGATTACGGAAACCTAAAGTCCCATTCCCCGTTAACTTGCTATGTGCGGAAACTTGAAGAAAAAGACGTTGAGTCATGGATTGCTGCCATTCCTAAAATGCAACAGAAAGCTTAGCTTTTTCTAATCTCTATGAGACTGATTCGGTTTCTCCTCTACATTGCTGTTTTGTGCTTTTTTTTGGATTTTTTTCGGGAGGAGGTGGGATTGCATAGACGTGCTCTGATAGATTCGTATAATATTAAGCCAAATTTTTCAGGATGTTGACGCAAATTCCGCGCTTGAGTTTCCCTTTTGTTTTTCAGAAAGCGATTGTGATTCCAACGGTGGTCAGCTACTTCATCATCTTAATTGTCGGTACCATCGGCAACGTCTGCACGTGTGTGGTGATCATTCATGTGAAATCCATGCACACCCACACAAACTTTTACCTCCTCAGTTTGGCGTTTTCCGATCTCGTCGTCTTAACATTCGGTACGTTTTTGCACTTCTTTGTTTTTCTATTAATCTGTCCTTTTCTTATTTTCAGCAAGGCTCACAGAAAACTAAGAACAGATTAAGATTAAGATTAACAACTTTTTTCTCTATTGTCCCTTCATCATTTATGCATCGCTCCAGCCTATATGGTTTTCTCACTCCTTCCCACAATCACTACCACTGCTACTGGCGTCCCCTTTGTTTCAACGTTCTCTTTCCTTCCTATTATAACTAATTCTCCATTTAGTACCTTCTCGCTTATTCTTCTTCATATTTATTCTGATGCCACCTTTCTCTAGGTACGACAGACGTTTTTTTCATTTTATAGGTCTTCCGATGGAATTGTATGGAGCGTTAGATATCGCTTATCCGTATCAATTCCCCGAGTGGATTTGTAAGGGCCGTGCTTATCTAACTGAATTTACCAGCTACGCGTCGATTCTCGTCATTTGCTCATTCACAGTTGAACGCTGGCTTGCCATCTGGTAACCCTTTTATTTGTTTACCAAAATCTCTGAAATGTAAGGGATTGGAAAAAAATATAGTGCTTATCACTTATAGAGAACGAGAACCGTCGCTAAATTCATCTATCATTGGCGCTGTCATGATAACTGTAAAATTGGTTTATCCAAGAACTGGAAGGATCACTGGATTCAGAGGGGGAGATGGGCCCAATCATAACGCTAAGCCAAATCGGTCATCCTAATTGTTCTCTCGTGAAGAGCAGCCGGCCTGAAGAATGGGGCTGGCGGCGAATTTGCAATCATGCGTTCCTAAGTGGTGATTTACTTCATTTTCTCACTCTTCCTGGCTGAGCAAGTCCCAACATGAGTGCATTCTTCGCTCTCGATGCAAATTGGCTGCAAAATTATTTCACATTCGTAGACTAGGAATGTTTTTTTCTTTGTTCGAATGCAATGGTAGCAATTGTGTTATACTGCTCAGTTTTCCGAGGAACGCAGGCTATGATGACGGAAATTAGTGCCGTGGTCTTTCAACCGTTTTTAACCGTTCTATGTCTTCAAGTGTTTTGGATGTTAGTATGACTCTTGAATTTTTACGAAATTTTTGTTTTCCATGAAAAGCGATGTGTGAGGTATATATTGACACATAACCACAATGTGAAGTTTACAAAACTATGGACCGCAGGTGTCTGCGATGGAAACGGAACACGCTATTACTCTTTCTGGGGTCTAATGCGTTCAACACCACACCATGCGAGTCCTTTGCTTCCACTGTCCCTCGACCATGTTGCTGACATATAGGTACTATCCAATCACTAAACAACGAGATTGAACTGGAGAACTCAATTCAGCATGGCCTGGTTTAGTTGAAGCGATGGTATAAATCATAATCACAATTATATACATATTTTTTCTTTGTTAGAAAAAGATGCTACTGCTTTCGGACAGTTCGGAATGGTATAAATTTTCTTCTCTCCGACAGTACGTGCTGTAGCAGCTGCCTATGGTTTCTCCAGAAGTAGACTACTGCGTCACCTCTGTTGTTACAAGCTTGCAAATGTGGACTGTAGAGCATATTTTTTATATGACTTCAAATCATAAAATAATAAAGCTTTCGGGGTGATCAAGCTCTGAGGAGTATGGCATTCATCAAACTTCAACAAACATCTTCAGATGTCACCGAATGCATATCTGCACTGTATATTGACTTGCGGAGGCCTACTAACGCATCAAGTCGGTGTTGCTGTTTTCCTAGATAAGTTTAATCTCAATATACTGACTTTAGAGGCATGAAAAGCTTTGAGAGACTGAGGTGAGGGATCGAATCAACGACATGGATATCGGAGGGCACCTTTACCACTGCGTTATGCAATTTCAATAAGAAGCGAAACTAGGATTTGTTCAAGAGACTGTTCTAACCACATGGACCAAAATTTTATGAAGGATAGTCTGAAGACGACTTGTGTATCCTACATTATTCATAGTTTCGTAAAGCTGATGGATAGTACAGTTAACATATACTACGACCTACGGGGATGAAGTAACCCTTAGTTTTGGCTCTGACGGGTGATTGCTGATAGTAAAAGAACGATAGAACCAGCCGAGAGACAGACGAAACAAAGGACCCGCATGGTGTGGTGAGCGCGTTAGCCCCCAGAAAGAGTAATAGTGTATTCGGTCCCCATCGTAGACCGCAGCGGTCCAGAGTTTTGCAGATACTCAGCATCATTGAAGTTATATTTCGCAATATACCCTGCCATTAAAACGAAGTAGGCAGTAAGGAATAAGTTAAAATTGTAACATTTAATCTTTTAACTTTCACAGTCTGGTCTGTTACCAATTTTTCGACTAAGAGTTTACGGTAGACTTGAACTGTACAGGGCGCTGGGAGAACCACCGACTATGTAAGTGTACCCTACCACTGCACTTTACCTAAGTGAATGTAGTGAAAATATTTAAAAAGGAGCATGTGCTTATATCAATCGTAACTCTCTTTAATCAACCTATAACTCGGTCATGTGGTAACAAATAAATGAACAAAATCACTGGTCTTCCTTAAGGACTGAAAAAAAAATGTTAATGTCTCTACCGTTTCTGGCGAGAAGGTGATCATAGTAGCACGCTGGGGTCTTTAGTAGCATTGATTTACTCATCGCTGGAATTCTGGATGAGAATGTCGAACATTATCCTAAATTGGGTGAAATTGCAACAAAATCAATCTCACATTAAATCCAGCTCGTATAGAAAAAGTGGCGATACTCATGATAAACCATTACGATAAATATCTATGAGATAGACAGGTAGGTTCAGCTACCACAGCCGTCATAGTAGCTGTTACCTTGCTGTTTGTTGTAATATATGAGCCTCATTAAATCGTCACTTAGTTGATCAAGGCATTTTTCCGTTTGATTGTCTGAATAGTCACCATATTATTCATTTATTTAAGCTATCCGATTCGTTCCAAGTCTGTGCGGAAAATATCACGAGCTTATCTGACAATATTTGTGCTGTGGATAGTCTCGTCAATAGCGGCTATACCGATTGGATACCTCGTGAAAATCAATCGATTGCCTTTGCCTGAATGGGCCATGGGTCACAATTGGACCCACAAGGTAAGGACATCATCAATTTGAGAACATAAGACCAAGCAAGCCGCAATTTTTGAGTTTTGTTTATTCGGAACTCATACACCAAAAATACACAAAAACTGTTTTCAGCCTTCCATAACTCACGGATGGACAATTAATCACAAAGAAATTTGTTTATTTTGCTCGTGGGCATAATAATCGCATAATCCCTTATAGAATTCGACAGAATCGCTTTACTATTAAACTCAACATTCCTCCGTAACTTCCATTTTCTCGCAAGTCAGATAAAGAGGATTACTGGTCAGATAAGAGATTAAAGAGGTAAGAGGGAACTACAGAGCCTGGAAAAAGTCCATTAATCTTCGGTCTACAGAGCTAAATGTTTCCATAGCCCTAAGAGAAAATGCTCAAGGTCTCAAGAAGATTTCAGCGGCATGAGGAACAATTTTTTCTAACACTTGCTTTTGTCGTCATTTGTCAAGTGGCACTTCTGTGGAGATTATCTTTTTCCGATAGCTTATTTTGGAGCACACATCCCTTTTCCTGCACTTCTTATAGTTATTCAAAAGCTTACCCAACGCAGATGCTGTGGAGGCCATAGACGGTGAAAAAGCACTCTCTACATTTTACAATTTGCCAAAAAAGACCTTTTTTGACGAGTTCATTACACAGTGGGAGGCTGTCGCTATTGACAAGAGTGCCCACTAAACAGACTGTTTGAGGAGAGGACAGTGGCACCAGTGCTCTATTTGGGCACGGTGTCAGACACTTAGGAACATCTCTTCGTTGTGGTAGGTTGGTAGGTCATTGATGAGACTTCTATGGCGTTGTCGTAATATATTGCATATTCTGCCTTACAAAAACTACTGTATGTAGAAAAACTAGGTATTAATCAACATAAGAGTTCCACATAGTGTGACTTATTTCCAACAACTTTTCTCATGGCATTCTACTGAATTTTTAAATCATATGCCAGCTTTCCCCTTACTGATAGTCGAATGACAAGAGCGGGTGCCACTGAATTTTCCACTTTTCCATGTAGTGTGCAAAAGTGGCACAATGGGCTCTACTTGCCCTAGGGTCTCGTTGAGCACCGTGCCATTAATCTGTGGTTTTCGCAAGAAACTTCAGCCATCGGATCGGTAGTCTACTTCCATAGGAATAAGGATAAGAAATACTCCTAGCATCATCCTTTCGGCTATACTCTCAATAACGCTGAGTGATCTTTCATTCTGCTTCCTCAGCGACCAGGTTTCTGATATATACTTTATAGAATGAAGTACCGTTGAGTCGAAAAGGTGGATAAGGAGTCGACTGCTCCTTGTTGTGCTCGCTATATCCTTGATGCACGCAAAATGTTTCCCTAGCCTCCTGTTTCCTCCCGCTCAACTCTGGAGTTAAATCGTTCACCATGTTGATTTCTCGACCTAGATAGGCGTAGCTGGAGCATTCGGAAGTATTTATTACGCAGAGCGCGAATAGGACGTACGAAAAAAACCCGTCGTTCACGAACCTTTTGTGAGATTTAGTCGAACATTCCACAAACTTTATCAAAGTCCGCATGCATTCGTTCTGTCTGGCTAACATGTGGTATTATAGGAGCGGTGCCATTAATAAAACGAGCATGGTGTAATTGCCGACCATCAATTTTCACTGCCATTTTATCTAGTTGCTATATTCGAATAACGTTGCTGTAGGTGGCGGTTAATAATTTGGCGAGATAGTATCGCCTTGTTTGACACCTCTTTTGACGTCGATGTTATTTAAGACCGTTGTAGAACGGTGATATCTTGGTTGCGAAATTTTCATATGACTCACCAAGAATCTTTACATACTGAGTAGGGAAACCCTAGGTCTCCTGGACTTCCATGGCTACTTCTATCTCAATCGAGTCAAAAGCTTTCTTTAAATCGATGAAAGTTGGACAGCGCGATCTCTTGTACTCTTCCGATACTTCACTGAGCTCTGTTATCGTGTGTATGTGGTCCGTCGTACTGAATTCTTTGTGAAATCCTGCTTACTCACATAGCTATCTCTTGTACAGTGTTCTATCAATCTTGTTTGGAATCACTCGATTAATTAGTTTGTAGACAACAGACAGCAAGCAAATTGAGTGACAGTTGCCGATGTTGTGGATGCCACTCTGAACCTTTCTTTCTAAGAAGTGACATGTGAAGTGCCGAACTAGTGTGTTTATGAGTACTGGAGGAAAGTTCTTCAGGGATTGAGATTTTATCTCGTGCGATCCTGGTGTCGTCCGATTTTTAACCAACGAAATAGCACTTCGGATTTCGGAAGGTAGAACCGATGAGACGAAACATACATCCTCCTCTATTTCATGCGAGGAAAGGAAGACGTTGTTATTGAGAAGATCCGAATAGTAATCGTAAATGAATTTATCCGCGTTGCTTTCTGGAAGCTGTAGCTGTTATCTGCTCCTCGGAATGCGATATTCTTGGTTTTGTAATTGACGGACTTTCGGTGAGCTTTGCGAATGCTTTTCTTTTCACCCAGTCTTCGACCATAACTGTTGCTATTGTCTCTTTAAGATCTTCTTTTGTCGCCTGTTTGCATTGTTTTGCGCGGAGTGGTTGTCTATAGCCCGTACGATTCCACTCTGGCATATAGTGTTTCTGGACGCAGACGTTTCTTGGTTCCCCTTGAACTTCAAGCTTTCATAGCACTCACATGAAGACGTTGAATGAGCCGATCGCATCCGATGCCGATGTTGTCGAAAACAGCCTCTTCCTAACAGCCGACAAATAAACTGAATAAACCCTAGTTTATGGTAGTTTTGGGATTTATAATTCATCCATAGCTCTGGTCCGAATTTTTGCCCGTGTAGACAACAATCTTTAGTCTGTGACGGTCCTAAAAACACAATAAGATTGTTCTCAAAGCTATGCTTTTTGTGTGGAATATATTGGCAGACTGGTACCCTTACCGTGGTACGACTGGTTCATCAACGCACATTTTCTTGCCAGCTTTGTAGATTCGCTTGCTGTTTCTATTGAAAACTTCGACAAACGGCCTTCTACAAATTGTCTTCTCCATCATACACTGGTTTGATACAACATCGCTAGGTAACTGCTAAAACAACCACCGTTTCTTGCGTGCTTTTCACTTATTGAGGAATACCAGCAGCATCGAGTTCAGAAAAAAATGTGCCGGTCCAGGTGAAGAAAAGTATACTGAAATTCAAGCTATAACGATAATCTATCCTCTCTTCCCTAAACGACATAGACGACTTCTGTGAGAAACATGTTTCGAACCATCAGAAATGTGTGTGCGGGAAAAAAGCAGAACGAGGATAACTTGAATTGGCGTTTCAAATGGCCATTTCCATTGGCTATAAGATGGTAGCTGCTTGGAATCGGTTTAGAAGAAGAACAAATTATCAAACGACAAATCCAGCGAACACAAGGTCCACATTTAAATCACCCTTTATTTCCAGCTTTATTACAGCTATAAAATGATGCCTAAAAGGGCCAAACTGGATAAATTGGTAGTAGTGATTAACTGCTACCGAACACTACATCGCCAGCTAGTTTTTGACTGTTTCGATGACCGTCTATGCACAACGCAGAATTGCGTAATTTCCCCTACCGTTAGAGTTGGTTATTGCATGTGTTGAAATATTGTGCACCTAATCTCTTTTGAAGAGTACTGAGAGGAATACTTAGGCGAAACGTATGAAGAGCTCTGCACCTGAATAAAACAATTGGTTAATGAAGAATATGAAGTAACAAGAAGTCCTCCACTAGGTAAAGCCTAGCTTAAAAAGCACAACGAAGAAGATTTTGAGGTAAAAGTCACTATTTTCGCACAGGAACCTAGGATATGAGCGGGTAAAGCTCTGGAGGTCTCCCGGACGGATTCCAAATATTCAAAGGTGAGCTGCAGGAAGTAATTTTAACTCACTTCAGCTAACTTCGTGTACGTCGGGACGATTTTTTGACCTGTAGCTGGCACATTTTTCGTCCATATCAGTGCTGTGCGGCTGGTTTCCATCAATAAGAGAAAACGTACGGAATGCAATAACTGGATTTTGACTCTTCCTGCTCCTTAAAAAATAGAGCTTTTGCTGTTGATCAATCGGTGAGGGATGCAGCAAGCATTTCACCTTATTGAGAACTACTAGAGGTGATTGAATGCATATCTGGCCCATACAACGACTCGCTGGGACCTACCAATGTATTGAACCAGTGCTGCTATCCTCCCAGATAGGTGGGTGCCGATTTGTGGACCACGGAGGAATGGAGGACTAATGACCCCATTGCGCGAGATCAAACCCATGTGTATTTCAGGGCACTTCTACAATTGCGCTACATTCGCTTTATGTTCTTATGGAACTATTTGGCCTAATAGATTACGTATCACCGTGATCTTTTCCATGTTCTGAAAAGGACGAAATCTTCCCAGACATTAGTCATTGTAGAATAAATACTATATTAACAAGCTTATGTCCGCTCATCAGGAAAGCGGAAATAAAATTCTAGACCTACTGTGTTTTCGCGCCGGCCTTATTGAGCGCTAAAATAAGCGACACATTGATAGCATGTTTATTTACTTCATTGAAAAAGAATGCTTTGTTAAGGTCTCTGATGACTACGAGACAACGAAAAACACTGAGTTTTGCGCTATGGACGTCGAGAAACTGGAACTGCAAAATCGAATCATTATTTTTGCGTTCGTCGCATTTTTTATGGTGCCCGGTAAGCTTGGCAATCATCTTCTGTCATTCGTCGTATTACCGTTCCTATGCCATTTCGCTGTCAGATTTTTTAGCGTGTGGATGCAGTTTAGACGTTTTCCAGCTGTAGTTATGACGATGATGTACACACATATCGCGGCTAGAATCGCCATCACCGATTCGCTGCTTGTGGGCAATCCCAAAACAAGAACGAAGAGCAGAAATACCGTGATCAAGATGTTAGGTGAGTCGACAGCTGAGTAACATCCCTTAGTCGATGATGAATCCACATGAACAATTACGGTATTGCGCACCGAAGGGCACTATCACCTCCTTTCACAGTTTATTTGACATATCCACTTTTATTTTACTATAGGTGTAATTGCAGCATACCAGCATGATGATCAAAAACACAATTATGTTACTTCCACGACCGACTTTCTGTTAACCTCGGCATTGATCAAGTAATTCTTCGTATTCTTGTTGAGCAAACGCAAAGCAAACAATTATGCTATGTTGTGATGGTTTTTTGCTTTGTTTGAATCTATTTAGACATTTGGTCAATTTGCCTACAGTTTCGTTAGGGTCAAACTTTCACAATATAACTTCAACGATGCTGAGATATTTGCAAAACTCCGAATCTCAGGCGTCTGCCGTGAGGAATGAATGTGCCATTTCCCTTTCCGGGGGCTAACGCATTTATCACCACACCATGCGGTTTGGAGTTTTGCTAATATCTCAGCATCATTGAAGTTATATTTCACAACATACTCTGCCATTAAAAAGAGTAGGTAGTAAATAATAAGCTTCCAGATTCACACTCACCCCAAATAAACAGACCATTCTGAGAATGGCGGTTAGCCAAACATGGATGTGGTTTAGTTTCCGGTGTGGTAGTTCGTAGTTCGTTTTTCCTGATTTGAATGCAGTAGGTTCATAAGCTTACGCCGTGGTCAAAGCCGTGCGGGAGTCAAGGGATTCATAAATTGTAGACCCTTAAAAGAACCTCTTCTGCTAAAGTAGTCAGTGTCGTGAGAAAATTCTACAGTCAAAGCAGCGGGGTACCCTTTAATCCGCAACGGTCGACAAGTGGTAATGGCACTTGGGAATGTTTTGGCACAAATAAATCGAGCTTCTAGCGGAAACCACACTCAACAGGCAGTTAATAGAGGCGAGGATAACGGGTTTTCAAGTCATAGGCAAACTCGCAAAGATGGCTATCAGTTCGCGTAGGTGATGGTTGCAAGGCAACGAAATGAACTGAGCAACGTCTGGTGTAATAGTTATATCATTTCCCTTCCCAATTCTACGGTGATCATCGTAGTGCCAAGTAACTTGAATGAGGTCACAGTCTGGCAAGTGGTTGGCTAATGGTGTTCGTTGTTCTTGGCGTCTGAGCATTTCGAAACCATTAAATTGTCGGTGCTTTTTTTATTTCCCACCTAACTATTTGGTGAGAGCATCCTGACGCACTTATATTCTCAGTATCGGTTGTGATATCGTTCTACTTGTGCTGGCTGCCGTTCCACATTCAGCGTCTTCTTTCACTTTTCATCAACTATCACGATGGGAATGTATCGCAGGCTGTGGAGACAACTTTCTTGCTTGTCTATTACGTATCAGGTGACTAGTTCTTATGAATTTCGTGGCAAATGCTTGACAAAAATGTTTTGAAGCTTTCAGGATTTTTTTACTATTCAAATTCGGCTATAAATCCAATTCTGTACAATGTTTTCTCGGAAAAGTATCGAAAAGCTTTTTGCTCCACTATTCTGGGACAAAAAATCGCCAAAAAAATCCGGCCACAGTGGTACTCGAGGAAAAATCACGCACCGTGAGTAATGTTGGCTTCCCTTTATGAGGCATTACAATGCAACATATTTGGGTACACTACCCCCTTGAAAATACGTGTACCATTAAAACATTGCTGTCAATCAATTTGTATGTTCTATATCATATGAAAACGCCTTGACAGTTTTCATATGTTGCAATCCAGTTATAGACGATCGCAAATGGGAAGCTCGTTCAACGCTAACAGGGATGCCGGTGCGGGGTCAAAGTTGTTGAACGCGAACGAAGACCGTGAAGGTGTTGGTCGTCAGAATTTCAGAACGGCATTGGCACTGGTCTGAACCAGCTTTTTATGAAATAAATTAATTCTCGATTAAACTGGGTCATTGCTCTCTTGCGTCCTTTTTATGTAACAGTTCATTTCACTACTGCTGTTGTATTTATTTCTTTCACACTTCCATTTCTTGCTTGTGCAAATTTTTTAGCTTTCTCTTTTTGTGTCAACTACACTTCAGGAAATGACTTCGCATCCTCACATCGTTTCTTTTTGTCTGACCAAAACTCACACAAACGGACGAGCTCTTTTGGCCACGCTTGCGTTACTATTTCGCTGGCGTGTGATGTAGGAAAGAAGAATGAAAAAGGAACGTAGTACTTTTGCATCCCATTACAATAATTTCTTACGGGTAGCTTTTTTGTGAACGATAAAGCATCAAATGAATCTATTGAGTAACTGAGTTGATTTCATGTGTATAAATAAGATTATCGATCAATAACTAGCTGGAATCAATAAAAATCAGAACATGCAAGCGAACATGCAGTAGAACATTAACAAAAAGCCGAGAATCCGAGAATTGTCATCGATTGATGGCGTCGAAGAGTTATCAGCTAATGGTCTTCATGAAAAAGTGGGAGCACTGGGTATGGCGATGGCAAACGAAATAACTTCGAAAAGGGTTTTTTCAGAAGTAATTAGCTATTTTATTTATAAGCCTGGACGAGATTGGTGTTTACTGTTTATTCACAAATACTGCTTCGGGGGATTTCGCCTTCCTCAGAGCCCAGAAAGGTCAAGTTGGCTGCAATCTAGTCACAAACCTCCATAACTCTAACAGGAACATCACAAGACCTAGATTTCAAACACACTGAAATTAAAATAGCTTCTTCTTACGCTCCGCGCCTTTTATGAGTCTCCCAGTGAGTACTCCACGTGGACACCAACTGTATAGAGCTCCATGAATGACTATTGTGCCTCTTTCACTGTGAAACATCGCTCTGAGATACTTACTTTCTTTGTACTTGAATGGCCCGTCTTCATTGGTTGTGCGGGCTCCAGCATAACCTCTATTTTATCAAAGATCTGATGGTTAAGCCATTGTGGTTCTCTGGAATACCGAGGCCTGCCGGTCAAAGTCTGCCCCAGGTCTTCACCGCCACAGGCAATCGCAGCTGTTGCTGATCCGATAGAGATTTGCCACCATGCGACTTTGATACCACGGCACGGTGGATCCTAGTATTAGTTTACTCTTGGCTAGGCTTCCTGATGGAAACGCCGGACTCCTTCTTGGCTTAGGAGACCCTGCCATGGGGATGAATCCACCGCTGTAGATTTTAGTCCGACACAAAGAAACGTCTCCCAGCCACGATGATGCGGTAAACCATTGGGAGGATTGTTTTGAGATATTTCCTGCTGCATCTCTTTGTCAGTCATCACCTGAGAAGAAATGCAAAAGAGAACGAGGAATGAGTCAAAGCGGCAAAGGAGATGGTTTGAAGCTGACAGTTATTTATCAGCTTAAAGTTGAATGAAGAAAATGCTCCCCTCCTCTCATACTCACATATCAAGAATCATAAGCTAGTAACCTCTGATAACCTTACCTCTACTGGTCTATCAATGTTCAAAATTAGGCCCATTAGTAGCTGTGTAGACAGAGTAATGAATAGAATAACATGGCTTTTAAGCCTAAGACTTGCCAAGTTATTGAACCACATTTCACCCTTCATACTAACATCCAGAAGCTCTTGGATCATCTATGTAACACGCTTCCATTTATGGTTTCTTGATTTAGCAGCTGATGCCCTTCTTAAAAAGGAGTGCTTGAATCAATAAATCCTTAAATGGCGCGATAATATTTCGCATAAATGTTGTTGGCGGGCGCGTGTGGCGCAGTGGTTTGAGGCGCCACTGTGGCGCGCACGTGAAATGCGCCTATGGCCCACCAAGCCTTCCATCCCTCCGGGGTCGGAAAATTGGTACCAGACTTGTCTGGGAGGAAAGAAGCACTGGATCGATACATCGCAAGGCCACCGCGAGTCATTGTAAAGGCCAGATATGCATTCAATCACCTCCAACGATACTTAATGAAGTCGAATGCATGGCGCATCCCTCAGGGATTGATCAACGCCGAGAGCTTTAGAGAGCTTTAAATGTTGTTGGCAATGGAACAGAGACTAATACCAACATCTCCACTGGCCTTTAGGTCTAATATGCAAGCCCCAGCATTCGATTTCGGACCATTACTCCACCGTAGACACATAATAGTTTGGCAATCTGCTCTACACAAGAGGTGTGCAACTGTTTCGAGTCCTCGAAACAAAAGGGAAACAAGAAAAACCGACTTCCGTTTCTGAACATTCAAATTTAGCCCTGTAAAAATAACTGCACAACCAAATGCTACCGAAAGGCAAATAACAAAAACATTCTGTTTCATTACCATTTTTGTCACCCTTAAAACCCAAAAACGGCCTTTGTAAGGAACATGCTTCAATCAGTAGCTAGGTTAGGCACAAGAAGAGAACAGAGGGAGGAGTCTTGGAACTTGGCGTGGGAAATAGCCATTTTTTAATGACTACAAAGCTGTAGCTGTTCGGGATAGGCTTAGAAGGAAAACAAAACCACCAAACGATAATCCTGGCGAGGACAAGCTCTCTTTTATCTTGCTCTTCATTTACAACGAAATGAGTGTATTTATGTTTAAGAAGGGTCGGTCTAGAGAATTCGGAAACAGTGATTAAAGTACCATCGGACGCTTTCAGAAGCCAGCTAGATCGTAGTGGCAGGCATAAGTTTAACGCAGCATTGCATTAAAAAATAAAAAGAGTAAAGCTCTCGGCATTGATCAATCCCTAAGAGATGCGCCATGCATACGACTTCATTAAGTATCGTTTGGAGGTGATTGAATGGATATTTGGCCTTTACAATGACTCGCGGTGGCTTACCGATGTATCGGACCAGTACTACTACTCTCCCAAATAAGTCTGGTACCAATTAGCCGAACCCGGAGGGATGGAGGGCTTGATGGGCCATGGAAGTAGCGCCTCCAGCCGCTGGGTCACACACACCCAATATTGTACCGCTCTATGAGTTAATGTTAGAGACGGTGGTTGCATGAGTTCGGGTGCTGTTTATCTGATCTCTTGTAAAGCGTGCGAGACGAATACGTTGGCGAAGCGGATAAACCACTGTGCATTCGAATAGAAGAACACGTAATCCGTAAATTTAAATTGAAACCCAGTACGCCACTAGGCGTTCGTGTGACACGGAGTCATAATGAAGAAGAATTCGAAGTAGAAGTTAACATTCTCACACAAGCATCGAAAACTTGAGTGTTCAAAACTCTCAGAGCATTTCAGGTAATTTCCATGAGACCAAAAATGAGCCGCAAAGAATAATTTCTTATTAACACGTGTGATCTCGCACAATATTTCAGAATGACATTTTAATGTGAGAGAGTGAGAGAATGTGTATTAATGTGACACTTTAATGTGCAACCATGTAAACTGTGCGATTGGTCTTCACGTCGAATACTCAGTGGAAGACGGTATGTGTGCAAAGAAGCTATTTTGCTTCCCATGCGATTAAAATCTAATCTTGTAGTTTTTCTGTTGGAATTACAGAGAGGTTTAGCTGATTAGATTGCGGCCAACTTGACCTTTCTAGGCTCTGAAGAAGATTGAATCTGCCCAAATGTCAGCTTTTGTGAATAAAGAGTATAGGAATAGTATCGCTTTTGTTCACCGAGAAAGCAGCGAATTATTGGTCAATGTCTTGGTGAATAGAAAGCTGCTCTTGGAAGTTACTCTTTCCAGCATTGATCTGTGACCTCTGTGAGAACGTCAACTCGCTAGTGCTCACATAGTTAGTTCGCTCGAATTCTTCACCTAGGTGCGCAAGAGGGCATCAACACACGGATGACCTTGCGATGACCTTACGACGAATGCCGGTTATTCTAGGATAATCGGCGTACCAAAGATCTTAAAACTTTATTAGATGGTTAGAAGGACCGGGTTCACATGTGGTTTATAACGTAGAAAATCTCAGCCGATTGTCTCTTTGCACTGTTCTTCATGGAGGTGATGATATTTTAGTGTGTGGGTACGATTGAAGGTTGATTATCAGTCGCTTTCTTAGCAGCCTGTTTAATGCTGATTGAGCGCGGATTTCCTTGTAATCACAAGATGGTCTTTCTACGGCGTATGCAGTTCATCAGTGTTGGAGATCGAATATTTATACAGACAGGATGTTAACTACCTTTTGCTACGTAGACATTTACAGGAGTTAGCAATATCTCTGATGAGGGCTATATCTGACACTAACAGACTGACAAAACAAGAACGATGCATTTTTAATAAACTTTTTGCTTTTTGACAAAGAGATAGCCACTGTTATAGAATAGCTATTTCATCAGCGCATCGACTTTTTGCGCTTGAATTACATTAACACCCAACATCAGGAGTGTTGTATTCCGTTAAATACACGCGTGAGGACAAGTTGAGTCGCTGCCAATATATTTTCACCTCACTGGTTTTTCCACACAAAGAGTTTTCGTCTCTTTTGACAGCTTGTCCGCCACAGATTTTTTGCAATGCTGGGCCCGTAAGAAGTTCTGCTTCGCATTTATTAATCTACAAAGTAAGACTTTGTCTGGACGAATTCCCTTTGTAGAAGCAGAATATTACTGTTGAAAATAGGCTGGTACAGGTGAAGAGTATGCAGGGATGTCTTCCTTGCTGAATTTACACTGAGGCACAACCTTTATGGGAGGATTTTTGCTTTTACAAGGTGACAAATCGCTGTGGAGAACTCTCCAACTTCATTCGGTGCTGACAAAGCATGTATCCAACCATAATGATGTTGAGTTATAAACATAGCTCGGGACTCAGGTGGGCTTCGAAGCCGGTATTATCTCTACGGAGTTCTCACGTGTCGTCTACCACCATAACTAAACCTCTCATCTGCCTTTCTACCGGCAGTTTTTTTACTCTAATGAGACTATCAGCAGTCATCTATCAAAGGATGCGAAGCCCTTTCAGCATACGCGTGGTTCCATTTCACACAGTGCCTTGCCATGAGGAGAGAGCGTAGTGCAGTAGTTAGACCCGCCTTGCAAAACACACATGGGATCGATTCCCGCGCCCCAGGCTCACCAAACCCTCCATTCCTCCGGGTTTGGCAAATTGGTACCGGACTTGTCTGGTAGAATAGCAGCACTGACTCTATGCATAGATGTGCAACTGCGAGTCCTTATATAGTTCAGACATGCGTTCAATCACCTTTCACTGTGCTTTGTGAAGTCGAATGCTTAGTGCATCACTCAGTTACTGATCAACGTCAAGAGATTTAAATTTTTTATTTTTATCCTGCCGTGAAAAAAGGGCGCTAATTAAAAGTCAAGACTATGTATCGAGCGTCTTAAAAACTATACTTTATAAATAAAAACTTCATATTTTCTCTAGAATTAGCAGTCTTTACATAGAAGCTGAGGTTTTCACCTACAATTAACAGCTTCCACATAGAGCTTGCAGCTCTAACAGACATGCTGCTTTTAACACTTTCGTTATTTGCCTTGAATTATTCTAAATGGTAACGTTTCCGTAGAAGCAATTCCATAATTCCACGTTGTTTGTCATGTTCTTGCAGCGTATTTGCAATCGTGTGCCTTGATGTCGCCTTCCAAAATCCTGCTATGCGTCGCCTTCATGTTCGCATTCCATTTATCATAGGCTTGGATGCATTTCTGCTTCCAGAATAACGAAAGGAGACATTCAGCATCAATTTGTGGCGACATTTTCTACATGAGACCACTTTTGTAGTCTCTTGTCGCTCAGAGCTCCCTTCTCATAGCTTTTGGTAAGGTACGGCCTTAATGAGATGGGTAAAACGGCCATACTACGAACTGTGCCATTCTAAATAAAGCTTCGTTTTTCTATCTGTTTTAGCACCATAACAAGGCTCAAATTTTGCTGTGCTGTCTACCTACCTTTTTCACTCAGGTGAATGACATTTCCGGTAACTGCCTTCTTGTTCTACCTATAGGTGCCAATGAGATGGCCTCTTTTCCATGATGATTCCTCAGCCAAAGTAAAAATCCTGGACCAAGTGTTGGCATAGATTTGACATCGTCCATACGGCAAACGATAACAAATAGTTCAAAGAATTGTATCTCATCTGTGCATCGTAGAAAAATTGTGCATCCACACCAGACAGATTATTTTTTCGAACATCCAGCCTACACGGTGCGTGTGGCGCGGTGGTTGGAGGCGCCATTGTGGCGTGCACGTGAAATGCGCCCATGGCCCACCAAGGCTTCCATCCCTCCGGGGTCGGCAATTTGGTACCAGACTTGTCTGGGAGGATAGCAGCACTGGCTCGAAACATTTGCAGACCACCGCGGGTCATTGTAAAGGCCAGATATGTATTCAATCACCTCCAACAATACTTAATGAAGTCGAATGCATGGCGCATCCCTCGGGGATTGATCAACGCCGAGAGCTTTATCCTTGTGCTTTTAATCAGCCTACACTAAGCAATTTATTGTTGGACCACCCACGGCTCTTTTAATCAATATCCTACGAATAGCTTTCGTTGAGCTCTTTGAAGGAAAGCATATGAGGTTCTCTATGTTGGCGTCCACACCTCCAGCTTCGCCATTGTCATATTGAGGAGTTTGTTCCATGTTCTCACATATAAGTCACTGGTGCAAGAAAGCAAAGCGTTTTCTATAAATGTGATTAGCTCTCAATTGCCATGAAAACCATCAAAATACTTTTAAAATTAGTTTCCAAGCACTTCCAAATGCCGATAGCAATGTAGGAGATAGTAGATTAGTAAAAAATGATAAAAGCATAAAACGGATAAAGGTCTCCGCGTTGATCAATCCCTGAGAGTGCGCCAAGCACTTAACTTCATTAAGCAACGTTAGGACGTGACTGGATGCATGTCTGGCCTTTACAATAGCTTGCAGTGGCCAACCGATGTATCGAGCCAGCGCTGCTATTCTCCCAGACAAGTCTGGTACCAATTTGCCGACCCCGCAGGTATGGAAGGCTCGGTGGGCTATGGGCGCGGGGATCGTTCCACGTGCGTGCAGCAGGGCGCCTCCGACCAAACGCCACAAGCGCCCCTAGCGGATAATGACATGTAGTAAATAGAGGATGGAGAATAAAACATCCTGCTTTGGTTAACTTTGAAGGATGCGCCATGTTTATTTATTGAGCATTGGTAGAGGTGATTGAATGAGTGCATATCTGGTCCATACCTGACTCTCGGTAGCCTATCGCTGTATAGAGTCAGTGCTGCTATCCTCCTAGACAAGTCTGGTACGAATTTTCTGAGACAGGAAAGATAGAGGCTTGGTGATCCTGGAGGGCGCAGAGGATTTAGCAAATAATATTAACCTTTTATTTTCTGGCTACTATAACTTTTCACGGAAGGGTATGATGTGAAATGCAACTACAACGGTGCTGAGATTTTCGCAAAACATGGACCCCGGGCCATATCGAATCACGATTACGCGTCAGGGAGCTCGCGTATTACACCTTGCACCAAGGAAGATTTAGTAAATAGAAGCGTTTAACCATCTCTTGTACTCCCATGGCGATATGGAAAAATCCATAGCTCCATCGTATTTTCAATCATTTTTCTTAGTTAGTGAAATGTTGTTGTCTAAAACTAACACCGTTCATTATGTGCTTACAGCGAATGGCGGATGAGCGTCCAAGTTCGTAATCGACATGAAATTATACGCCGTCCAACGCAGCAGGCAGCAGAATTGAGTGTCAAGCGATGTGTTGCTCTCGATCAAAGACTGGGTCGTGCCCAATTCACACTGCTTCAGGATTATGTGGGAATTCGCTTCTAGTTCTCGGAAGTCCGATGGTTCACTCACAATATTTTATGAGTTTCGGTCGGAATCGAAAGCAGGTTTTTGCTTTCACACCCTGCGCCTCACCAACTGCTCTGAAGATGTTACTCCGAAATTTTCATATTATCTAGTAAATAACTTCACCTATCTTACTAATGCGTTTTTTATTAAATGAGCTTTCAGATTTGTAGAAATTTGGGCCTTCGATTTTGTGGATGACTTCATCGCCTTGACATACTTAGACTATTTTCAATAGCCAAGCAAAATGCTGAACTCTTAAGACTTTTTTAAGGGCTTCGTTCGATCATTTAAAGGTTCGAAAAGTCCTATTCATTTTAATCTAAAGTTTAATTCGTTTTTCTTTTCTTTTAAGCAATTGTTTTCGCACTATTCATGGAACAGACCTGGTGGGATTTTTTGGTTGAAAAGCTCAGCGTCGTAGTCGTGCTGTCGTATTAGACTTCATGCGTATTATACTCCTTACTCGCTTCCCAGTAGCACAATTTGGGTTCTAATGCTAGATTCAAGAAAGACGTCTTCGGACACGTAAGCTTTATCGATTCCTTCTGCACAGTATGCTATTAAATAAGTATTTCTATCGTAATCTTTTGTCCACAGCACTTCTCATTAGATGCATGTGGGCGCCAATCAGTCAAAATTGCACTCTGAACCGTTTGTGTCCGATAACGAAGACCACAACGGCAACCTCGTTAGTGGAAAACAACATCGTCTTCAAGTCATTGGATGAATTTTTCTGCGACGTCCCACATCCAGATGCTGACGAACGACGGCAGCACGTGCTAGCAATAACCTGAACACGGAATTTGCTTTTGCCTCCATGCAGCCGGCTTTGTATTCGGTCTCATTGCTGCAGTAGATGTTCTTCTTCCATGACCTATGGATTTCCCATGCAGACCTACTTCACTTTTCTGTAAGTTATTTTAAAATTTTAACCTGTTTTCCCTCATTTCGTTCATTAACATTGCGATTTATTGACCCGCATATGGCTAGTAATGTGAACATGGAGACCCTATTCATTCTGCGAAAAACTGATAGATTTGCATGTGTACTCGAACTCTATGAAAATGATTTATTAAACAAGTCAGTAACAGAAAATTTCAGCAGCTACCACATGAGAAAGCGGTGAAGTACTAATGCGATAAAAGATAAGTGATAAAGCTCTCGGCGTTGATCAGTCCCCAAGCGATGCGCCATACATTCGACTTCATTGAACATCGTTTGGGCGTGATTTAATGCACCAAAATGCCGACCCCGGAGGGATGGAAGGCTTAGGTGCGCTATGGGCACGGGAATCAATTCCACGTACGGGTTGCAAGGCGCCTCCGGCTACTGCGCCATATGCACCTTTTTGACTTCACTAATATGATAACGTTTAAAACTCAGATTTCTAGAAAATTTGCTTTTTTGCGTGTGGCAGCAGAAACTTAGGAGAGCGTAACAACAGAGGTTGTTGTGGACACAATGAAGCAATTAGAACCAGCCTTCAGCCTACCGACAAAATTTATCAACGTTTTGGACCGGATAAATATTAGCAGCATGCCAATTAACTGACTGGCTTCTCGTAGTATTGAAGCCCACGAAGAATTTGTTATATTTCTGACTTCGTCGTTGTGCATAGTCGAGCAGTATTCACCACTTTGCTGCAATTTTCCACCTAATCACTTCAAAAGACCGATTCTCTATAAACCTCGGCATAGATAGTTGATATATTTATTTAAATGATCTTATAAACTGATCTTCGTTAATTCTTCGTATTCTTGTTGAGCAAACGCGAGGTGTTATTATTATTCTTTATTCACAAATAAGCTGACGTTTCGGCGGACTTCGCCTTCCTCAGAGCCTGGAATGGTCAAGTTGACAGCAATCCACTCGGTCAAACGCCTCCATAACCAAACAAAGAAAACGCTAAACCAAAATTTCAACCACAATGAACACAACTTTGCGCACCCACCGCTTTCTATGAGGCTTCCACTGAGTATGTCTAGTGGAGACCAACCGCACAGAATTCACATGGAATCGTAATGTACCCTTCCCCTCAAAATAATAGGCTTATATACTGCCCAATATCACGCGTGATAACGGGGCATTCTTCCCTGCGGTTCATTTTCGGATTTCTAGAATGAATCCAGAATGCTTCGAGCGTTTTGCGCGCTTGTGCCCTCGATTCCCGTGCGAGGATTGTGACATGTACTTCAGAGTCTTCCTCGTTATGTCTCTGGGTCCTATGCGTGCCCAGTGGTGTATTTGGTTTACGTTTGCCGACTAGGTGTTCTTTTATACGCAACGTCAAGAGATTTAAATTTTTTATTTTTATCCTGCCGTGAAAAAAGGGCGCTAATTAAAAGTCAAGACTATGTATCGAGCGTCTTAAAAACTATACTTTATAAATAAAAACTTCATATTTTCTCTAGAATTAGCAGTCTTTACATAGAAGCTGAGGTTTTCACCTACAATTAACAGCTTCCACATAGAGCTTGCAGCTCTAACAGACATGCTGCTTTTAACACTTTCGTTATTTGCCTTGAATTATTCTAAATGGTAACGTTTCCGTAGAAGCAATTCCATAATTCCACGTTGTTTGTCATGTTCTTGCAGCGTATTTGCAATCGTGTGCCTTGATGTCGCCTTCCAAAATCCTGCTATGCGTCGCCTTCATGTTCGCATTCCATTTATCATAGGCTTGGATGCATTTCTGCTTCCAGAATAACGAAAGGAGACATTCAGCATCAATTTGTGGCGACATTTTCTACATGAGACCACTTTTGTAGTCTCTTGTCGCTCAGAGCTCCCTTCTCATAGCTTTTGGTAAGGTACGGCCTTAATGAGATGGGTAAAACGGCCATACTACGAACTGTGCCATTCTAAATAAAGCTTCGTTTTTCTATCTGTTTTAGCACCATAACAAGGCTCAAATTTTGCTGTGCTGTCTACCTACCTTTTTCACTCAGGTGAATGACATTTCCGGTAACTGCCTTCTTGTTCTACCTATAGGTGCCAATGAGATGGCCTCTTTTCCATGATGATTCCTCAGCCAAAGTAAAAATCCTGGACCAAGTGTTGGCATAGATTTGACATCGTCCATACGGCAAACGATAACAAATAGTTCAAAGAATTGTATCTCATCTGTGCATCGTAGAAAAATTGTGCATCCACACCAGACAGATTATTTTTTCGAACATCCAGCCTACACGGTGCGTGTGGCGCGGTGGTTGGAGGCGCCATTGTGGCGTGCACGTGAAATGCGCCCATGGCCCACCAAGGCTTCCATCCCTCCGGGGTCGGCAATTTGGTACCAGACTTGTCTGGGAGGATAGCAGCACTGGCTCGAAACATCGGCAGACCACCGCGAGTCATTGTAAAGGCCAGATATGTATTCAATCACCTCCAACAATACTTAATGAAGTCGAATGCATGGCGCATCCCTCGGGGATTGATCAACGCCGAGAGCTTTATCCTTGTGCTTTTAATCAGCCTACACTAAGCAATTTATTGTTGGACCACCCACGGCTCTTTTAATCAATATCCTACGAATAGCTTTCGTTGAGCTCTTTGAAGGAAAGCATATGAGGTTCTCTATGTTGGCGTCCACACCTCCAGCTTCGCCATTGTCATATTGAGGAGTTTGTTCCATGTTCTCACATATAAGTCACTGGTGCAAGAAAGCAAAGCGTTTTCTATAAATGTGATTAGCTCTCAATTGCCATGAAAACCATCAAAATACTTTTAAAATTAGTTTCCAAGCACTTCCAAATGCCGATAGCAATGTAGGAGATAGTAGATTAGTAAAAAATGATAAAAGCATAAAACGGATAAAGGTCTCCGCGTTGATCAATCCCTGAGAGTGCGCCAAGCACTTAACTTCATTAAGCAACGTTAGGACGTGACTGGATGCATGTCTGGCCTTTACAATAGCTTGCAGTGGCCAACCGATGTATCGAGCCAGCGCTGCTATTCTCCCAGACAAGTCTGGTACCAATTTGCCGACCCCGCAGGTATGGAAGGCTCGGTGGGCTATGGGCGCGGGGATCGTTCCACGTGCGTGCAGCAGGGCGCCTCCGACCAAACGCCACAAGCGCCCCTAGCGGATAATGACATGTAGTAAATAGAGGATGGAGAATAAAACATCCTGCTTTGGTTAACTTTGAAGGATGCGCCATGTTTATTTATTGAGCATTGGTAGAGGTGATTGAATGAGTGCATATCTGGTCCATACCTGACTCTCGGTAGCCTATCGCTGTATAGAGTCAGTGCTGCTATCCTCCTAGACAAGTCTGGTACGAATTTTCTGAGACAGGAAAGATAGAGGCTTGGTGATCCTGGAGGGCGCAGAGGATTTAGCAAATAATATTAACCTTTTATTTTCTGGCTACTATAACTTTTCACGGAAGGGTATGATGTGAAATGCAACTACAACGGTGCTGAGATTTTCGCAAAACATGGACCCCGGGCCATATCGAATCACGATTACGCGTCAGGGAGCTCGCGTATTACACCTTGCACCAAGGAAGATTTAGTAAATAGAAGCGTTTAACCATCTCTTGTACTCCCATGGCGATATGGAAAAATCCATAGCTCCATCGTATTTTCAATCATTTTTCTTAGTTAGTGAAATGTTGTTGTCTAAAACTAACACCGTTCATTATGTGCTTACAGCGAATGGCGGATGAGCGTCCAAGTTCGTAATCGACATGAAATTATACGCCGTCCAACGCAGCAGGCAGCAGAATTGAGTGTCAAGCGATGTGTTGCTCTCGATCAAAGACTGGGTCGTGCCCAATTCACACTGCTTCAGGATTATGTGGGAATTCGCTTCTAGTTCTCGGAAGTCCGATGGTTCACTCACAATATTTTATGAGTTTCGGTCGGAATCGAAAGCAGGTTTTTGCTTTCACACCCTGCGCCTCACCAACTGCTCTGAAGATGTTACTCCGAAATTTTCATATTATCTAGTAAATAACTTCACCTATCTTACTAATGCGTTTTTTATTAAATGAGCTTTCAGATTTGTAGAAATTTGGGCCTTCGATTTTGTGGATGACTTCATCGCCTTGACATACTTAGACTATTTTCAATAGCCAAGCAAAATGCTGAACTCTTAAGACTTTTTTAAGGGCTTCGTTCGATCATTTAAAGGTTCGAAAAGTCCTATTCATTTTAATCTAAAGTTTAATTCGTTTTTCTTTTCTTTTAAGCAATTGTTTTCGCACTATTCATGGAACAGACCTGGTGGGATTTTTTGGTTGAAAAGCTCAGCGTCGTAGTCGTGCTGTCGTATTAGACTTCATGCGTATTATACTCCTTACTCGCTTCCCAGTAGCACAATTTGGGTTCTAATGCTAGATTCAAGAAAGACGTCTTCGGACACGTAAGCTTTATCGATTCCTTCTGCACAGTATGCTATTAAATAAGTATTTCTATCGTAATCTTTTGTCCACAGCACTTCTCATTAGATGCATGTGGGCGCCAATCAGTCAAAATTGCACTCTGAACCGTTTGTGTCCGATAACGAAGACCACAACGGCAACCTCGTTAGTGGAAAACAACATCGTCTTCAAGTCATTGGATGAATTTTTCTGCGACGTCCCACATCCAGATGCTGACGAACGACGGCAGCACGTGCTAGCAATAACCTGAACACGGAATTTGCTTTTGCCTCCATGCAGCCGGCTTTGTATTCGGTCTCATTGCTGCAGTAGATGTTCTTCTTCCATGACCTATGGATTTCCCATGCAGACCTACTTCACTTTTCTGTAAGTTATTTTAAAATTTTAACCTGTTTTCCCTCATTTCGTTCATTAACATTGCGATTTATTGACCCGCATATGGCTAGTAATGTGAACATGGAGACCCTATTCATTCTGCGAAAAACTGATAGATTTGCATGTGTACTCGAACTCTATGAAAATGATTTATTAAACAAGTCAGTAACAGAAAATTTCAGCAGCTACCACATGAGAAAGCGGTGAAGTACTAATGCGATAAAAGATAAGTGATAAAGCTCTCGGCGTTGATCAGTCCCCAAGCGATGCGCCATACATTCGACTTCATTGAACATCGTTTGGGCGTGATTTAATGCACCAAAATGCCGACCCCGGAGGGATGGAAGGCTTAGGTGCGCTATGGGCACGGGAATCAATTCCACGTACGGGTTGCAAGGCGCCTCCGGCTACTGCGCCATATGCACCTTTTTGACTTCACTAATATGATAACGTTTAAAACTCAGATTTCTAGAAAATTTGCTTTTTTGCGTGTGGCAGCAGAAACTTAGGAGAGCGTAACAACAGAGGTTGTTGTGGACACAATGAAGCAATTAGAACCAGCCTTCAGCCTACCGACAAAATTTATCAACGTTTTGGACCGGATAAATATTAGCAGCATGCCAATTAACTGACTGGCTTCTCGTAGTATTGAAGCCCACGAAGAATTTGTTATATTTCTGACTTCGTCGTTGTGCATAGTCGAGCAGTATTCACCACTTTGCTGCAATTTTCCACCTAATCACTTCAAAAGACCGATTCTCTATAAACCTCGGCATAGATAGTTGATATATTTATTTAAATGATCTTATAAACTGATCTTCGGTAATTCTTCGTATTCTTGTTGAGCAAACGCGAGGTGTTATTATTATTCTTTATTCACAAATAAGCTGACGTTTCGGCGGACTTCGCCTTCCTCAGAGCCTGGAATGGTCAAGTTGACAGCAATCCACTCGGTCAAACGCCTCCATAACCAAACAAAGAAAACGCTAAACCAAAATTTCAACCACAATGAACACAACTTTGCGCACCCACCGCTTTCTATGAGGCTTCCACTGAGTATGTCTAGTGGAGACCAACCGCACAGAATTCACATGGAATCGTAATGTACCCTTCCCCTCAAAATAATAGGCTTATATACTGCCCAATATTACGCGTGATAACGAGCATTCTTCCCTACGGTTCATTTTCGGATTTCTGGAAATAATCCAGAACGCCTCGAGTGTTTTGCGCGCTTGTGTTTCCTGTGCGAGGTTCGTGACGCGTACTTCAAAGTCCTCCTGCTCATCTTAGCCCATCTTCGTTAGTTGATGCGAGCTTGGTATAGGTCTTCGTTCTCGTTTTTGGTGTCGTTGATGTTATTGGTCGATGGCTGACGTTTCGGCTGTTTCGTCTTCCTCAGAGCTGTGCTGTTATGAGTGGGACTGGCGAGCCATCGACTATCAACATCAACAGCAACGACAACGAAGACCTCTACCAACCTCGCATCAGCTAAAGAAGATCAGTTTATGAGGTCATGTAAATAAATAAATCAAATAACTTCTTTCTTAGAGAGAAACGCCTAAATGTAATGCTATCTGTTGATTTGGAAAGAAAAGAACAATGAACCAGTTGAGAGGTATGCGGGCAGAAGAGAAAACATGTAGAGTGTTGTGACGGGTCATGGGAACTAATACACTGCGTGTATTTCTTGAATTAAATGCCACTAATCAGCATAGAACCACTCACAAAGGCTGATGTGTAGCAATGGAAATCTGTTGAGAGTTACTTCAGGTAGAAGTGTCGCCGTTGCATTCTACTACATCTTGACCAAATTAAGACGTTGACGGCAGTGAGCAGAGAATACAGTTACAGAAGAAATTACTTCACTTGGCTATATGTTGCATGGACATTTGTGCCATTTTCAAACATTTTCAATAACACAGATAAAAAATCCCATTCTCAATCTCAACCTCCGTCAGAGAAGAACCCAGAAATTCGCAGATTTTAGCGTGAATGTAAAACAATCTGCGCTTGAAAATTAGTGGCGTCACTGGGAAAGGTTGCCATTGAGGGAATAGATTTCTTCCCATCATTTAAAAAAAGAATTGAAGTGACCAGGAATGATGCACTGAATACCATCACCGTATCCAGGCCGACACAAAAATTCTCAAATTTGAAGATCATCTCAAAAAACGCCCTCACCGAAATGATTGCAAGCTGATGCTGAGCAGAATTTAAAATTCGGTGCTAAGAAAACTATGTTTGTAACGGAGTCTAAATGCGAGATGTCTTTAGGGATATTTATTGGATTGTTCTAGCATTTCCTTAACCCCTAAATCATTTCATAGCAGACTATTAAATTATAAATGTGCTGAAGCACCTTCGCCGATGACCTAATGCTTCTCTTCTAAGAGGTGTGTCGAAGTGTAACATCTACTAGAGGGTTCATTCACCGGAATGTTCACCATAATTGAAAACAGAGTAGGAATTTTTATCCAAAGCTCACTTCTAGAAGATTTCAAACGGATATCTCACATTCTTTTTCATTGGTACAATAAAAAATCGATAGATTAACCTTATGCTAACACTTTATGGCACATTATGATCCCACTCCAGTCATTGCTAGTAATCTATTCTTCTACCCATACAAATTAGGATGGCATTGCTGCGGATTACGTCATCCACGAAGAAATCCGGATGCAGAGAGGCATTCCGTCAGAGAATCGAACTGACTAGTCGATAGTTTCCGTTCTTTGGACACTATCGTTTCGTTCAAAGTACCACAGAGAGCAAAGCAGCGTAATCGGACACCCTAAGACCCGAATGCAAACTGTAGACACTCTCTTATGAGCTCTCATGTCTGAGAGAAGGGCAAAGCAAAGTGCCTCGGTCGGTGTGGTCGATAGCACGCTGGAAAAGATTGTCGCATTTTTGAAACCCAGCTGATATTCCGAGTTCGATCTCATCATTCCGACCGTCACCTTAGTTTCGCCATAATGATTTCTAGAAACACATTGATGTATGGCCTTAGTGTTTCTATTTTCGCAATCAGCTTCGGTATCACCTTGTCGACTACAGAGGAAAAAGGAAGTTTAGCATTGGCAATGATATTGAACTAAAGATCTCATATGTATTCCACGGCAATTTTAACGACTGAGGTATCAACGCTGGCAGCAGAAAATGAGTCGCATTCGCTTCTGGAGAGCAAAAGGTCGCAATCGAAACTCAACTGTGTAGAGCACATTCTTCGACGTCATTATAAATCTTAACGAAAATCTGAGAAACCGGAAAGCGTGAAGTGTTTAGCGTCCATCCATGGCCCAGAAATGCGGAATTCACATCATACCTATCCTGCCGTGAGAAATTATAGCAGGCAGAAAATAAAAGCCTAACAGTGTCAGAGTTGTTTCTCTCGCTTTCGTGGCAAAGAGTGTCATTTTTCATGTCAAGATTCTATCTGAAGATGTCTGGTCATTAGTGTTGTGAGCTTTGTTTAAAGCATTTGATATTTTTAGAAATTAGTTCTATTGAATCATATTCATCGATTGCTGCATGGGGATCCAGACTTTGAGTGCTGGATTTTCACAAATATCTTGCACAACATTCTTTGCGTCCGCTTCAAAGAATGCCTCAAAAATTTCACAGGTGCATTCTCTAACTATAAAGTTAAAGAAAGAAAAGCTATTGAATTGAAAGAGTTGACCCAGAGCGGGTGTTCGTTGCTTTCTTCACTACATTCTCAGTGTTTCTTAACGCCTCGTATCGTGCTCTATTTCATAATTCTGTCCTACGATCCCATCGCTCGTTATGTTATATTCTTGATATAGCGTGCTATAGCATTCGGAGTTATTCGTTCTGTCGAGTTCGACTCAGAACAAAAAGAACAGTTCGATTTTTACAAAAGTCACTTTTACTATGTTCTGCTAAAGTCCTAGCTTTCCACACGAGGTGTAGAACTGGCTGGCATTTACCCCACAGGTGTGGTGTCGGATGTCTTAAGAACGACGTCGCAAACCAAGCGAATTTGGTGTAGCTGCTGACTACTGAGTTTGTCTCCCATGCTATCTAATTCCAATTTTCACACCATTTGTGAGCGAAGTCGAATCCTTTTCCCACCTGATGTTTGGTTTAGAAAGTGAAATTGTATCTGTAAAGTAGCTCTGAGTGGAGCGTGGAGTGCAGTGGTTAGAAGTACACTGCAGTACAAAAGGAAGCAACCTCTACGTTCCATGTTCCCCAGCTTTCTTAAATCGTTTAATGTGCATCGCCATTCGCATTTTACTTGGCAAGCCTGACTCACATCATACAATTGGTGAAGTTTGAAGTAAATCCATCTTATAACAGTTTTAGATGAACCTGAGATCCTAACAATCCATATACTCTTGTGCTAGCCAAAGCTGTGCATCTATCTAACTCGAGAGTTTCTTATCAATGTTGTCTGTGCAGATCTCTTCTAGTTAATGTCGTTATTTCCACCCTTAAAGCCAACTTTAAAGACCTTTACTACGGAAAATTTTCTGAAGAAATCTCTAAGGGGCCAAACACTCGTCGTGTATTTATGCTGCCAATACAAATTGATCCCTTCTCAAAATCCTCTCCTTCGAAGCCATGTGGTGATTGAAAGTCACATTCTACTAGAAATGCTACTCAAAAATGCTCTGGGACCAAAACGTCGGACCATGCCAATCACTTTAGACGAGTTTACAGGTTTTCTTCGTACACCTCAACATAAACAATGCGGGTGAATGTCTCAGTTATCCAACTGTGCAACCGCACGTAAATTCTGAAAATCAAGAAGAACGTTTTAGCTTAACATTTTGGATAGCTATTACATAAAAGGATTCTGTTTAGAAAATTTTTTGCAGGAAAATGGGAATCTGAAGCTACGCTGGGCAGTATGAAACTGAAAAACGAGTAACGATAGAGCAAAAAAGTTTACCGTCCTTTTAACGTTTAAAAAACGCTCCTTAACAGTGATAAGGTACAATTTTTGCCTGTGCTTTGTGAAACTCCGAGAGGTGGTTGTTTCCAAACCCATAGCGGTAACTACGCCGCATCCGCATCCCATTTAGAATCCATAACCTTGCAGGAATAAAAGGTTCAAGATCGTTTCCTGTTTCTACTCAGAAAAGGAAACCGCATTCGTACAGCTATAGTAATTCTTTATATGTTCTTTAACCAGTTTCACCCATATAAACATAGTGTTCATAACGATCTGGTCCAAACGATTTAGTGAACACTATAGTGTCCATATTGGATTTAGTGAGCTCCAGAGTTTTTTTTTACACGGCTATGCATACTCATTCGATAGCTAATGGAAAGCAAATCAAAGAACTAGGAGTGGGACAGAAAAGTCATTCTCTACACTTAGTCATTCACAAAAGACTTTTTTTGAAAAAGTTCCTGAACCGGTAGCTTACTGCCTATTCTTTTTAATGGCTAGATATACTGCGAAATATAACTTCAATGATGCTGATATTTGTAAAAATGCGGACCGCAGGTGTCTGCGGTGGAGAAAGAACGCTTTATTTTCCTTTCCAGGGAGTAACACGTTCACCGCCACACCATGTGGGTCCTTCGTTTCACCTGTCGCACAGTTAGTTCTAACGATCTCTACCATAAGCAATCACCCGCCTGCGGGATTGATCTTGGGAGCCCAAATCGACAACTAGCCCACTTAAGCTAAGGCTGTAGGTATAATCTCAATTTTAACTTATTTTTTACTGGCTACTTTTTTTAGTACATAGTAGTAGTCTTAGACAGGCGAAATGAAAGACCCGTATGGTGTGGTGCAACACTTACTAGAGCACAGCAACATTTACTAAATGCTTGCTTACATATCGGTCATATCAGTCATACCTATAAAACAGTAGAGCAATGTCTCGTTTGCAATACTGGCATGTTAAAAACGTCTCAACTGCTCTATTTATTTTTACTGTCACTGTACTTTTATTGTTTACTAAAAAGATTTTTTACTGTCAAAAAACCAGAAAGTCCTTAGCTGGCGAAAAATTGCGTGTGGTCTGTTCGACCACCTATGAAATACTGAAGACTAGGTGGAATGGGTTAGAGCAAAATTGCTACCTGGGGTCTATTACGGCTTAGTTAGGTCCTCGGACCACATATTATACGAGTTTCAGCACTTTTTCAAATCGTTTTCCTCTTACACCATTGTTCTGTAATCGTCGTCAATAAACCTTATCGAGTTCGTACATGGTTTGGTTGTGACTTGGTATTTTTCATCTTTTAGCCTCATTGCCATGCCAGTTGTTGATCAAGCATGATTTTTTCTGGAATCGCAACATAACCTCGGTGGGTCTTTACTCAAAGTCTTCAATGCAGACAGTCACCGTAGTTTGCACATCGCAGATAGGTTTGATGTCTTTGATCAGAATTATTGCGGGAATGTAAGTCTGCATAGTTCAAAAATTTTTAACTGATCATTTAAAGATAATGTAGGAAACTTAATTAAATAGGAGGTTAGAAACAAGGTACTTATTTTAAAACTACGGTGAAGGGAAGTGGAGAACTAATTACGTTTCCTTCAACAGAGGCGCTGGAAGTGCCAAGCATGCGTGGGTGGGGAAATGAGCAGAGTGTGCTGCACCCAATGAATTTACTTTTAGCCACAAACTTTGCTACACAAGCACTGAACTTTTTGTTCTGAAGAAGTAACTTGCCTGGCAAAAATTGCTTATCAGTGGTTCCCCATAAAACCGTATTCTCTACCCTTCATAATGTATGGGAATATTGTTCGAACTGCTATTTTCGTGTGGTAAGATATTTTCTACCACAATATGCGTCACAGAGACTGCTGCTAGTGAAGAGCGAATTTTGACACTTAGAGGCAATTTTCGATAATATAAAGCTCTAAAAAAGCTCTCGGCTTTGATCAATCGCTAAGGGATGAGCCATGCATTCGACTTCATTAAGCATCGCTTGGAGGTGATTGAATGCTTATCTGGCCTCTACAATAGCTCACAGTTCTTTATGATGTACCGAGCCAGTGCTACTATCCTCCCACACAAGTTTGGTACCAATCCGACCTTGGAGGGATGGAAAGCTTGGTGAGCCATGGACGCAGGGATTAATTCCACGTACGCGTTGCAGGGCGCCTCCGATCACTGCGCCACACACGTTTCGATAAGACAATATCGCAAATCATTGGAGTTACTATTGCATGGTATTGAGAGCGTACGCATTCTTTTGAGTCCCAGGTTTTTCCTGTAATGGTTTTCTTCAGCGCGAGTTCTAATCCATCCAAGGACTTGCAACCTTATTATTGCTTATACGGATGTATTCCTTTATTTGATACAACGTTCATGGTCTTCACTCCTCATTTCTACTTATGGGTGGATAGCTGTGTGTACAACCATAGTCCTGCAGGTGTGAGCACTTTGCAGACACCATTTGAATAACTTAAGATCATACTTAAGCCGCTTATAAAGGATGTTTTTGAAGAAGGCAAATCGACATCTGAAGTACGTGAGGGTTTCATCAATATAAACACGTTTTTCAAGCGTTTTTATACCTTGCCGCAATTCCTATTTGAGAATTTAATTAGTGATCCAGCATTGTAAGTAATTCTCATCTTATGAGAGAGAGAGACTAATTAATTTTTTTTATCTCATCAACACTTTTCGCTTGTCTCGTCACATCTTTCTTTAGACCGCGTCTGTTTGTCTCGTTTACAATCGGATTCTGAATGTCTACCGATTTTATGCACCAAAAAGCAAACTTTCTTTTCACATCAGATTTTCTGTAATTGAGGTTGAGAAGCAATTCATTGTTAGGCTCTGACTCCAGTACGGGTACCTTCACTCTCTTTTCACATTCACTTTCATAAAATTCCTCATCGAGAACCAGGAGGCGTTCCATATTGCCCTCCATATTTCCAGCACTTCACATTAACTTTTAATAACGAGCAGAACGATGTTTACTTGTGTTCGTTTTACTAGCACTGCTTTTCCTTACAGTGAAAAAACAGAGCCCACTCAATGAGTCTATTGGCGCATGTAGCGCAATGGTCGGAGGCGCCCTGCTATACACATCGGATCGATTTCCGCGTCACTGGTCCACCAAGCCGTCCATCTCTCCGGTGTCGGCAAATTGGTACCGGACTAGTCCGCGAGGATAGCCGCACTGGGTCGATGCATCGGCAAGCCACCGCGAGTCATTGTAAAAACCAGATATGTATTCAATCACCTCTAACTATGGATGGCTTAATGGAGTCGATAGCATGGCTCATCCCTTAGCGATTGATCAACGCCGAGAGCTCTATCCTTTATCCCTTTATGAGTCTATTGAACTGCTTCAATTATGGAAAATGTGCAGAAAATATAAAAACAACAGCACCACTGATTGAGGTGGATGTAAAGTTAATTTTTGCCCAACAACTGACTGCTATTATATTTCCAACTCTAATTCCATTTCAATAAATCATGGTCATCGTGTGAAACCTGATGATATAAAAAAAGCGAATTGAGCGCAACCTAGGCTGGCACGCACATTCGAATGCTTTACATCAATACGGTTTAATAATATAGCATAATGATATGAAGTGAAAAGTAACGTTACGACAAATCGACAAGTATAGCCTAATGTTAGTGATGCCACTTAGTACGAATATGGTGCCTGTACAACGCAGACAGTTCCTCTGGTCTCTATTCCGAGGTCGATAAATCTGTAGATAATTCGTTTGAAAATATTTGGCTTCCACATGCCCACAAGAGATGTAAACCACGTATACTATTGGGGAAAAATCTGGAAGCGATCAGCCTAGTATACGAAGCAAAGTCTATTGCCCAATATTCGACTTTCATAAGGAAGACCAAACATTCTAAAGCAGCAAGGATCCCAAACCACAAGTCTGGGAGCCTTTGTGTGTGGCGGACACGAGAGAGAACAATCGAAAAAAGATATGGCATCATTTTGACTGTGGGCCATCGACTCTGATCATCGGCTGTGATAAAGACGAAGACGTCGAAACGTTAGCTGAATAACCGTTATATAGCAAACTTGACAAACTCAACAAATTATTTGAACACATTTTGAGTAGTAATATCCATACTGTTTAGACAGTAGAGCAAAGTCCATAAATCCGTCGAGTTTCACCCTGTTCATTTTCTTAAGTTAGAGAAAAATTATCGTCTGTGATCGGAAAGTTAGCGCCGTTCAATATGGCTTAAAGCAAATGGTAACGAGCTGGTCAAGTTCGTAATCGATCATAAATTATACGTCGTCTCACACGGCAAACACCAGTATTGAGTGTCAGGCGATTAGTGTTGCTCTCGATCAAAGACTAGGTCGCTTCCCATTCACACCGCTCCAGGATTATGCGGGAATTCTCCTTTAGTTCACAGAAGTCCGAAGGTTCACTCACAATATTCTACGAGATTCAGTCGTGTCAGCTGCTTTCTCTCTCTCTTTAGTAGACCCCGCTCTTTACCGTCTTCTCTGCAGGTTTGACTCCGAAATGTTCATATTATCTATTAAATGGGTTTTACCTACCTTACTTTATTTTTTACTATAAATGCTTAGTTTTGTAGAAATTTGAGCTTTTCGTTTTTTTTTAAATGACATGGTCGACTTAAAACATCTAGATTATTTGCAATGCTTACTTACCTGATACTGGTGTGGCCCGTCTTCACTGCTTTTCCAGACGCAAACACAATTACCATTCTCCGAAGATTTGCTGGTTTATCGATTATAGTTTTTCGGAGTCCCCAGATCAACCTATCCGAAGCCTTCCTGAGGTCGTCTCCACCACAAGCAGTCGCAGGCCCTCGTGGATTAGAGCGAGATTTGCCACATTGCGATTAATTGGATAACAGGACGGTGGTGATTCCCGATATTGGTTTACTCGTAGCCGAGCTTTCAAATGGAAACGTTGGACTTGTTCTTAGCATGGGATGCGCTGCTGAGATATGAATCGCCGCTCTACATTTCAGTCCCACACTTAGGAACACTTCCCAACCACGATATGACAAACCGCTGGGAGCTGAATAACTGAGTAAAATGATGAACTTGAAAAATCTTTATTGTTTCACTCGATTAGTTAAAATATCGAAAAGTCATGGACAGAGGGGCCTGCAATTTTCGTCTTCCTGTTTGGTTTTACGTCCTTGCTTCATCCCTATTCGTGAGACAAACACAGTACGAGCAAAAACGGAAGGATTTTTATTGGAAACAACTCGGCATCGTAGTCAAATTGCCCTTTTAGATCTTCTTCGTACGTGCTATTGCTCTTCCGATAAATAATAGTCTGCTTCCTAAAAATTCGTATTTATGTCGACACTTAGTGATTGCATGTCACGTACTGTTTAGAGGAGCCCTGCGATACACACGTGGACGTGGGCTCATCAGTTCGACCTCACGCTCTTGGCTAATCGAGAGCCCTAGCCATATGAGTTGACGAACTGGTAGCTACACGTAAGACCACTACTAACCTGGTAGATCGTTTCGCTACCACACATCATTATGAAGGTCAAAAATGCATTCAATAAACTCTACGAGTGGAATCGAATGCATAACATATCAGCTAGCGATTGATAGACGTCGAGCACTTTATTTCCCACGATTTACCTTTCTGACTAAAAAATATTTGTTATCAAACTTCAGCAACAAAAAAGAGAGGAAGAAATCTTCACAGTTTAGGATTTCAAAATCAGTGGAGCTGTGAATCGTTTACCGTTTTCCGGAAATTTCACGGAAATGCTTTGATCCCCTTCGTAACCCAACGAGATTTTCCGCACCAGTTGAAAATATTTTTGGTTTGTGTTATGCTATTTGCAAAGCAAAAATTGAAGATCGCAAAGTTCAACAAAGGCGGAATTATGGTGCTGAGGAATAACGGCAACACATCGCGCTCGACAGACCTCTAAGATCTTCTCTTTAAGAAATCTCTATTTCCATTTTTAAAACGCACTTCAACTACTAGTTAGTCTACGAGCTCCTAACTGTCCTTTCAACCGCTCTTCGCCAACCCTTCATAGAGAGTTGTTTTGTTTTCCCGAATGTTGTTAATCTCCGGGGATCCATATCTCATACAACGACGATGAGAACACATCTTCTTCCAAAATTGCCGGAAAATATCCTTGCCCCGTTGTTATTAAATTGTCTATGTCGACCTGCTATTGAGCTCCCTGCAAAAAATGGAAAGATGAAAGGATAAAGCTCTCGGCGTTGATCAATCCCTGAGGTATGCACCATGCATTCGATTTCATTAAGCATTGTTTGGATGTGATTGAATACTTATCTGGCTTTTACAATGACTCGCTGTGGCCTACCAATATATCGAGCCAGCGCTACTATCCTCTCAGACGGGTCTGGTACCAATTTGCCGACCCCGGAGGGATGGAAGCCTTGGTGGGCCATGGGCGCGAGGATCGATTCCACGTGTGTGTTGCTGGGGGCTTCCGACCACTACACCACACGCTCCAAAAGTTAGTGGATTTAATTCTCTTTACTTCTGTTTAGCAAACAAGAGGTGTTATTTTATTTATTTACGTACAAGCTGGCTTTTCGGCGGATTTCTCTTCTTCAGAGCCTGGAAAGGTCAAGTTGACTGCAATCTACATGGCCAAACACCATAACCAAACAAAGAAAGTGCTAAACCAAAATTTCGATCACATTGAACACAGAGCCTTGGCACAGTCACCGCTTTCTATGAGTCTTCCATTTAATGTGTTATGTGGAGACCAACCGCGCAGTGTTCACATGGAAACGTAATGTGCCCGTCCCATCAAAATAGCAGTCTTATATACTGCCCAATATCACGCGTGATAATGAGGCATTCCTCCCTGCGGTTCATTTTCGGAGTCTTGGAATCAATCCAGAATGCCTCGAGAGTTTTACGCGCTTGTGTTCTCGATTCTTGCACGAGGATCGTACGTACTCTCTACTTCAAAATCTTCTCCGTTATGTCTCTGCGTCCTATGCGTGCCTAGTAGAGCATTTGGTTTACGTTTGCCGATTAGGTGTTCTTTTATACGGATGCAGAGTGGTCTACCCGTTTCGCCAACGTATTCGTCTCCGTACACTTTACAAGAGATCAGTTAGACTGTACCCGAACTCATGCAGTCACCGTCTCTTCCATTAGGACAAATTATGCAATTTTGCGTTGCACATAGACGGTCGTATAGGCGGTTACGAACTAGCAGGCGTCTTAGATTACTCAGTGGCATTTCAATTATCACTACCGAATTCTCTAGACCGACCCTTCTTAAACAGCGTTTTATAGCTGCACTTACTTCATTTAAAATAAAGGGCAGGATAAACGAGACCTTATTGCTGATAGAGTTATCGTTGGGTGGCCTGTGATTTTCTCTACACCTATCCCGAGATACAGTTTCGCAGCCATTGAAAATGGCTATTTGCCGCGCCAAGTTCCGCGACTCCTCTCTCTGCTCCCTTCCTGTGCACACGTTAGTAACTGTTAGAAACATATTTCTCACAAGCGCCCTTTTCGTGTGATAAGGGTGAGAGGAGAGGTAATGAGCCAAGATGTTTTTACTACCTGGCTTTCGGTACCATTTCGTAACGTAGCCATTTTCTGATAGGTTAATTTGCACGTTCAGAAATGGCAGCCAGTTTTCTCGTGGTTTCTCTCGGGTGAATTTAATATACTCTGACTGTTCGTTCAGCAACTCGAAACATTTGTCAATTTCTTCTGGAATTGAACAAATGATCAAGCATTCATCTGTACACCTACAGTAGAGTAACGGCCCGAGGACGATCACTGGCACTCCCACCTTACACATACATGCAATGGCAAGGCTTGGTACCAGTCGTTGTCCCATTGCCAACCCTCTGATTTGTGCGTAATACCTCCCGGACCATCTGAAGATTGACCAGTTTAGGCACTCTTTTAAGAGTGTCATCAGCTGCTGAATCGAGAAGCCATACATGTTTATTGCTTCTTCATGTTGTATAAGGAGCTCGCGAATGGCTTTCATAGCGGAGTCATTCGACACGTCTTTCTAGAGGGCGGTGACGTCGAAGGACTCCATCGCGTAGCGTTGTTGGGTTGCGCGTTACGTAGCTACGATCCAGGAACATATGGATGTTCGTTAGATGGGCTGGAATGTACTTTAATAACTGGGTAAGTATGTGGGTTTGATGGAAATAGAATAAAAAAATGGAGAAATTAATGGAATGGTTAGTGGGTTAATCCCAGTCACGGATGACAAACCGCGTGAGAGCCTGCCCCGCCGGTAAATCAGCATATAATACAAGGTGCATGCTTTTTTTTGTTGCTTTTTTCAGCAAACCCGCTGGATTTACATTAATTTTGAATTCACACCTGATTAAAGCACTTGTCATATTTAACAAAGCATATCCTGTTTGTTTGTGACTGCTCATAGTTGTTCTGTTGACAGCAAAAAACCTAGAGATTCCGTTGCGACTATTCGTCCATTGTTCATATACTAGCTGGCAGTAGCTCGATATGACAACTCGACCTTTCTTTCTGCAATCAACGTTGTGTTTCGACAAATAGAGAATTTGTAATAGTCATATTTACAATGGTGATAGAATTTTTCCTTATGGCCAGAAATCTTTCTCCATTGGTTTTCGAATCGTCGTCGTAAGTTATGGGTTCTGAATGGCTCGACATCTCGGCACAAGGCAACTGGATAAAGACCTTTTTGTATAAAGTCACGATAAGTAAAATAATTAGGCAGGTGAATACCGCAGAAATCCTTTAGTAGTGAACGGCGTGAATTACGAGAGTAGTCTTTGAAAACGGTAGCCTTAAATCAGACTAGTCACGTTTCTTTGATGGACTTCGGAATTCGAGATGAAGAGGCTTTCGTTTCGGGGCCGCTGTGCGAAATTTTCAATAAAATATCTTTCCCACGACACTCCTACATGTCAATCTCACTCTCGCATCAGTTGTAATCACTTTCAGTTTCCATCGTCTTTTAGCAGAGTTTCCGAACCGTACTGAGAAGTGAAAATTTATTTTTTAGAAGTTTCTGTTACAACCATCTGATTAAGAAATAAAAATATAGGACTCAGGATCGACTTTCTATTAACCTCGGCATTGAATTATGAATTCGTCGTTTTCTCTTTTAGCAATCGCAAGGTTGTTAAACAGCATACGTTTACTTCCATACAATAACACACATACAACACAATCGTAGCTGACGTTTCGGCAGAATCGCCTTCTTCAGAGCCGTTTTTTTCATCTGCCTTCTACCGAGGAAGAACAGCCGCTCAGAGTCGCATTTGGCTGACGACTCCGGCTGATACGACCCCGAAAAAAAACTGCTCTGAAGAAGGCGATTCTGCCGAAACGTCAGCTACGATTCTGTTGTATGTGTGTTATTGTGTGGAAGTAAACGTATGCTGTTTAACAATCTCGCGATTGCTAAGAGAGAAAACGACGAATTAAAAATATAGGGTTGAAAATGAATCATGCAAGTGACTCTTGAGTTCCATTTGAACCAAACAACAGATTGTTCAGTTATCTCCAATGACCGAATGAGCAGAAACACGGAATTTTTTGCTGTGAGAAAGAAAAGCAACCAAGATTGAAAAATTACGTCAATGGGCACTTTTTTTGAGTGTAAGAATGAGCAGTGCTTGCCGATTACTTTCTTTAAAGTCCTTTCATCTTGTGAAGGGCAAAAACTAATAGCCAACGTTTAGGAGTTGTGTCGTTGAAGCGAGAGCTTCCTTCAAGAATATGTTGTTCTCCATGATTTTCATGAAGACTTCTACTTTGGCAAACAAAGCGGATTCCGAAGGTAGTAGCAACTTTGATAAACTGTGAATTTTTTCCCTATGCCATTTGAAATCCTTTATTTGTATAAATAAAACAACGCTAGAAGTTTGACGAAAGCGAAATATTAGAAATGTTTCTAATTAACCGATTTGTTTTGCGTAGTAGGGTAGAGTACCTTCAAAGAAACAGAATCCTGCGTTCAACACTGCATCGCGAACTAACCGAAGCCTCATCCCTCTGAATTTTCGAATCAATACTGAACTTGTCTGTGATGATAAAATCACTGATTTGATACGTCGTCCAGCTATCATCACCCACGACGCTACGCATGGAGTTGAATGCGTCCCTGCCGTATAGATCAGTGTCGAATGCTTTGTGACTTGTCGACGTTATTGATGTGATTTTATATACTCCACCAAATTTGGTCGATCTGCATAGTCTCCATTTCCGATTGCAATCGTTATCGCTTAGTGTCTGCCTGCTGTTATATAAAAAATAAGAAAGGATACAACTAAGATGATGCTGAGATATTTGCGAAACTCCGGACCGCAGGTGTCTGCGGTGTGGAACGAACGCGCTATTGTTCTTTCTGGGGACTAACGCGTTCACCACCACACCATGAGGACCCTTTGCTTCGGCTGTCTCTCAGCTAGTTTTATTCGTCGGTGCCATCAACAATCACCCGTCAACAGGGCTGATCTGGGGAGCCCAAATTGGCAACGAACCTAGTTAACCTGGCACTGTACGCGTACGTGATGGAGTCCTTCGACGTTGCCGCGGTGTACACCAACGTATCGAATGACTCCGCAATGCAAGCTGTCTTCGAACTTCGTGTTTAACATAAAGGAAGAATAAAAATGCATGACTTGTCCACCCGGCAGCTTATGGCTCTCTTAAAGGAGTGCTTAAACTGCTCGATTTTCAGATGGTGTGGGAAATATTTCGCGCATATAAGGGGGTTGGCAATGGGACAGCAACTGGTACCAAGCCTTGACATTGCCATTCGATGTCTAGAGTGGAAGCCACCGTTCTCGGTCTCCGGCCGCTACTCTACTGCAGATACATAGATGATTGTTTTGTTATCTTCTCTACGCAAGAAGAGATGGACAAATACTTTGAATTATTGAACAAGCAGTCAGAGTACATTAAGTTCACCCGTTCACCCGAGAGAAACCGAAAGACGATTGGCTCCCGTTTTCAAACGTTCAAATTAACTTATCGAGTAGCGGTCACATGACAAAGTGGTACCGAAAACCAAGTAACAAAAACATCCTGGTTCATTCCCTTTCTTCCCACCCTTCGCACACAAAGAGGGCGCTTGTGGCAAACATGTTTCGAACAGCCACCTCCGTTTGCACAGCCAGGGAACTAAAGGAAGAATCGCGCGACTTGGCTGGGCAAATGGCTACCTCTAATGACTACGAAATAGTATCCCCACGAGATAAGTTTAAAAGGAAAGCGACGCTCCAAAACGAACGGTTTAGCCGAAATAAAATTCCATTTATCTTTCCTTTTATTAGAGATGAAATAAGTGTAGCCATAAAGCGATGCTTAAGAAGGGCAGATCTAAAGGGATAGTTGAAATACCACCGAAAGACAGGTGAAAAAGCGATGGGTTTTTTCGAGTATCCGTACATCGTGTAACTGTCATGCAGATTTTCATCTTTCTGTTTGTACTATCGAAGCGTTTGACCTGGTGAGCTGCGTATCAATGAGGCTCTGAAGAAGGTGATTCCACCGAAACGTCAGCTACGATGGTGTTGAATGTGTGTTATTGGATGGAAGTAAACATATGGTGTTTTACAACCCCGCGATTGCTGAGACATAAAACAACGAATTCATAAAAAAGGATGCTTATTTACTTGGATACTCAGACGGCCCGTCCTCACGAGCTGTGCGTAGCCTAGCATATTTTCCGCTAGTTTCTTTGCTTTGCGATCGTCGTCCGTGGTGGAGGCTTGATTCTGAACATAATAGTGGTTTCGAATCATATATTATCATCTGTAGAGCAACTACTTCTGGGAGTACAGCTGATTGTCTTTTGTTGCGAACACGTCCAACCAACGTGCAGGTGGTCTACCTTCAGAAAGCCTGGGTCCACGTAGAGTTCATTCATTCTACAGTTCTTTTCGTCTATCTGTCGTCTATTCTTATTATTATATGACCGGTCCATCTATGTGTCGCTATTGATTTCTGTTCTCTTGGGTCTCGAAGATGAAGCAGATTTCGGAGCCTCGCATTCTGAGCACGCGTTGTGGGTGCCAGTTAGAAGACATCGTTCAAAAGCTCTGTGAGTGGTGCGCAGTATTCTTGATGTGTGTGAGGCATCAGCTAATGCTTTTGCTCTATAATAAAGCGCTATGAGGTCTGTCGAATTGAAAAGGTGGGCGTGGATTCTTACGTCTTCAGTTGTTCGGTGGTTCCCTTGAAAGGACCGAATGCGGATCGGTCAAACTGCTTGCTTTTTTTTGTCTAATTCCTCCTACATGTTGTTCTGGAGATGTTCATTGAACGCTAAAACACGCATCCGAGGTGGTCAACGGCGGATTCCTCATGAATTTTGTTTTCCTTCTAGTTATACGTAGTTTATGATCCTCTTACACCTCGTCGAGCGCGCTCTCATCGTTTCTGCTTCAGACGGTCTTCTCCGCCAGCAAAACGAAGTTCTACATTAATTTGTCAACAATGCTTGTACTATTATCGTCCCAGTCGACCCACTCTGTCATTCACTGCAACGAAGGATTGAACAGCAGTGATGAGATAATATCGCCATGTTATCGCTATGGAAATAGTAACAGATCCGGTGGAAAAATCGTATTTTACCACTGCAGGTACGATAACAGCTAGAGTTCCTAGGTGGGGTGGGTTCATTCTTTGGTCCACGAGCGCTAACAGGACTCCAGCGCTGCATAAGCTTTTTTCGTAGTATACAGAAGTTAGGACAATGGACAGGTGGTATATTCGCTAGATTTGTATCGCTCAGGTTGTAGTTAGGGTGAATCCACGTAGCAAAATCCCTATCGCAATCCTGTTCGCTCAACGCAAAAATCCCGTTGTCGGTTCCTCAGAATAAATCATTTTTGGGCTACTTCCAACATTTTTTTTTTCGCCTAAACCGGTGTAAATCCTCATGCAAAGTTCCTCAAAGTTGAAATTTTTTATCAGCTGTAGTAGGTGTGTTGCAGCAGGATCAGACATCCATTTCCTTCTCATCCTCAACAAGTTCACAGTGGTAAAGAAGTTGAGAGGTGAACTTTCTGTTTGAAGAATTTGCGAGAGTTCGACACAAGTTTTAAGTCTTTCGACAAGTATTGCGTTGTCCTCAGTCGGGTTTGCCTTCATCTGCCGATCATATGAGGAGAGAATTTTATTGAGAATATCCTCGTTGTTCACGACCTGTTTCGTTGTTCTTGGACGATGAAAGGAGTTCTTTACCAGCTTAGGGTTGAATCAGATATTTACACGGGGAAAGCGGTCAACAGATCTAGTACGGAATCCAACGAGCACAAAGATGTCAAAGCGACACCTTCTGTTTGTGAGAATATGTTCGATCATCGCATGAGAACTCATGCCGTTAGGAGACTCGCGTGTGCATCGCCGATTCTCTCTGCATGGCTATTCAGAATGAAGAAATGTGGCTTAATAAAAAACGTTAGTAATGAAAGAGATTGAAATTTAGCTTATTACATCGTCGTCGTTGCTCCCTTGTAATCACCGCCGACGTAGAAGAATCCCAATTACAAGGCAGCATCGTTCCCTCCATTCAAGGAAAAGTACGCGATCTCTCATGGCGAATTCCCGGTAACACTATAGCACTGACATTTTGAGATTCTAGGGAAAAATCGATCAACCGGCAAACAAAGTGTCGGTGACGATAGTGAGGACGACAAATTTTGAAAGTGCTGTTGAACTGCTGGTTGATGATGTTTGCAGTACAGTAACGAATCGCTCGAAGAGCTGCCACAGCCCATAAGACATATAAAGACTGGCCATTTATGAATAAACATAGAAAAATTCAAAAGACCGACTTTCTATGGGCCTCGGCATAAGTAGTTTATATATTTGTTTATATGATCTTATAAAATGGTCTTTCTGAGTTGATGCGAGGTTGGTATAAGCCTCGTTGTCTTTGTTGTTGTTGTTGTTGTTGTTGTTGTTGTTGTTGTTGTTGCTGTTGCTGTTGCTGGTGCTGTTCGTCGATGGCTGACGTTTCGGCGATTTCGCCTTTCTCGGAGCCGTGTTCTTACAAGGGGGCAACTACAACAACGGCAGCGAAAGCATCCCAACCTCGCATCAACTCAACAAGATCAGTTTAAAGGATCATATGAATAAATATATCATCAAATACCTTATTGTTTGGAGAACTATTATCAGAAATTATCGAAAAACCAGCTTCGTCACCAAAATGTGGGAGCATTTTCGTCGATTTCTATTCACCTTCGTTCCAAAGTACTCCCTTTGTCTTCACCAACTTGAAACCTATGTACATCCATTGTTCACAGATAGTTTCGACCGCAGCTTTAGCTAAACTGGGTTCATGGCCGACTTGTGCTTCCCAGATCATTCCAGTTGACGAGTGATTGCTGATAGCACCGTTGGAGTAGAAAACGGACTGAGAGAAAGGCAAAGGGAAGTCCTCGCTTGGTGTGGTGGATAGCACGAGAGCTCTAAAAAGGGTAATCTCGGATACGAAGAGCACCTGAGATTCCAAGTTTGCTCAGATCTCTGCATCCTTGTGATTCTTTCAATTCATCTGTTAAAGAGAGAGCGTTCCATCTTTGTTTAACAGAGAAATACACGATCGTACGTCGTTCTACTGCTCTCTGGACCGACACGATTAGCTTATCAACAGTAGGAGCCGCAAGCATAAGGCTATCAGTGATCACTGAGGAGGTGTGAGTTTTTAAGGGTAATTCAATTAGTCGTGAAAACAATATCTTCACTTGGCGAAAGGCTTGCAAAACGACATTGAGCACTCGTTCTCACCACCATTTTAACAGTTGCTTGATTTTAACTGAAACGTTGTTGTCCACCACCATATTCTCCAATTAATCGAAGCTTCGAAGCACATGCTTCATATGCATGTCTTTTCACGGCGTACTGTACTTCACCAAGAAAACCGTAGAACTTAGAAATATCCTGAAATTCCGTAGCGTGACAAAGAAACTCCGTAGAGTAACAAAAAAAAACCATTTCCTTAAAAGATAATGGTAGTTGATTGTACTGTTTAAACTCCTAAATTTTTTAATCACATGACCTTTTACAGGGCGCGTGTGGCGCAGTGTTTGGAGGCGCCACTGCGACACGCACGTGGAATGCGCCCATGGCCCACTAAGCCTTCCATCTCTCCGGGGTCGGCAAATTGGTACCAGACTTGTCTGGGAGGATAGCAGCACTGGCTCGATACATCGGCAGGCCACCGCGAGTCATTGTAAAGGCCAGATATGCATTCAATCACCTCCAACGATACATAATGAAGTCGAATGCATTGCGCATCCCTCAGGGATTGATCAACGCCGAGAGCTTTAGAGGATTTAGAGCTTTATGACCTTTTACATTAGTGGGAAGCCGTATCTGACACGTCCGACCGACTTAATTTAAATGTTTTGAGGACGGCTGACAGGGTTACACGCCTATAGAAGTTTTTTCAGCAATTTCCCACCCTATTTTGACCACCATGGATCTCCATCATATGAGGGATCTCGAGCCGGTTAGTCGTGAGGCTACGTTGCGCCCGCGGGTGGCGGATAGAGGGGTAATCGCGGACCAAAGCGACCTTTGCTTCCCTGAGACGCAGGTGGATCCAGAGCATGGATTCCCTGTTTTCGCTGCTCCGATTTAGCACATACTTTCTGTATTTGTGAGGCGTATTTATGCATGCATTTGTGGGTGAGTTCTCGCTTTATGCGGATTGTATTGTACGAGTCAATTCGGCCAAAAGCCTGCAACCAAGTGACAGCGAGGCATACGGGAGGCGGTTAGGAGTCGCCTCCAACAAATAAGCTCCATGTCCACTCTGGGAGAGTCTGGCAAGCTACGCGTGAGTATACCCAGCCCCCACGTTCAAAGCCAAGCAGGCTATACGTGGGTATTGAAATTCTGAGCACAGTAAAAAAAAAAACGGGCCTAATTCCCCTGACCCCGAAAGAGCCCCAATTTGGCAGCGTTGGGTAGGACGAGCACGGAGAGGCTGCCAAAATCTCAGGGCCAATGGAAGCTGCTTGGATAACGAAGAACTATGGTGACGATCTGTACCTACAATGCACGTACACTTGCATCCGAGTCCTCGGTAGGAGACTTGCTCATGCAAGCAAGAAGGATAAGGTACGACGTCATCAGCCTGGCCGAGGCGAGACGACGCCACCCATTCAACGCCGTCTATGACTCTGGAGAAGAACTGTTCCTCGGAACATGCGACAGTAGAGAAGGATGCGGCGTCCGCGTTCTCGTCAACACGAGTTTGCCCATGAATATTGATTCATTCGAACAACTATTAACCCGAATCGGACTTTTACGATTAAAAAGATGTGGATCAACACCGGCTTTGACGAAGACCATACATTCTTCAAGGTCATCATTGGAGATTTCAATGCCAAAATTGGACCAAGAAGATCGTCTGAGGAACGTTACATTGGGACTCACGGATTAGAATAGAACGAACAGAGTGAGCGGCTCTCTGAGTTTATCATGGCGACCAAGACCATGCATGGTAACTCGCAATTCCAGAAGCCTCACCCTCTATAGAGAATTTTTCTATCAGATAGAGAATTCTCTATCCCTTCAACGCTGCACGTGGGAGTCCCTCAACGAAGAGTACAATAACGAGATAAACATCATAATTAATAGAAGATTTTGCCTAATCGATGTCGCTGTTGCCCCAAAATTCTATACGGGATCAGAGCACCGTCTCCTTCGTGCTAGATTGTTTTCCGCGAAAAGGAGAGAAAGCCGCTAAATTCAAAAACCGGAGCCCCAAAACCACAACAAACTGGGACTTATTCAATTCATTAGTCAGCTGTTGGGAAGTTGCCCTTGTCCGTAACGTCGACGAAGAATACGATCGGCTCGTTGAGCATCTTCACGTTAGCGTTATGAAAGCTGAGAGTTTAAAACTCACCAAGAGACGTCTGTCTCCAGGAACACTCGAGCAGATAAGCCACTGTGGAATCGCAAGAGCTACCAGCATCCGCGAACTATCGTCCAAAGTTGCAAAACAATGGAGACAGGCGATAGAAGAAGATCTTAAAGAGAGAGGAACAGTAGTAATGATCGAAGCTGCAGTGGAAGGGGAAAGCATTCGCAAAACCCACTGAACCTTCGCCAATTACAAGACCAAGATGATTGCACTCCGACGCCCAGACGGAACAATAACAGCGTCCAGAAAGGCAATGGAGAAAATCATCCACGATTACTACTCAGATCTCTTCGATAGCCACGTCCACCTCCCGTCATATAAAATGAAAGAAGATGGATATGTTATATCACTGGTTCTCCCTTCTGAATTCCGACACGCCATTTCGTCGGTGAAAAATCGAACAGCACGAGGTCCGCACAGAATAAAATCAGAACACCTGATGGAACTTCCGGCAGACCTCGTAAGCACACTGGCTCGGCTTTTCACACGTTACCTGTCTGCACGCAAGGTCCCTTACTCAGTGGAAGACCAGAAAGACCGTGTTGTTGTTCAAGAAGGGCCACCTACACGATATAGGCAACTATCGCCCAATCTGCTTGCTGTCTGTCGTCTACAAACCTTTCACTCGAGTCGTCCTGAACAGGATTGACAGAACACTGGACGAAGGACAGCCATGTGAGCAAGCAGGGTTTCGAAAAGGATTACATCCACGCGATAACAAGGCTGATCGAAGTATCGCGAGAGTATAAAAGACCGCTCTGTCTCACTTTCATTGATTTACAAGAGGCCTTTGATTCAACTGAGATAGAAGCAGTCATGGAAGCCCTTAATAGTCGAGGAGTCTCTGCTCAGTACATAAAGATTCTTCGTAAGCTTGACAAAAATTTCATATATGCTATACGTATGCTTGCCGCCTTTGATAAAGCGTGTGAAAAGATTGGTCTTCGACTAAATCTCAGAAAAACGATATTCATTAGGAACGGATTGGTTTCGTATATTCATCCTCAACGAACCGAACATTTCGGATTGCTCCAGTTATGTGTATTTAGGTCGAAAAATCAATGTGATGAACGACTTAGCTCTGGAGCTGAGCAGAAGGAAACAATTAAGAATGTAGAAACTTGAAGAGCAATGTGAAACCTCACTAAGGGCTTGAAGGAAGTGCAAGAGAGAATGTGTAGGTGGCTCGTAATTGTGATCAGTGCGAAGAAATCAGTAGTGTGTTTTCTAATAATACAGTGTCTCATTACCGTAGGACCTTCCAGGACAAACCGGTTTGGATGGAAAATGCTTGCTTCGGAGCAATGAAGCGATATATTTTTCGAAAAAGTTGTGCCTGGCTTTCGATAGCTGATTCTGATCGAGTCGAAAGCTCTCCAGGAGGATGCGTTGTGTAGACCAAGCAGTGTTGATGATATGAGAACATTCATCGGTCTCTGCCTCAAGATGAGAACTATCAAACAATGTTTATAGCTTTGTGGAGGTGACTGAATGCATGTGTACATCTGGCCTTTACAATGACTTGCTGTGGCCTACCGGTGTATTGAGCCTGTGCTACTATCCTCGCAGACAGGTCTGTCCCGATATGCCGACCCCGGAGGGATGGAGCACTTGGTGGGCCATGGGTGCGTGGATCGATTCCATGTGTGCTGCAGAGCGCATCCGAACACTGCGCCACACGCATCCTTGTTTTGATATAACATAAAATTCTCTCATTGTAACACTCTGTAGAACGTGAATTTTCTTTTGTGAAAAGAACTTACGCAAAGGTCTTTTTTCAAAGCACATCTGTGAATCAAGAACCTTATCCGCATAGGCACGACGTAGCCGGGCTATGTTGACGATCGCAAAGAGAATCGACTCCACCACTATGCTACGACATTCATGAAAAAGGCAAAACCCTCAGGCTCAACCGAAACAACACGCGAAACTCCCGAAATTTTTATGGACGAAGAACCCGAGGAAAACGAATAGAATGCAAGAATTGCTCGGATCCACCAAGTACATAAGATGACGAGTCATGTAAGTAAATTCGACATGACAACTTGGTGTTTTTATCGTCCTAGATAAGCCTGGTGCGGCCACAGATGGGTGCACTTGATTAGACCATGCCATGGCACCGTGCCAAAGACCATGTGCATCATATGACGCCTTTAGACCACTGTGCTGCTTATTTGTTGTCATTATAGAGTTCATAGAACCTTTCATTGTTAATGCTATATATGTGGCTTATTGGTGAATTTTCTAAATGGCGACAGAAATGGTTTTCTTCTAATTAGTGTTCATTAATTGTAAGTCGTTTGAGGGAATAGTTCGCTTTATATTTTTCCAGCGCAGTTCAGACTAAGATTTATAAATCTCGTGTAAAGTTCAAATTCGGAACTTTTAAACGTATTCCAATTTGTCATGCCGAATATCGTCGTTCAATGTTGTTTTGTCAAAGAGTTTGTAACAGTAGCAGAAGGCTGGTTGCTTTTTGCCATCTATTCCGCCCAGCGACGAGTCCACTAACATTTTAATGGATTTCACAGCTATCCTTGGACCACTCATGTCTACCGGAATAGACGTATTGCTTAGATCAAATAGAAATGGTGAAATATAATCATTCTACAATGTGAACTTTTTATTTGCTGCCTATCACAATCTTTCACAACAGGATATGATGTGAAATACAACTATAATGATGCTGAGATATTAATAAAACTCGAGGTCATCACCGGTGTCCGCGGTGGGGAACGAACGCGCTATTACCCTTTCTAGCAAACAACACGTCCACCACCACATCATGCGTGTCCTAAGTTTCGCCTTTCTCTCACCTAGCTTTTCTCTACCTTTTGTCTGTCATTTCCCTACTATCATTTTGTTGTCTACTTTTTAATAAATTAGTTTTATTCGAAATGTATCGCGCAACTTAAATACTCTTTTCTCACACACACCTCGCTCCCTGGGAAGAAATAAAAGAGACTCGTAACTTTGTTATGCCGACGAGGTACAAATCGATTGCTGTATTTCTATAACTAAAGCACCAATAGCAGTACAAGGAAGCAATTAACGCCAAACGATTTTTCCAAATAGAGAGAAACTTTTTTAGACAACTTTTAAAATTCTCACTCCCATTAATTTCTAAAATAAGCTTGCCGTAATGGATTTTGCCAGGCATTTCATTGTGTACTTCGTGAGTGGACTGCAGTTGCTACAGAAAGACGATTTGAAATTCATGTCACAATTAATTTCCCACGGTGTAAAGACTCTCCACTTTTTAAGTCCGTCATTCATTTTGCGGCCCATTTAGTGTAAATTTTCTAGATTTTCGATCGATAACATATTTCTAAGATTTATTAACTTAAAGAAATTATGAAGAAAGGAAAGGGATAAAACCAGAAGGAGTTCTCTTGTTTTTTTTTTTAAATTAATTTCAGAATCAACATTCCACAGACCCGCCCGTACACCTGTTTGCGCTAATTTTGTGCTATTTTTTAAAAACCTTCATTGCTTTCTTAGTTGTTTTCACTTAAGAAGAATGCACTTTTTTTTACGCAAGTTTCAACTTCATTACTGGAGTGCTGTCGTCATGTAGAGTACTGGTGGAGAATGGCAGCTGCTGAACACTGGGCGCAACCTCATCCATGTGAAAGTGGACACCTTCACAGAGAGGACTGGTGAAGCCCGACCCCGTAAAGTGTTTCACAGCTGGGCTACGCTTGGTGACTAATCATTTCCGCTACATCCTATAGCTATTTACACTTTTGCCTCATTATTATGCACTTATATGCATTCCAGAGGATGGTAATGGTTGTATTCCGTATGATGCTAATGGAAGAAACGATTCGAATTTCCGATCTTCGTCAACGATCAAAAATCAAGAACATCGTTCCATATGCCAAATCAAAGATAAGATGGAATGTGCACGTAATTCCCTTGAACGACCCCGATGGACAAGAGTCGTTCCCGACTGGATTCTTCAGGATGTCAAACGCTCAGCAAGAAGACCTCTGCCCTGAAAGACAGAGTTCTTCATGAAAACCCTAGAAAAAAGTTATGACGCTCAACGGGTTCCCAGAATGAGTAAAACCGATCGAGCTACTCGTGCACGAGACAGGGAGAAGTGGAAGATTTACTGACGCTCTCTCGAACCATTCGACGATCAATGCGACGACAGGTGATGCAGAAGGTTATTTTAGACATGATCGTTAGCCAAACAAGATTTTCAGTCATGTATACCATGGTTTGCTTTCCAGTTCTTAATGTCATACTACATGCAACAATAAGCCAGTCTGATAAAAATGCTGTTGGAGTGCGAAGTGTAAGCTTTTGTCTCGTTCGTAGTAGCACTAGCACATTTGATGGGAACTGTATAATTCTTTCGTGATCAAATCCAATTCAATTTTGAAAAGGAGATATCTCATTAAGACCATATATTGTTTTTCCATGTCAAGGTTAAGTGAAGACTGCCGACTTTGGATATATTGAATATGATATAATATTGCATTACTGTGCGCTCATATAATCCTAACAAATATGAAGGATTATTACTATGAGAACTGATAATCTTGGATAAGCAGTCGGCCAACAACCCTCCTGTATTCTGGAGAGCCATTAGTTTTGGTGGTACCTCTCAAAAGTCCTTCTATCGGTTTGCCATGTTGATTAAAACAAGTGAGCTGTTTCGAAGCAAATCGGGCACCAATAACCCTTCTCAGGCGACATGCTAGGCTCAATGGGGCCAGTACGGAGTTAAACTTGCCGCTGCGCAGATTCGACATTCCGCGTGTTGGACGGCATCACTACCCCTGAGGTACACGCCCACTTATTGGACTTTTTCTTCGATTTTAGTATACTTTGAAGGTGAGCTTCAAATATTGACCAATAATTATCAGCGAAAACTACACGGTCACATATGTGTTGAAATAAGGAATCGAATGAAAGAAGTGCTAGCACTAGTGTAACATCTGAGGTCTGGCCATGTAGAAAAACTCCTCCATTTTATTTCTCGTCATTCAAAACACGGTTCTATTCTAACCACCCAAATAATATTTTCAGTCTTGGAAGAATAATAAAAGACTTACTCTTTCGCACAATATTAATGGGCTTATTCTATGATGCTCTGCTAAAAAGATTGTTATTTTCTTGGCGACACCAGTTTCTTTCATTCTCTTTCTCTCCCTCCTGTCTTCGCTCCTCCCTCCCCCTCCTTCTGTCTTCCTCAATCTCTCTCCTTTTCTTCCTTAATCAACTCTACCATAGTGTGCGCTATTTCTTTCTGAAAGGACGAATGAATTCGCCTTTTCAATCGTCATCCTCCTCACCTTTCAGTCGAGCCAGCACCGCTCATGGTCTACACATTTCACGAAAATAATACGTTTCCTTCCGTCGAAGTTTTCGAAATTCCTCCTGAAAGAATTGCTTTCCAATGTGTTTTATCCTGCCTTCTGAACATGCATGGAAATCAAAGCATAGTTTGGTTGACATGTCAACTATACGTTAATCACCATGTAAATCTCGTTTCAGTTTTTTTGTCGCGGTAAAATTCTTACTACGTCTTAGCATCTTATGATAACATTAAAAAATTTTTATCAGATGCCCATTGCTACCAAATGGTTTTCCTTGTGGCAAACTTACACCAGTTAGTTATAACAATTTTTTTCGATATTTAACGATAAATAAAAGAGATAAAGCTCTGACGTTGATGAATCCCTTAGGCGAGCGCCATGCATTCGACTTCATTGAGCTCGGAAGTGATGGAATGCATATCTGGCCTTTACAATGACTCGTGGTGGCTTACTGTTGTCTCGAGCAAATGCTGCTATCCTCGTAGACAAGTCTGGTGCCATTTTGCCGACCTCGGAAGGATGGAAGTCTTATTGGGTCGTGGGCGCGTGAATCGGTCCCATGTGTATAGCAGCGTGCCTCCGACCATTGCGCCACACGCGCTCCTTATTTAAGGATAGTGGTTGAATTTTTTCTTTTTTAATTTTTAGTTATTTAGCTAGCATAGGGAGAGCGGTGATCTTACGTCCTAATATTTTTGGACGCAGTTATTCCTAATTCACCATGCAACTTCCTAGTCTATCAGTTTTATACACGAGGAAGTTCTGTAATAAAATCTTAGAGAACTGTTTTTCACAAAATCGCAATGTCGGACAACTCGTACCGTGCAGGAATAAAGTTGTTGACAACAACTGTAAGCATTCCTACTTTTGAAGAATACAGCTGAATGGCAGTAAATGTATCATGTGTCTTGCTGTCGACAGTCACCTGATACAATCGCATTTTAATCCACTAGTCTAGACAACCTCTGTGAAAGTTAATGTAAAGAAGAAGTTGACCTCTCGTATTTTCCCACGGAAAGCCACTCCACAGTGGCGGAGGTAAGTAGCACGAAACAAAAGGAGAAAATAATTTGCTGTCATATCTTGAAGTAACTTCCACGACCGACTTTCTATTAACCTCGGCATTGATCAAGTAATTCTTCGCATTTTTGTTGAGCAAACGCGAGGTGTTATTATTATTCTTTATTCACAAATAAGCTGACGTTTCGGCGGGCTTCGCCTTCCTCAGAGCCTGGAAAGGTCAAGTTGACAGCAATCTACTCCGCCAAACGCCTTCATAACCAAATAAAGAAAACGCCGAAACGTCAGCTTATTTGTGAATAAAGAATGATAATAACACCTCGCGTTTCCTCAACAAGAATACGAAAAATAATTTGCCTTTTCTCCATATATTTCACTTTTATGTGACTCTTTTTTCCCTCAGCTTTTTCTTTGGTCAAGAAAATAGTTGATTGACAGCTGTTATTCTATCATTTATTGATTTGTAGCTTATGACAGCTCTACGAGATGCTTCATGTTGATTTCATCTCATTTAAGAAATTTTATGGACTTATTTCCTAAGACAATCCAGAACAAACTGTGAAAGAGTATTGGGTCAGCTGGAAGATTTTTTGATTAGTAACAGCAGGTGAATGGTGGTAGTGACGACCTGAAAACACCTAAGCATAGCTATCAAAGCGCACAAGAAAAGCACTTGTCTGACAAGCGAAGCGTCAGCCTAATTAGGAATTCCTTTTATTTAAATTATCTAATAACACTTATAGCGCAAATGTTAGCACCTTTCTGTTTCAGTTGGTTTCTTCACGTCCTTCATCCATGAGAAGCTTCGGAATTGCGTGCGGGTTCAGCTGCCACTTAAAGACTTCGCGCATGTAGTCGAATGCTGGTCGATCTAATACTCACTGGACATCTCTGCTAGAGTGTTCTCAGATCTTCACCACAGGCAACCACTTGTCTTTGAGGGTCAGATGAAGCCTTTCCACAGAAGTCTGATGCCATTTATCCCACTTCAGACAAATGAGAGGTTTGTTTTGACTGGGCGGAGTCAAAGCAGCTACGTTTATTCCACGGCATCCCTAATCGCTGCGCCTCTCGTATCGTACACTTTTTTTACTAGTATTGGTTAGTGATGTAGTAGTAGACGTACAGGAATGAAAACTAGTAAAATTCCTTCACATCCAAAACACAGACTTGTCAAGCACAAGTAAACCTATTTGATTGGTAAGGCAGATCCTAGCCTTCCTCAGAATTCCAACAACTTCAGCCTCTCTGTCATAATTTCAGGACTTCCAGTTGTTTTGTCTGAACAGTAAGCTCGTCGGACAGGAAAAGTTTCCCTTTCCGTCTATTATCTCGTTGAAGAATGGGAGCTACTCTACACGCAACTTTGACGAATTTAGCCCAAAATCATTTCTAAGAAGTAAGTGAGAAATGGATTACTGCTTAGAACGATCCAACTGATTATTTATGAGACGTCGATTCTCTACCGCTTATGTAATTCTAATTAGACGACATTGTCCTTGGAGAAACGATATTCACCAGCGGGCATTAATGACTTCCACTTGTAGTTGAGTCGCACTTCTTATTCTGATTTCTTCACAAATGAGTTTCAGTATTTGTGCTCATATATTTTTGCATGTCCTACCACTCTTCAGATCGATTGATATTCCATGTGTTTAAAAACAGTTAAAGCACAATAAGTAGCCGTTTTTGCCCTTCCTTATTTATCCAAATCCTTGAATGAACAGATAGGACAGCATTCTAAAAATAACCGACTACACATATATTTATTGACTACGCTGTTTAGGCGGTGGTGGAACATGGAGGGTGTTGATGCTGTGAATCTGTGAACCGCCCGACGCCATCGGATAGAGTTGGATGAAACGATGACTTTCAAATTATCCTTTTTTAGGAGAGAGAGAGAAAAAGTTTAATACAAGCAACCGAACAAAATCATCTATTACCAGGGCTCACGAGGGATTCTTAGCACAGTTCATAAATTTCAATTTGGGCTTCACTTTGGAACTTCGTTCGTGTCATCGCGCAACGTAACCGTATGGAAATCGTCACCTAAGCACCATTAAAATGCTGCGTTGAAATGGATCGTTTTCGGTTTCTCTATTGTTTTTCTCCACTTAACTGTCTCATGTCTATTGTGAGGTGTCGCGATCTTTTGCACTAAACAAGAATCTCTACATATTTCGCCATAAATAACTAATACACCCCCCAGTTATGTTTCGCTTTCGCCTCACATCCGTTGTAAAGTCGAGTGCATTCTGGTACCAGCAGAAGCACTTCATTTGCACTGTTTTCATATCGAATCACTTCTACCGTTGTGATGAAAGACGCTAGTCGCCTCCTTGGAAGAAAACGCTGTCCTCCTTGTCGAAGGTCTACTTAGAAACCATACCGAAGTCCACATTTTATGAACGTGCCGTGTTCCGCAAACCATCGGAGTCAGTGACCAGCTGGCCGAATCGTCGCCCGTCGTCGCGGTGAGTGATGCCGATAAATGCAACCTGGCTCTGTGGCACTCAATAATCTTGTTAATGACACTGGCACCCTTCTCATATGTCTCAACCACGTCCATCAATGCATCTTTTAAATATTGGGTGAATTAGCATCCTTTCACTGTCGGTGGTGTGCAACGCAAAAGAATGTGAAATGGAAAATCGTCGAACTACGCCAACAGGTGATTTAGTTTTGACGTAATGTTAACGTGTGAAGTTGACCGCAATATTAAGAAATTGCTTGTAATTCTTGTACTTTTAGTGCATTTAATAACTCATGAAAGTCTTTCAGAGGTTATAAAAATTTGTGAATTTGCTTTCTGAGATTACAATTTTCAAAAGTCGATTTTTGACCTGATTTCTTCTGTGGTGCGTGTAGCGCAGTGGTCTGAGGTGCCCTGCAATACAAACATGAGATCGACCCCCGCCCCGTGGTCTATCAAACCTTCCATCTCTCTGGAGTCACCAAGTTGGTCCCAGATTTCCTGAGAGGATAGCAGCATTGGTTAGATACATCGGTAGGTCCCGCGAGTCATTATAAAGGTCAGATAAGCATTCAATCACCTCTAACAATGCTTAACGAAGTATAATGCATGGTATACCCCTCAGGGATTGATCAACGCCGAAAGGTTCATCCCTTTTTTCAGAAATGCCCCCGGAGTTGGTAAGTCGTTTAGAGGTGGGACGTGCATTCGACTCAAATCGCAGCATTCTAGAGGTGATTCAATGCATGTTTGTTTTGCGCAATGACTTATAGAACTTATCGAGGCATCAACTCAGTGGTTTATCCAACCAGATAAGTCTGATAACAATTTGTTGACTTAGGAGTGATGGAAGGCTTGATAGTCTCGAGGCGCCAGATTGATTTAGCGATTACATGTGTATTGGTGGCCGCATTCAACCATTGTGCTACATTTGTTCTTTCAGAACTATCAAATGGGGTAAAGAGACTAATAGAGCCGAATACCTGGACATTACTGGTTTATTGTGCGTCGAGGATGCACTGCATTCGCTGCAAAGCCTTGTCATGAAAACATGCAGCTGATAGCGTGATGAGTCTTCCACATGTACGGTCACATCCGTATTCTTTTTAAATATTTGTTGAAGCAACACTTAATAGACCTTGACTTTGACTTGAGTAATCAGTTATACATGTCAGAATTGCAGCTCTAACGTCAAACCGTCAAACCAAACGCTTTACTCTTTTATCCACATAATTTTACACAGGAAAAGAACGACTGCTATTCAGCCAACCCTTTCAACTTAACTAAATATTCCTGCCCTTCTAATCAAATTTTCTGTATGAGAAAATTTCTAATTTTAACTCAAGGTATTGATGCTGGATGATATCTAGTATTCAATATGCATGGTTTTATAAAAGTAGTTGATCTTCATGACTGGAATTCATCTACAAAGGCACAAGCGAGGAGTCCTGCTTCCCGAACAACGAGTCGAAAATGAGTTGGTGAGGGAACAGCAAAGTGAGTCGGAGCGCACGAGTGAAAAAAGGAGGAGTAGAAAAGAATAAGGAAGAAAAGAAAGAAAATTGCGAGCATGAACATTCGATCGCTTCGGAATTATTTTGCTTACTTAGTTAATTGCTTTTTACAAGACCCTTATTTCACTATCTTGTATCGGTCATCCATTAATGTGATTGTGCTTGAGTATTCGGCTGATCTCAATGAACCTTCGCTTCCATTCCTTCTTGAATTGATAAATGCCGATTGTGGGTGTTTTCAGTACTACTAAGACGTCAACAACGGCGGCTCTCCAATTGTTGTAAGTAGGAAGAATATTAAGCTTTACAATTCAGATTCCTACATCATACAAGAGTAGTCAATCAATCGATGGATCAACCGAGAACGTAATAGGTCAGAACAGGCGGAACCGATCAGTGAACAAATTATATTCTAATTATAACCATGGTAGTGTTGAGTTATTTGGAAAACTCTGGACCACTGCTGTCTGCGGTGTGGACCGAACACGCCATTACCCTTTCCCGGGGCTAACGCGTTCACTAGCACACCACGCAAGTTATTCGTTTCGCCTTTCTCTCATCCTTAATACATTTGAATTATATGGATTGGATTTTTCTCAAATCTTCACTTGATTTTCCCATGTACTATTGGATGCCTTTTACGCCGTGTAGAGAAGATAGTAAGATTTTTAAAATATGAATCCTTACGCAAAAACAAGCGGTAAATCTATCCTAGATTGTCGTAACATAAGTGTACATATTGTACTTCACCGTATTTCTGCTTAACTTCTCATTTCCTACCTGTTTTTAAGACTTGCAGGTGTTTGAAGTGAAAGGCACTCATAAGTAATGAATTTCTGACTTTCTCGGTAATGGAAATTTTTCTCGCTTATGTTTTCTTTTGAACTGAGCACTACTGATTAATTGTTGACGTCGTCTAGACTTTTTCTGAATAACATGCTTCTAAATTGTTGAGCTTACACAAGGTTGATAAATATGTTTATTTCGGCAAACGTTTCGACGTCTTCGTCTTCATCACAGCCGATGACCCGTGCGGTCCGTCAAAGAATACTGCCGGGTGTGCTTGGCTCATTCGTGCGGTGTTCACTGAAGAAGATCTCGTCTCGGTGCGACAACGAAGATGCCACATCGAGATAACGAACAACTGTGGACCATCGACACGGATCATGGGCTCTGATGAAAACGAGGACGTCGAAACATTAGCCGAAATAACGTATTTATCAATCTCGTGTAAGCTCAACAATTTATATACATGATGATTATTTTGCTACCGAGGTTAAATGATGGTCGGTTAGAAATTCATTTTTCTGATTAACTTGAGTGTAAGACGCATATGGAGCAATTCTCCAACGCTGACAATCGTCAAGATGCAAAATGAAACCGCTTGTTTGAAGTCGAACAATCCATACGGGAAAATGCACAAGCCGTGGTATAGGTCGTAAAGTCCAATCTCAATTCGATTTCTTTCAAAAGCTTCCCACGCTGATTTTGGAAGCATTCGAGGTGGAACGTCTTTGATGTGTAGAATTCGTCACGTCTCACTTGTGAGTGTTCTCGAGACTTGTGAAGTCTCCATAAAATTTTTCTTACCATAGCTTTGATTTAACTGCGCGTGTGGCGCAGTGGTTGGAGCCGAGGTATCGATCCCCGTATCCATGGCCCACCAAGCCTTCCATCCTTCCGGGGTCGGCAATGGTACCAGATTTGTCTGGGAGTATAGCAGCATTGGCTCCATACATCGGTAGGCCACCGCGAGTCATTGTAAAGGCCAGATATGCATTCAATCACCTCCAACGATACATAATGAAGTCGAATGCATTGCGCATCCCTCGGGAATTGATCAACGCCGAGAGCTTTAGAGCTTTTTATAGTTTTGATTCAATGGAATTTTGAACATCGGAAGGCTAGTCTGTTCTATCGAACGACTTAAGCGATTACTACTAATTTATCCATTCCTCTTTGTGGTCTGCCAAGGCTTCCTTTTCGATCCTCCCGGTTAAGAGATGAAGACAAGATCATACATTTTATATGAGGCCATTTTATTTTTACGGCTTCTAGCTAGAGGGCTCTCTGCGTCATTGGGGCGATTCCTACCAAACCAGTCATGAAGCTTCCATAATCTAGACGACCGAAAACCGCGTGTTACTTCGCCGTCATTGGATTGCAGGCTTCTGCTCGATTAGACGTGCCGGATATAGTTCACGAAAGGTCTATAATCTGAGAAAGACTTGTGGCAGTAAAACATGAGCTTATTGCTGTGTGTTGAACTTCACAGGAAAAGTTTTCGTATGAACGGATTTTCAACTCTATCGTCTATCATTCATCTGATAGTCCGGAAAAATTGCGGAAGTAACCGAATTCCATTTCATGTCAATAACTCCGGCAAAACATTTGTCCGATTAAATTCCATTTAACTTCACTCCCTTAAAATTTCCATTAGATTTGTTGCCATCGCATTTCCAAACATTAGAAGTACTTCATCTTTCTTGTATCAAGTCGTATTTATCGAATAACTGATTGGTTGAATATATTCAATACTCACGTTTCTGTCCTCGTCTATTGCGACAGCGTCAGAAATATTAGACATATATTTTTCTACGGGGCCGATAGCACAGTGGTAGCGATGCCGGTCGTCACGTCACAAGCATGGTGCTGGTTCAACCTCACTGTGAGCTCACCTGGCCTATCATTCTTCCGGAGTCGGGAAATTGGTGGTGAACTTGTCTGGGAAGAATTCACTCTCTGCAGTCGAAGTGGGAACGCCCTAGCATGGCTATCTCAGGACTTCAGTGGTTTCAGTGGACTGGGCCGGTATTCTATGGCATTCAAGATGAAATCAAAAGGCTCAAGCAGCAGCGGAAGGCACAAGTAAAGGTTGGAAGGCCTTAGTAGATGATGGATCCGAGGAAACGAATCAAATGCAAAAAGTGATGTGATCCGCATAGAATATGGGAAGGCCGGTCGTATGAATTTGAAAAAAATTTTATATGTTTTAGCCTTTTGTAATTTCTTCCCGAGTACCTGAATGCTTTTGAAAACTTGTTTAAAAAGTCAAACACCATTATATGAACCTACGAAGGTTTTTTGTTCACTTTTTAGGATCCGACATCGAACCTTTTGGAGATGCCAGTAGTTCTTTCATTGGATTCGTTCCCTCACATTCGCTATCCACGGTGTTCATCAATTACGAGTAAATTCGGCTGCTGCTTGAAGATTTATTTTTCGTCATTGCTGTCGTTAAATTTGGTGCCAATTTAGAGAGCCAGGAGGGTTAGAAACCTTCGTCCGGAGAAGAGTCGAGCTAGTGAGCTTTCGCCTATAGGGCAACCTCTCTAACCACTGCGTTTCCTGCTTCCAATGATATCTAGGAAACAGGACAACACAAATGGTGGTGAACAATTTGCCTTTACTCAAGCCGCTTAACTCTGTCGTTTAGGACGAAAAACAACGTCGTATTTTGGTATTCTCTACAGAATCCTCTCGGTCGACCTCTTTACCGTTGTGCCTTGCTATTTTTTCTATAGTTACATAGCACGAACTGTTAGTACTTATTGTTTGCTAACTATGATAATAGTGAATTGATAGTTTTGTTAAAGTTATTTTGAACAACGAAAGCCACAAAATGTGCCAGCCTATCCACAAGTCTATCCTGCGCTTAACTTAAACCGTTAAATTTTTTCCTTTCACTCATTTTAGTCTGGTAACATTTCTCCATTGGCTTATATAGCGCAGTGGATAAAGGTGCTCAGCAATACACGCGTGGCTATTGGTTTAATCCCACTTACTGGGCCAACTAATTTTCTACTCATCTATCTATGGTGCGCTTTAACCAGACTTTTCCTTGAAGGATATAAACACTGAAATGACACATTGATGAGTGGCAAAAGTCACTACCAAAGGCAGTCCTTTCACACCCTTTGGAGGCCTTTTTGTAATAAACATTTCTTTTAACTAAAAGACAAATCCCTTGATATTGTCGCTATACGTCACTGAGTTTTGCCACGGTTCAAATGTTACTTATGTTTACTCATACGGAAATTCTTGGTTGCTATCTCAATTAGCATTATTTCACTCCTCACCCACGCAATACTTGGGAAATAATATTATTGAAATGCTTACAGGTTACCCTTTTTCTCTTTAGATGGTCTCTTTACGAGTTCTTTCATCGTTAATGAATACTTCCATTCTGGAGATATGTTGTCATATGTATTGAGGCGGGATCAGGTAGCGCAGTGGCATGAGGTACATATATACGTACATCCCTTTATGTCCCCGCATCCCTGTGACCCATTTATATCTCTGCAATATATACATGGTTGTTGACTCGATCCATTTCTTTGGCAAAGCCAAGCTAAAATCGAGAAAATGTTACCAGCCTTGTCAAGAAGGATAAAACACCTCATAACATTGGTAGGCTTCTACATGTCATTCAACACATTCTATTGTCCAAATATGCGTTCAAATCACCTCGACGACACTGCGATTTCGCCCGAATGTAGTGCCGTATTTCTAAAGAATCGATCAACGTGGAATGCTCTATCCTATCATTTAATATTTTCCTCTTAAAACTTTCTGTGAAATAACCGTTCTAATCGTTTCTTTTTTATATGTAGTTTTCATGGTTCTACTGAACTTTATAGCATCCGCATTTGGTGCTGTTTCATTTCGTTCGTTCGCATCCTTTCTGTAGTACCTCGGATTCCTACACTTCGCTTTCGTGCTCCCTTCAAACATCCGTATCGTTTGCAGATGAATTGTGAGCTACTCGGTTATGACACAAAGAATGTTTCTTCGTATGTGCTGGGTGTGATGGGAAATCCCTGCCAGACTGTGAGTGTTCCACGTTAAAATCACCTCAAATACTTCTACCAGCCGATTTTTTCAACACATTATCAGCTTAAAGGTTATGCTAATATGAATGCCTCTTGAATTTTTATTGTTGTAGTAAGGCAATAATTCACTTTCTGTCAGCAGAAACCAATAGGAGGATTGTCCAGGTTTCAAGTCAGTGTTCGAAGCTCCGACAGATTCATAACGTGTCAAATCAAGTTACTAAAGATGTTCATATGCTATGCGCACTAGTTTTTTCTTCGTTCTTCAGAAGATGATTGTGGTTCCGACTGTGATCAGCTACTCGGTAATCTTCATCGTCGGCACTATTGGCAACGTCTGTACATGTGTGGTGATCATTCGCACTAGATCCATGCACACTCACACTAACTTCTATCTCTTCAGCTTAGCACTTTCCGACCTCGTCGTATTGATTTTCGGTACGTTTCTTCTAATTTTTGGTTTTTGTCTACTGTTTCCAGCTGAGATCACATTCCACTGAAAACGGGGAGCAGTTTGTTACTCATCCCACCCTCCCTCATTTCTTCATCAATTCCTCTTCCTCCTTCCATTATTCCTCCTTTCCACCACTATTGTTATAGTGCTTTTCGTCTTCATTCTTTTTATTTTCTCTCTGTTTAACGTATATATAATTTACAGGCCTTCCTATGGAGTTATACGGTGCGTTAGATTTCGCCTATCCGTACCAATTCCCCGAATGGATTTGCAAGGTCCGCGCCTACCTCATCGAATTCACCAGCTACGCGTCGATTCTAGTCATCTGTTCGTTCACTGTCGAAAGATGGTTTGCTATATGGTAAGTGCATGCTAATAAAGAATAAAGCATAAAGCCGTTGGTGTTGATCAATCCCTGAACGATGCGCTATGCATTTGACTTTATTAACCATCGTTTCGAGGTGATTGGATACATACCTGGACTTAACAATGACTCGAGGTGCGCTGCCAATGTATTGAGTCGGTGCTACAATCCTTGCAGACAAGTCTGATACCAATTTGTCAATCCCGGAGGGATGGAAGGCTTGGTGAGCCTTGAGCTTGGGGCGGATGGATCGATCCAATGGCTATCGCAGGGCTCCTCTGCCATTTGCGCTACATGAGCCCTGGTATGTGCTAATAGAAACAAAATAATCCTCCTCACCGGTTTTTTAAACGCATTGCCAAATTTGTCACTTATTTCTGAGGAAGTATTTTAGTATAATACGGAGGCGAATCTCCTACAAGTTACCAGTCCTTTCGTTAAGAAAGATCAAGCTAACATTGTATGGACATGTATTACATTACGCCATCTTTTCCTCCCTATTCGGTTGGTTATATTTTCTTCGAATTGTCAGTCGGCTGGTTCTAGCATTTGCTTTTAACCTGAAAGAATTCGAACAGCAAAGTAGAAAATTTCACTCCACTTCACAAAGGCCATCAACTGCCGCTGGTGACTAACTGTGAACGGCTCACTATGGCTATTTTTTCCAATAAATATCGAAGACCCTTCAGCATATTAATAAGGAAAGAACTCTCCATATTCTCAAGTTTTAGCTGAGTCCAACTCGTGATCATATTTGAATATGACGGATGATGATAGTGAAACGAATTGAAGTAGTGCAGGAATCAGAACAGTTGCATCACAGAAATCACTATTTTGGTCTGCCAGCCGATTTTCTGATGTTTTCTAGAGTTTTGGCTGCTTATTGAATTTCTGACGTTTTTCGAAACTTTAATTTCCACATGAAAAGACGCCTATAGAACATTGAGACCATGTTTTTCTTTCAAAAACGACTTCGCCCTACGAAAAACTGCCAGCGCTTGAGTAGGGCAAATGGCACGGATTCCTTTTCTGACACTTTTATGGTTATTTGCGTTGATGTGAAAGAGATACTGGTTAATTGAAAATCGAAATTGGTTGTTATGCTTAGGATTCACATAAATAAAATTAGTCCGATTTTGTTATCGTCGTTAGTCATGTGAAAAGAACAAAATTAAGCCCATAATTTAAAAGATATACGAAAACATGGCAATTTAAGCCATTTGTATCCAGAAGACATCGTGCTGTCAGAAGTCGCTGAAGCAGTTCATTGGTGACCAACTTTAGGTATTGGACCATTCCCCAGTTATTCCACGGAGACGCTTCACCATGTTGCCTTGCGCCTGCAAGCAAGGGGTCTAGAACGCCTTTCCATCTTATTGAAAGGAATCAATACTTTAATGAATAGCGAAATTTTCAGATGTTATTAACAGCCGGAATTAATGTGACACAAAATATTTTAAAAAAACATGCACTGATATCACTTTGGGTTCTGCTAATTGTCGACTAATTTGGAGACGTCCTATAAACCGATGGTAAGATGTAGATCGGTCTTTGTTGAGGTATGGATTTACCCTTAACTGAGCTTCTGAATGGAAATGTTTGGTCTATTACAGCTTGGGTGACCCTGATGTGAAGATTAATCCTCGATGTACAATAAACTCTGAGAATTACTAACGCACCCTATTCTTTACGCTGTAGGATCTCCATTAAAAAATAGATGATAAATCACTATTAAGGGCATTCTAATTTTTGGTTAGCCAAATATTTATGTCATTTATTCTTTTAAGCTATCCGATTCGCTCCAAGTCCTCACCAAAAATATCACGAGCCTATCTGACAATAATAGTGATGTGGATAATCTCGTCGATAGCAGCTATACCGATTGGATATGTCGTGAAAATCAATCGTTTACCTTTACCTGAATGGGCCATGGGTCAGAACTGGACTTACAAGGTAAGATTAGCGTCACAAAGGTAGGAACGTAAAATCAAAGATAGCTAAATGTTTTGACTTAGATTTGGACCTGGGTATTCGATAAGAACTATCGTTTAGTACTCATCTTGTGTGACAACTCCGGCATTAAATTACTGGCTGCACAGAATTTCTGAAGGTTCACGCCTTCTGTAGTGAAACGATACGCAAAAAAGCGCTAGGATCGTCTAGAGCCCTCTATTATTCACAATAAATGATTATGCATGAGCAAATCTGTTTGTGAAATGCAACAAGAACAATGCTGAGATATGAGCAAAATTTTGCAGTCCATGTGAGTTTCGAACCCTCGATTACTCCTTTCCGTGGTTCGCATGTTATCCACTAGTGGTTATGAATTGAAGGAATGATCACTAACATTTTTAAGTCATGCGTGACTCAATGTCAGCTTGCACAGATGGTTCTTTACAAACTGCAGCGAGTTATAATCGGACTGGATCATGTCCGAACGCGTGGGACTTTCTCGTCAAGTTCCGAAATACCGTTGGCGACAACTTCAGTATAAGCGTCGTAGTCGTTTGACAAGTCATTTTGAAAACACTTTCATAAGCACAGTAGAAGTGAGATATGAGCAGGATTTGGGCACTCAAGTGGACTTCGAACCAGAAATTGTTCCTACCACGGGCTTACATGTTATCCCCCACATTAACTGAGGCCTTTGCTTTTACTCTCGCTCCGCCAATTTTTGCCCTAACGTTGCTATGAGCAATCATCCGTCAGCGGTCTCATCTGGGAAGAATAAATCGCCACTGAACCCAGTTAAGCTGTAGCTACAGTCGAGATGGAACTATTTTAACTTTTATCTACTGCTTATTATAATAGTAATATAATACAATATAATAGTAACAGACAGTGAACAGAAGTTAAATCTGTTTATGAAGCTCGTAGAGTTGAATGCACAGATTCCATCGACTTCCTCCTAATTTGAATGCACGCGTGACCTCAAGAAAAGAACTACTATTTGTTTTTAAGAATGATATTTTCTTTTTTAAGGTCTCTGATGATGACGAGACAACGAAGAACACTGAGTTTTGTGCAATGGACGTCGAAAAGCCGGAACTACAAAATCGGATCATCATTTTTGCATTCGTCGCATTTTTCATGTTACCCGGTAAGCTTGGTAATCACCTGAATCACCTGCCGTCGTTCGTCTTATCACAGTTCCTATGCCGTTCCCATGACTGGATGAATTTTTAGCGTGTGGTTGCAGTATAGACGTTTTCCAGCTATCCTGATGACAATGATGTACACACACATCGCGATTCGAATCGGTTTCACGGATTCGCTACTGGTGGAGAATAACAAGGCACGAACGAAGAGCACACATACCGTCATTAAGATGTTAGGTGAGCGTAGAGTCTTGTTTCGCCACACGGTGGGCGACATAATTTACACCGACGATTACAGCTCTGCATATCTAAGCACTCTTCTTATACAACTTTAATTTAACCACTGCAGACCAAATGCTTAGAATAACCCCCTATACTTTAATGGTTTTATTCTTAGAACATGTTACTGTGCAGATCGCTGTTGCACTGTAGTCCCGCATTCAGATTTTTACCTTGTGATGTCAAAAGCTGCATCGTTCGCATAATGAACGGCTTCTTTTAAACATTAGCCATTTTGCTCTTCGTAACCCTTTCAGTTATTTGGTAGAGATCAACTGCACAGAGTCTCACATGGGTGAGGAATGTGCCTGGCTCAGGCCAAAAAATCAGCTTGAGCTATGGAGCTAGGTCACGCGTGATCACAACACGCTCCTCACCTCTCATTTTTGGATTTTTGGAATTTGTTTGAAGCACTTTAAAAGTTTTACTCGTTGAAGTATTCTTGTGCAAGGATAGCGACTTTTACCTCAAAATATTCTCTGTTATGTCTTTGTGTTCCAAGCGTGTCTAGTGGAGTGTTTTGTTTGACTTTAAGTTTCCCAACTAAGCACTTTTTACGCGAGCGCGTAGTAGTCCACCCCTTTCATCAATGTATTCCTCCACGCACGCTTTACAAGAAAAAATATACCATCTCTACCGTTGTGGCAAATTATGCGCCTGCGCCTTTCGCATAGACGGTGATACAAGTAGTAAGGAACTAGCTGGTATCTTAGAGTTTTCGGTGGTATTTCAATCGCTGCCTCCAGCTTACCTGAATCAGCAATTAACAGCTGTACTTATTTTGCTACAAATGAAAAGCAGAATAAATTGAGTCCTAATTTTATTTGATTTATCAATTCGTGGCTTTCTTTCTTCTCTAAACTAACCCCAGCAGCTACCCTTTCGTAGCCACTGAAATTGGCTGTTTTTCGTGCCAAGTCCAGGGTTTCTCTTTCTCCTTTTGTCCGCAAAGTGCAGCAGTAGATCGACAAACGGCTGTCAAACTTGTGGCAAAGGTTCAGTCCTATCTTTGGATGAATGAGATTTGATTTCTGATATCCTATAAATGGAGCAATAAAATGCTGAATATACAGCAACGGGAATACAGTGTTAATCCTAAGGTAATGAGCATACCGAATATAAATTACCGTATTCATCTCTCCAAGCAGATTAAAGGTCTACTATAGACAGTGGTCAGTTTTTCTTTTATAAAAAAATACTCCTAATTTTACAACTAGAGCGTGCTTCCCAATTGGGCTAATTTTACAACTAGAGCGTGCTTCCCAATTCCTTTCGAACCGTTTGCGTTTTTGTTGTCAATGGATTCGAGAGGCTACTGTTACATAGCCAAGAATTAGTACGTTTCCGCGCCTAGGTAAGCAATGTGACGCAAACCTAAGGCCTCTTCGTTTTCAGTATCAGTCGTGATATCGTTCTTCTTGTGCTGGTTGCCCTTTCATATTCAGCGTCTTCTTTCACTTTTCATCAACTATCACGAAGGAAAAGTCCCACCAGCAGTGGAGGCATCTTTTTTGCTCGTCTACTACATATCAGGTTACCAATTCTTCCTTGAATCCACAACAGGTGCTTGATAGAAATGTTCGCAAGGTTTCAGGCTGTTGCTACTATACTAATTCAGCTATCAATCCAATATTGTACAATGTTTTTTCCGAAAAGTATCGTAAAGCCTTCTGCTCAACTATTCTTAGAAAAGAGGCTCCTATAAAAAGCAGACTACAATCATACACGAAGAAAAGTGGAGAACCGTAAGTGATGCTTTTCCTTTATAAAGTAGTGTCGTATGCCATTGTTCTGTACACTACACGTCTGCAAAATAGTGCACCAGTAAAACGTCGTTGGCTCAGTAAGTATCCTTTTCACTGTTTGGAAGGGCCTCGATTGGCTCTGTATCCTTTAAGCTACTTACAGACGATCGCACATGGAAATCTCGTTCGACGCTAACCGTAACATCGGCCAGTCGTCAAGATTGCTGACTCCAAAACAAGAGTGTAAAAATTTTGATTCGGATTTCAAAATGGCGGCGATACTCGTCTGATTTGCTCTTTTCGCGAGTTTCTAGATTCGAATAGGTTCATGACTTTTCCGTTTGCCGTCTAATAATATGCCCATCTTAAGCTTATTTCTTCCACACTTTCATTTATTGATTGTATAGATTTTTTAAAAATTTCGATACCGACTACATATCAACATCTACTAAGCCTTTTAATATCCCTTTGCTTAAGTCTTACTGTAACTTATACATGTGAGCGAATTTTGCTAGCCGAGCTGGCTGAGTTGGCGTGTAATTTTGCGAATTGGCGTGTGATGTAAGAAAGAAGAATGACGGAAAGGAACAGTATTGCTGCTTCCTACTGCATTCATTCGTTACGGGTAGTTTTCGAGAAAAAAAACATCGAATAGATCTGTTAGGTTTGATTTCGCGTTTGTAATTGGAATTATCTGTACTATTTGTAAAAAAAAAATTAAACGCAACTTGTATTTCCTTCACATTGTTCCAATATGAGAGCAATCAATGAGGCAGAAAAGCAAATATACAAGAAGATAGAATCAGAAACCACGAAAAATTAGAGCAAGTGTGGCGCAGTGGTTGGAGGCGCCACTGCGACACACACGTGGAATTGATCTACGCGCCCACGGCCCACCAAGCCTTCCATCCCTCCGGGGTCGGCAAAGTGGTACCAAACTTGTCTGGGAGGATAGTAGCACTGGCTCGATACATCGATAGGCAGCCACGAGCCATTGTAAAGGCCAAATATGCATTCAATCACCTCCTACGACAATTAATGAAGTCGAATGCATGGCGCATTCCTTAGGAATTGATCAACGCCGAGAGTTTTAAACTAACCTTTATTGTTTTGAATTCCAGAATTGCTACCGTCTGGTATAGGCAACAAGAGCATGGTTCGCTTGCATTTAGTCTTCATGAAATACTACTGTCATTTGTTTACATTGTTGAGCTTACACGAGTTTGATATGAGATATTTATTCGGCTAACGTCTCGAAATTTTCGTCTTCATCAGAGCCCGCGATTCTTCTCGTTGGCCCACAGTTGTTCCTCTAGTTGTTCTATAAAAGAGCGTCGCTGGATGAGTATGGCTCATTCGAGATGCTCAACTAGGGAAGATCCGGTCCGATGAAAGACGAAGACGCCGCGTCAAGAAGGGGAACAACTGTGGACCATCGACAAGGGTCGTCGGCTGTGATGAAGACGAAGACGTCGAAACGTTATCCGAATAACCATCTCATATCAACATTGCGAAAGCTCATCAATGTAAACAAATGTTGATTATTATAGTACCGAGGTTAAACGACAGTCTATTTCAAAATTATTGTCATTATTTACACGTGCCGTCTTTCGCACATACTGTACGGATCCTAGCACTTTTCGCATTCTATTCGTTATATTCTTTTCTTCGGAACCATGGAGGTCTTCGAACTTTTCACATGTGGTTTCGGCTGCTGCTTGAAGATTGTCTCCTTTTTTATGAATGTCTCTGATTGTTAGCCGTGGCGATTCTCTCATGAGTTTCATGCCAGATCGTTCTTTCTTGCATTTAAGGGAGTGATTTGGGCCCAGATGAGGCTGCTAGCCATTGCCGTTGTTTTATCTGCACCGTGACCAATGAAATAACTCCAAAAAAAACTTTTTGGAGCATTGATCTGTACGTGATATCGCAGAGTCAGTGGCACTTCGCTCATCTCCATTATTCACTGACCCGCCTATATCGATATTAACCAGTTGACGATCATTTGGGATTTCTAACAATTCCCAATGATTCTTTAACAGCGGCAGTACTCCAGGACTTGGAGCTTTCTTAGATTCTCAGCAGGGTTCTCCGCATATGCCTTTCAAAAGTAATAGGTCTTCGCTGAATGTTACTCTACCACTTTTTCTTCACTAAGGGACCTGGTGTGTTGGTGAAGTACCGCACACCCTCTTCACTGTCTAACATTCTCGCCACCTGTGACACCTATAGAACCAAAAGGGCTCGTGTGGCGCAGTGGTCGGAGGCGCCCTGCAACGCACACGTGAAATTGATACACGCGCCCATGGTCCATCAATCCTTCCATCCCTCCGAGGTCGGAAAATTGGTACCAGACTTGTCTAGGAGGATAGCAGCACTGGCTCGATACATCGGTAGGCCACGACTATCATTGTGAAGTTCAGATGTGCATTTAATCACCTCCAGATGGTGCTTAATGAAGTCGATTTTGTTGCCCATCCTCCAAGGACTGATCAACGCCGAGAGCTTTATCCTTTTTTATGTCGATAGTACAATATTAGGTTACATTCCACTTTTTCGGTACCGCAATGATTCCAATAGTTCACAACAGTTATTCTTCGCGATCTGTGAGTCTTCGTGGTTAAATCCAATGAAATCAAGTACACATCGGAATCGTTTCGACAGCTAGTCTTCAAAGCCGTTTTCATTAAGTCGGTACAAGAGGATCTTTATCTATGCGGATTTACGGAGATCCTGGATGGAAGCAGGAGAGAAAGAAAGTCGGAAATAAAGGAATCACATCGAGATCATGCATCACCACAAACAACAACTTAGCCTACTTGGTGACAGAAAAGTAATTTAATATTTCAAGATTCATACAGTTTAATTTTTATGAGCAAGTAATAAAAAAAATACGAAAGAAGAAAGCATATAGCATGGAACTTTATTTAAAGTGTCATAGGAGTACCAGTATTCGCCGTTCACCTCTGAAGCCACCCAGGAAATGCATCTACTGGTTTCACCAGGAACTCTTATGGGATGTTAGACTTAACATTTCCAATTCAACTTTCAACTTCTTCCAAGGCTGGTATGTTACAGTAGACCAGCTCCTCTAAAAGAAAGTAAAGATAAAAAAAACCGCAGATTCTTAAAAACCGAGCGAAGAACTTTTATTTGGTTACGTTTCCACGCCTTCACGTTCCTCATAGCCGCTTGAATCTGGTCGATAATCCACAACTGATCGTTGTCGCGATGTGGGTGTTCGTAGTCGCATGAAGTTGAATCAAGTGGTGGGAGCACCTCTCGAATGAGGAATTCATTCAGCAGTGTCCTTTTATACGGGACAGATATTGGGCGATTCTCATCATCAAGCATAGTCTGATTTTGGGCGGATAGTGCGTTCTGTGGCAATCGGTATTTCATCTGTTTGCACGTTTCACGGCAATATCTCAAAAACGTCGCCGATTTTTAAGACTAGAACAACAGGTCTTCAAACTTCGTAAAGAGCCGCTAGATGTAGGATGTTTTTTCAGGACCAGGAATACTTGAAGGATTTTTAAATTTCGGACAAAAATAGTCGATCTGAGAAAAACAGCAACCATATTCTTAATTCGTACATAATATGGATATAGAAAAAAAATTAAAAAAGGTTGAGAAGAATGCTAATATATACTTAACACTAGATACCGTATTCTTCGATGGCCACTCCTTACTTGTTGTGTGGGCCCTAGCATAACCTCTATTTCTTGGGGAATTTTCTGGTTAAGTTATTGTGGGCCCTGTAATGCCGTGGTCAGTCTGCCGAAGGTTTGCCCAGGTCTTCACCACCACAGGCATTAGCAGACCTTGTAGATCAGAGGAAAATTTGCCACCATACGATTTCGATGCTATCACGGTGTTGGATTCTGGTACTGTTTACTAATATGCACTAATTATGAATTTTTTTTTGTAAGCATGCTAGTAAGTTTGTGAATTTGAAATACGGAGTTACTTATCAGTCATTTTCTGCAATTTCGTCACAACTTTATAGCCTTCTGAAAAAGGATCTCTTTCAAAGTCTTTCTCAGAATAAGACATAGAAAACCTTAGAAACGAAATTAGCACATAGATCTATGGGAATTCAACAATGTTTGTCGAAGGACCGTAATAGTAAAGCTGTTGCAAATCATCCACAGCATTCCATTTTCCTTTCATTTTAATTCTAATACTTGGGCACACATCCATAATGCTCCATCATTGGATTTCATAAACGGAATAACTTTTGATTTATGGAGTGATGCCGTTCCTACAACTTTGTAAAATACTATCAATCACAAAGCTATTCCTGCGAATGAGAAGCGGCTCTGGCATCGTAATCTTAGCTATCACGGATCTCCTTCACATAGGGATCCCACGCCGATTAGTGGCGAAGCAATGGGCGCGTATTTACGTGGCGAATAGAGGGATAATATCGGAAGAAAGGCGATCTTCGCTTCTCTGAGATATAGGTATGTCCAAAGGATGGAGTGGTTGTTTCTGCTGCGCATATTTGGCACAGGACCGATGAACAAGATCCGTTACACGGCTAGTTTCCTCAAGATACCAAACACAAAGCAGAGATACTTGAAGGATTAATCACCGGTCCGATGGCCAGAGATCTTCACGAAAACCCTAGAAGAAGGGTATGGTGCTCAACGAGTGTGCCCTTAGAGCGAGCAGAACCCACTGAGCTACTCTTGCGCGTAACAGGGAGAAATGGAAAGTTTACAGGGGCCAGCTCGAGTCAATGGACGATCAACAGAACGACTGGTGACACAGGTGAGTCGTAGCTATACCACAGAATGAGGTATAGTGATAAAGTGGCCAAATTATATCAGTAGGCCTCTCGAATGCAAAAGAATGATGAACCTGAGCGATCTTTAGAGGCGGGAAAAATATTTAACAATTTTTTGCACAGGGCCATTTTTTATACGATATGTCTACCTTTGGTACAGAAGTGTTTTCTGGAAAACTGATAGTGCTAGACGACAATCTTCTGATAAATCGACAAAGAGTTTAGAAGTTCGTAGCCTTATGGAAAAGATCTTGACAGATGGTACTAAAGATACGCGTAATTTTTTCGAAAGGTTATTTTGATTACGAAGCGATTTATAATCGAACTATTCGAAAACTTCGAAACGCCATGCGAATGTTTTTGTCCGACTGTTAATGCAAGTGAGTCAGTCGTCAGCAAATATTAAGATGAATGAGAACGCCTTAGTGTTTGGCTGGGTTGAATTCCTCTTCTTCAATCGCTTCTCGAAACACGCGGATTGGCGAAAGAAAAGCTGATTCCCAAAGAATACATCCATCCAGCACAATATGTAAACTTGGGTCTAGCTGACAAAAATCTATTGAGTATAATGGTTTCTACTCAGTTGACCAGTGACTGGTGCAGTGTTAATAAGCCCATTCATTACACTGACTGCCAAACCTACACAAGCGCTAGCTTAAATCTGCTTCGGACTCACCAAGCCTTTCATCACTTCGATGTCAGGAAATTGGTATCAGACTTGCATGGGACATGCTGACTGCCTGCCTTCAATCCACGCTGGGGCGGGGCTATTTCTGAAATTTGGCAAGAATGTCCTCAAGCAGCAGTCGAAATCTCACGCAAGACGTTCGGTGACATTCGTGGATGACGGCTTAGGGGTAGCGAATTGAAGGAAAGAAGTACTGGGATGTGATGGTCGGCTCCATCTTCCTAGACGCAACTGAGCTCGTCTCTTTTACTCAAATGCTTGATTTATAATGATGCAACCATTTTCATCGCCTACGCTGTCACGTCGCACACAATGGCAACGGTCGATAGAGGGGAGACGTCAAGATCGCTAAGAACATGGTCGTGGATAACGTGACAGACTGGTCCCGTGCTGTGGATATTTTTTCTGAGGAACAGTTTCTGCCAAACATCGTCGGTGTCCGATGTGCAAAAAAAAAAAGGAAATCCAAATTAAAAGTTGCAACACTAAACCACTGGAAACTCCACTCAGATAATGACAATCAACACTTGTAGAATACCTGAACACATCGAACTACGCCAGTCTCCGGGTATTGGTCTTGAAATCTATTGGTCTACAATTGAGAAGCCTAGCATATGAAGCTACACGGAATATGGAACTAGAAAATTACTATTTTTTAGACAACACGTCCGAACGCTAGACATCTACTTCTCGCAGTTTCGTTGAATCTTTAGCCCAACGAAAAATCAAGAAATCGGTGATGCTTCCACGGGTGCATACGGTTTACATCAAGGAATCCCTGACAGCGTTTTGACTATTGGCACGGGAACGCTTCATCATGCAGCTCGTCTGACCGAGAGAAGAACGCCTTTAAATATATGTAAGTGGGATGTTACCTAGACTGAATTTCTCACCTCTGCCATAACTACGACGTGAACAGAAGTGTGTATAAGAAACTTCATTATGAGTATAAAGTAAAGACATGAATTACTGGTTTGGATTTGCATAGATGTGCCGATCTGTGTTCCTTAAGTAGTCGCTCCTATGGAATAGGTCACATCATCGTATAAGTGTCAATAGTGTATTCTGATAGACAGCTTGGGAATAACCTAGCTAGTGTGTTGACTGCTGGAACTAGTTCATTTCGGTAATCCGGTGTAGTAGTGTCTGATTCGTGCCGAACGGTTCTGCACCACAAACACTAAATGATGGCCTATACATAGTAGAACCGTTACGATGTCAAATCACTCCTAATATAAGAGCACGTGAAATTTGCTGTCGAAGAGACTACACATGTCGTTTCTAAATTTTCACATACCTCTTCGGGGTGCAGTCACTTCTGGATGCACTCACCCGTCCGAATATCAGGAATCACTCAAATTGGTGTTCTCCAGCAAAGAAGACGTTGTTCTCTGGTTATGACATTCCTTTTTCGTTTACCTGCGTAGCTCTACATTTTCGGACCCAAGATAATAGATGACCGGGACCCGTACGACGCCATTGAGGATACTAGGAGGATTTTGGACAGGTACGTATCCTGGCAACTTTGAAACTGTCAGCTCTGGTAACATAGTTCTCAAAAGATTACTTCCTAGTCACTTCCTCATTAAAGTTATCGGTATTTTACCAAACGAATGCGAAGGATTGAAAATTACATAATCTCTGACGATTATCGATTTTAGGACGAAGACCATTCTGAAAGTGAAGCAATAGTTCCGAGCTTGCGTAGAATATTAGAGTAACGGTGACATAACAGGAATGTTGTCTTATCTTACGGTGCAACAAATTCTCATACGACCACAATGTTTAGCTTTTTATTTACTGCCTATTCTGTTCTCGTGACAGGGTGATGGGTAGTGCAACCACAATAATGTTGAGATAGTTGCAAAACGCAACCCCAAGGGGAGATTCGAATCTGGAATTAGCCTTTCCGGTGGTCCCGCGTTACCCACTGCACCACCTCGGCCTTTACTTGCCCTTTCTCTCAGCGAGTTTCTTGTTTTAACGGCACCATTAGCAATTAACCATCAACAGAAATGACTGGGAAGCACAAATCGGCAATGAATCCACTTAAGCGGGGGCTGAAGTCGAAATCAGGATGTTTAACCATTGCAGTTGTACTTCTTTTATGATCCTTTCCACAGGTAAATCCAACGTATAAAAGGATTTGAACCACTGAAATTCTACTACTACGACAGGCTTTCAATTAACCAATTGATGACCCGGGTTTGCAGCTCATTTCCCACACAATCAGCATGGACGACTTGTTCGCTGACGCCAGTGGGGATCAACCGCCTGTGCGTTCCATCTTATCTCATCACGTCTGGAAATGTCCGCAACTTCGGACACGCACAAAATTTGATGTTCATCTTAAACAACTCTGTTTGTAATAATAATTCCTCGTATTGTTTTGTATCCATACGTGCGTACGTACGCTTTACATATGTAAACATATATATATATATATACATATATATATATGTATATGTACACATAAATACTTAATATTTGAATGGCCCGTCCTCACTAGCTGTGCGGACCCCAGTATAATTGCCATTTTTCGGAGATTTGCCAGTTAAGCCATTGTGGTTATCTGGAATCCCGAGCACAGTTTGGCCAAAGTCTGCCCCAGGTCGTCACCACGACAGGCAGTCGCAGTCCCTGTGGATCAGGTGTAGATTTACTCCCATGAGCCTTTCATACCAGGACGGTGGTGGGTGCTGGTATTACTTTATCTTAACTAGGCTTCCTGATGGAAACGCCGGACTCTTTCTCAACATGGGAGACACTGCGGTGGGACGAATCCCCCCGCTGTACATCGCAGTCTGACACCCAGGAACACCTCCAGCCACGATGAGGCATTAAACCGTTGGAAGGTATAAATATGTATATGTATATGTATATGTATATATATATATTTACACATATATATGTATATACGTATGTGTACATAAGCATACATGTGTATCACCTGTATCACCTGTAGTCCCGTTGATCATCGAGTGACTCGAGCGGGCGCCAGTAAATCCTCCATTTTTCACTGTCGCGTGCAAAGTAGCCCAGTGGGGTCTGCTCGCTTTAGGGACTCGTCGAGCATCATATCTTTCTTCTAGGCTTTTCATGAAGAACTCTGACCATCGGGTCGGTGGTCTTCGTGCAGTACGTTTGATATCCCGAGGTATCTGGTCACTAACAGCTCTTGTCCATCGGTTATCATTCACACGCATTACGTGTCTGGCTCACCTTATCTTCGACTGTTTGGCATATAGAACGGCATCTTTGTTTTTTGATCGTTGACGCAGGTCGGAGCTTCGGATCCCATCCCTTACTTGTGTGAAACGGGATACTCCTAGCATCGTCCTTTCGTCTGCGCTTTCAATAACGCTGAGCGATCTTTCATCCTGCTTACGCAGCGACCAGGTTTCTGATGCATACGTTAGGGCAGAAAGAACCGTTGAGTCGAAAAGGTGGGAATGGAGTCGGGTGTTCTTTGTTCTCCTCACTACATCCTCGATGCTCTCGAAAGCTCCCCAAGCAGCTCGTTTCCTTCTGCTCAGCTCTGAAGCTAAGTCGTTCATCATATTGATTGCCCCACCTAGATAGACATAACTGGAGCATTCGGAGATGTTCGTTCCGTTGAGCGTGAATGGCGCAAACGAAACCAATCCGTTCTTCCTGAACATCGTTTTCTTTAGATTCAGTCGAAGACCAATCTTTCCACACGCTTTATCAAAGTCTGCAAGCATGCGTTCCGCTTGGCTAATGTCTGGTGTTATAAGAACGATATCATCAGCAAAGCGAAGGTGGTGTATCTGCCGACCATCGATTTTCACTCCCATATTATCCCATTCCGATGTTCGCATTACGTTCTGGAGGGTGGCGGTAAATAATTCTGGCGAGATTGTATCGCCTTGCCTTACTCCTCTTTTGACGTCAACGTTTACGTCGGTGTAGAATAGTGAAACCTTGGTTGTGAATTTTTTGTACAGTTCACGAAGAATCTTTACGTACTGAGTAGGAACTCCCCGACTATCAAGGGCTTCCATGACCGCTTCTATCTCAGTTGAATCAAAGGCCTTCTCTAAGTCGACGAAAGTGAGACAGAGCGGTCTTTTGTACTCTCGCGATACTTCGATCAGCCTTGTTATCGCGTGGATGTAATCCTTTTCGAAATCTTGCTTGTTCGCATGGCTGTCCTTCGTCCAGTGTTCTGTCAATCCTGTTTTAGATGATCTTCTTAAACAGGATACATGTGTGTATATACGTAAAACGAAGACAGATGTATAAGTGTTGGTGGTTTGTAGTTTGGATGTGACTTGTTTTAGCACCAGACTCTTTTCACTGTGACCATTGAAGGCTACTGTTTTGTGCATCTATTGATTTGTATGTTTTTCGAAGAAGTTAGAGAGTTAATAGTGCGTTGGAATGGTCGGTTATCTCGCTTTGCATCGTTACCTTCTTTAGGACGTTGTTTAATCCCCTTCTTCCTTTATTAGCTCTGACATAACTGATTGTTACATACGTAGGACCATCCCTATTCCTTTCCTCATCGATAGTCCACGATGGAGTAAAGCGCTGCTCAGTTCGTCAGCCTTCACGTTATTTGTAAGTTGTAGAATTTATCAGATTCTTTGTTTCTCGCCATTTTTTTTGCTTGGAGTATTCTGTGATGATGGTTGTGTACTTTAAGTGTTTCGATACAAACTTCGAAGAACTAAGGCCGCCGTTTCAACTATGGATCGAGACTCTGTCAATTCAGTGCCTCTCATTCAGCGTGAGTGTTTTGTCTAAGAAAGCTTCATATTGTAACTGGTATTCTGAACTCATATTCTAAGGCATACTTTTCTTTAATTGCTCTTGCTTTATATTGTGCTAGCATGTAGGGTACATGTAGCGCAGTGGTCGAAAGCGCCCTTCAATACACATGTGATCAATCCTTGTACCCCAGTCTCACCAAGCCTTCATTCTTCCGAGGTCGGCAGATTGGCAACGGACTTGGAGGATAGCAGCGTTGGCCCGATGCATCAGTAGGCCACCGCGAGATATTGTAAAGGCCAGATATGTATTCAATCACCTCTAACGGTGCTTAATGAAGTCGAATGCATGGTGCAACCTCAAGGACCGATCAATGCCGAGAGCTTTTCCTTTATCCTTTATCGTTTACATTGTGTTTAGAAAATCACCGCACAAATTAGTAGAGTTTCTGGAGGATGTGATTGAATCAACTCGTAGTAAAGATATTCAGTAATTCCAACAGTACAAAATTTTCGACGAGATAGAAATATCTAGAAAAGATTGATATAGATACATATATCTAGATAGAAATATAGATATCTTCCACATTGTAACGGACGACCCTTGCAACGGCGATGCCTTCAACGCAAACCTATGATGTCGGTCAAGGACATTTCTTGTCGCCAGTCCAAGTCATATGGATTAGTGAATGCCTTTGAGAGTGACAGATTAGGTTTTCGACGAGTGTGATTCAACAGAACAGCACAGGTCAACAGATATGCAGATTCTCTTTCGCCCTTTAGTTTTTAATGTCATGACGAAATGTCTTCGACGGATGACGACAGAATGACGAATCGACCGTGTATTTCTTGCGATCCTTTGCTTAAACATCGTTGTGTTGGTCTCCATTATTGTTTAATCGTGATTCATCCTTAAAAGGTCCTGCTTTCTTAGGAAAACGGACTGTTTCTCTACAAGCCTCACCTCTTCCCCTGGCATCATGTTTTTACAACAATGTGTTTATCATTCATAATATCGTTTTTGTATCAAATCTCAGGTTTTCTAAAACTCTTGAGTTGTACAAATTTAGAGTGTTGAATTTTCCTGCCCGCCAATGTAGTATATGTTTGGCTGTCATCGTTTAAGCATACCCTAACTACTTGCTACTTAGTATTATCGAAGCTACAGAGTGAAGCGTTAGCAATGTCTTTCTTCGTTGATGAGCTAACTATGAGTTGTTGTGAAGTTCGGTAGGCCTTCGGCTCCTTCGTTTTCTTCAGGGTCGGATTGATCCCATTCGGTTGACCACAGCCATTCATTCTTGCCATGTAGATCTTCATAGTCGGATCAAGTAGAATTAATTGGAGGACCGCTCGAAAATAGCTTAAAGTATTAATTCATCAATGAAAAAAGGTGCTAGTTGTTTTATATTGGAGTAAATGAAATTCGGTTTTCAAAAATGAAACGTTGGTAGTGTTCCCATGGTATTTAATTTCACTGATGGCCTCTGTACATCATTCTTGCGTTTGAAGCATAGAAACGATCATGGATCAGTTAAGACAGTAGACCACTTGAATACGACAACTTTTTGATATTGTGGTGTTGGTTATTATACGAGCTGATGCAAATTATTTGTTCCAATGATTTGGAAGAATCGGTATGCCACAATAGCTTTTACGGCTCCAGAGGTCTTTATGGACAATAGGTACTCCCATAGATTTATCTGAAAATATTAAATGTGCTCCACTACCAAGTTGATGTTGTTTGGGTATTCCCTGTTTGGAGTGCAGTTATGTGCATTTCTAATGAACCTTTTTTTAAGTCAGATCTGAGGACGACGTAGAGGTTTCGAAGTTGGTAGAAATGACTGGATGCGCGGGAACAACGCTTGACAAGGTGGACACCACTCTTCAAGAAATAGAGGAAAAGAAGTATGATGTGGGTTTGTTTCCACTTTCCAGTCGAAGACACTTTACGGCTTGTAGATTTTTCTCACTCTATTGCGAAAACATAAGAAATACTGTGTTTTTCGTTACTCATTGGTTCATTTTTAACACTGATTTTCGCCTATTTGTATTGCAACTTTCTGCAGAGTCAGATCCAGGAATTAAAGGATTTCTTCGCGTTAGAGTGGGATAAGCACTGCTACTTTTCGGACGGGAAGCGTCAAGTAGGTGGCTGTCATGTTTTCGCCTGCTGTGACTGAACATGGATGATTTCATAGTTTCAGATTGACTACGTTCTGGCTTATGAAGATGACTTCCAGATCGACGTCATCAATGACAGTGCTTCGCTCACCGATTGTGACCAAGATGAGGATGATGAGGTGAGCTTAGCACATGGGATAAGATGCTCTCGACCGGTTTGTTTTGGTGAATCTTAAGCACTACTGGATTTTGAATAGCAATGTTTAGATGATGTAGCTTTGTATGGACTCAACTTTATTGATCAAAATGAGACTCATTATAAACGTTTTGCCGACCTGGTGCATAACTAATCTCGATAAAGCGTTACCAGTAACAATGGAAGCAATAGGAATGTGAAGATCTAAGCTAATAATGCACATCTTATATTATCACATTGATAATCACGTTCTATGAAGCCCAGAAATCGTGCTCTGTCGCTTATTTTTTCTTCGAAACTGATACATCGAACACGAAGCCCATTGAACAAGCAGTTGTTTCACTCAAAAGCGGTTGTTTTGCTGCGTTCGTCGTTGACTTTTGCTACTGTCGCGCTTGGGCTAGAAGCTTTGAGGATTTAAACTTTGTTTTTAGTCGTCACTTTTCGTTTACCGCCCACTTTTTCTCTAATGGCAAGGTGTTCCCCAGATCAATCCCATTGACAGGTGATTGCTGATAGCACCTATAGGTCAATAGCACGGCTGAAAGAAAGACGAAACGAAGGACATGCATGGTGTTGTGGTGAATACGTTAGCCTCCGGAAGTACGTTAGCCTCCGGAAGGCGTAATAGCTAGCGTGTTCGGTTCCCACCGCAGGCACCAGCGGTCTGGAGTTCTGTAAATATCTCAGCATCATTATAGTTAGTTTTTATTTTTTATTTAAAGGGAAATTTTGATTTTAAACGACTTTGAAAATTGAGTAACATTGTGGAAACAAGCGGGTAGATGGAGCTAATTCTTCTGTATAAGTATAGGAAGCTCTTAGCCACTGAAGAACTGTAATTGGTGCACAACTATCTGCAGTTATGGGGAAGTCACTGCGAACTTCAATTTTCTAGGGGCTTTTTGATCGTATCAATTTTACCCACCAACTCAGGAAGGTCAACAAAGTCCAGCAAGTGCAGCAGAAAAAAGACGAATTAGACGTTTCAACTTCGAGACGAATCTCCAGAAGATGGGTTTGCAGATCGAAAGAGCCAATATTTCACCAATGGTTCGTGTGACCAGTTCTTATTCTGGAAAGTGTCATGAATTTTTTTTTCCATTTTTGGTCGTAAAGAGTGCAAAAATCGTTTTCAGCTCGGTCGGACGCGATTTGTACTTCTTCACGCGCCATTTTCAGTTCTTGAGAAACAAGCACAAATTCTTTCTGTTAAGCTTCCTGTTCAACAAAGCGATGTCGACTTTCAGGTATATTCCCATTTTGATGCGTGTTTTTTCTAGAAATTTTTAGTAACAATACACATTCTCTGATTTCTCCACTAGTCTTTTTTCGATATCGTCTGATTCTGCCTTCTTAAACCTTTTGTTTTTTTTTCTAGTTTTCTCTCGCAATAAACAACACTGTGAGTTCCTTCCAGAATAGAACATCACTTCCTGGTTTTCTGGATAGTATCCTTTCTCGTGTTGGTATATTTGATTTCAACGAACACACACGTAAAGCACTAGAAGAGCCAGATTTCTTTACTGCACCTTATTCAAGTGACCGACGTAAGCAGTAAGTTCTTTGTGGGTGTCGTTCCTGATTATTTAGAGCAGCAGATACTAGCTTTTGTCAATGTCTGAAGCTTTGCACGTGTTAGCATATATTGTCTAATTTGATATTCAGATTCGTTAATTGGGATAGGCCTGATATTCTGTTTCCTAATTCCGAGAGATCCAGGATGGTTTACGATCTGCTCACTCGTGCACACTATGATGATGTCATTTCCGAGAGAAACAAGAGCACAACGCAGTACAGATTCGGTATTGAGCGTCTATTGAGTCAACGCACATACAGTGCGGCTTACCCACTTCATCAGGTGTCCACTCCTCTTTCATTGCATGTTTTCTTTACTTGAGATTAGTGTTCCAGGGGCACATGGGGCGCGGGGGTTGGAGGCGCCCTGCAGCACACACATAGGATCGATCCCCGCGCACCTGGCCCACCAAGTCTTCCATCTCGCCAGGATAGGCAAATTGGCACCAGACTTTTCTGAGAGGGTAGCAGAACTGGCCCAATACATCGGTAGGCCACCGCGAGTCATTGTATGCGCCAGATATGCATTTAATCGCCTCCAACGATGCTTAGTGAAATCAAGTGCATGATGAATCCCTCAGGGATTGATCAACGCCAACAGCTTTATCTTTTTTTATCCTTCGTGTAGTTGATCACTTTTAACGCTGCTTCTTGAAGCAAAGTACGTTCAACATTTCCCTGAGCTCTCCAGGTAACTTTAAGCTTCATCAATGTGGATTCGATTTGTTGAGGTGGTTCTCGTTCCTAATTATGCGTATATATGTTTTTATTATGTGACCCCACCGTTTCTACAATCTGCTAGTGTTGATGAAAGAACATTTCGAATTCATTTTTGTTTCATTCTTATTTTTAAAACATTCTAGTGTATTGAAAGTGTTATCTAAGTGTCCATTAAAGCCTTCCAGTGATGGTTTTTGATTAATTTAATAATATTTAGGATATAAGACAGCACTGCGAACTTCTTAGAGGAAAAGAACTCTCTCAGCGCGAACTGTTGTACAACCACTGGGCTTCATGGAGAAATATATTCAAGTATCAACCTCTTAACTGCATTAAGTATGCTTATTGGTTTCGCTAGTGTCAGTTTTTCCATAAGTTTTAATTTCGGGCCTAAAATGCAGACTTCATTCTTTTCAGGCGTTATTTTGGCACTAAAGTTGCGTTTTACTTCGCTTGGCTTGGTTACTATACGAGAACATTGTATCTAGCTGCAATCGTTGGTGTAATATCGGTGATTTATGGGTTTTCAAATATCTCAGAGGATGTAGTCAGGTCAGTTTTAAACTTTCGGGAGATTGCTAAAGTTTGAGACCGTAGGAGGCTGTTTTAAGAAGAAGGCTTCCATTTTCGTAAGATCAGGATTATATTGTTATTCTTTTTGCTAATGACATGATTATACCACTATGAAAAATGCTGGCTAGATTCGCACCTCTTGCGTGGTGATGTGAGCTGCCTTTTGTTTTCCAGTAATGACATCTGTGGGGATGACGGAGTTGGAACGAAGATCCTTATTTGCCCTCAGTGTGAGAACTATTGTGATTTCCAGTTTCTCGGAAATAGCTGCGTTTACGCGAAGGTCTCCTTGACATTCGATATTTTTCCTGAAGCTGTATAGGAGTGCGAATTCTCTCTGTTTAGATGTCATATTTGTTTGACAATGGGAGTACAGTAGTTTTTGCTGCCTTGATGAGTGTGTGGGCAACATTGTTTCTTGAAGGGTGGAAGAGGTATCACGCTGAAATCGCCTGGAAATGGGGACTCCTTGACATTGTTGTAGAAGAAGTGAGGGATTTTACCTTTGCAGATGCTTTGAAATGTTTTTTTTTACAAGACAAAAGTCTTCTCTAATTCAAATTTATTGCTGCCACTTTTGAATGAAGCTCACTTTCAAACAGAATTCTGAGCAGATGTGATTTTAGGAGACTGTGCGGCCAGAGTTCCAATTTCGTGTGAAGACAAAGCGATACAATCCGGTCACCCAGCAAGAAGAGCCATATCTATCCGGAAAGAAGAAGTTAGCAAACTTCACAGCCGCTGCAGCCACAGTGTTATTCTTTGTGAGTGACGGTCTTTCTGCTTTATTTACAAGCGAAGAACGACCATTCTCTGTTTGCCTCATTTAGATATGTTTGGTACTAGCCGTTGTATTTGGTATGGTTGTATATCGTGTGATCTGTATGCGTCTTTTGGCGAGTGTGAGAAAACCTTCCTCATTTTACCTCAGGCTATTCGTTTGAGATTGGCTCTCCGGTTTTCAGATGGATAATCCGGCGATTGATTCATTTGCATTCCTCATTGTCTCCATGACAGCTGCTGCCATCAATCTCGTTGTTATCATTACCATGAACTATGTGAGTGAACATCTATGTCTGAAGCGGTAACGTACGGGTTTAAACGTCCTTTCAGTTCTACAACTCTCTTGCACATCGCCTGACTCGTTGGGAGTGTCCGAGAACTCAAGCAGATTTCGACAATAGCTACACTGCTAAAGTGTTTCTTTTCCAATTTGCTAACTACTACTCTTCCTTGTTTTACATTGCGTTTTTTAAAGGCATGTGAGTTTTCAATGTTTTTTGAATAGTTTCGCTTTTTTCTGTTTATTAGTACCGTAATTAGTGCGTTTTTCGTCTTCCAGCCTTTCGCAGATCCCAGGAACGAAAGATAATGACGGCAACGTTAAAATCGCCGGTTACCGATTGGAGGTGTGTTTGGGATGCAAATTGTTTGAAGTAGCATAGAATAGCTTTGGTCGTCCTAGGGTTGCGATCCTGCTGGTTGTTTTGTGGAGTTAGTGGTTCAACTCGCGACTATCATGTGTGGGAAGCAGTTCTTTTCTGCCTTCATTGAATTTGCTTACCCGTACGTTCTCATTTTTAGTATTCTAATTTCTCTTCCCACTTGTTCATTATTTTTCCAGGAATTTCATGAGTTTAATGAGAAAATGGCAGCTAATGGTACCACTTGTAGAGACTAAGAAGCAGCGTAAAAATCGAATTAGAAAAGAGCACAGCAAGGTTACCGTATTTTTCTTTTTCGCAAAGAACGTGTTGAGGTTCATGTCCAGATTTATACTTTCCAATTCTCGGGCTTAGCACCTATTACTCTGTTTAATTTTTGCATTCGTTTCTTTTAGAAAATGAAGAACTTGACCAGGTGGGAGGCCGACTATTATCTTTACCCAACTTACGATCAGTTTTTGTTCGACGAGTATTTAGAGATGGGTATGTTTCCACTATTTTCTCTTCAGTTCCTTTTTATTCCCTCATCATTACTATTCTCTTTTCAGTACTGCAGTTCGGTTTCGTTACTTTATTTGTTTCGGCTTTTCCACTGGCTCCACTCTTCGCTGTTATTAACAATATTTTTGAAATAAGATTGGATGCCTATAAGTTTCTTATCACAACCCAGAAACCTGTTCCTGCGCAGGTGTGTGTTATGGACATTAAGTTCGTCCGTGTGCTTTTTTTCCCTAATGTAGTACTTAAACAGGCAAAGAATATCGGTGTATGGTTAAGCATTTTGGACGTCATCAGCAAATTCAGTGTAATTATTAATGTGAGTTTGTTAAGGTTTTGAACTGCTTAGTTTTGACCCGCAGCAAATACTGTTTAAGTCAAAGGCCATTTGTTACTCTTTGATTGCTTTCAGGCTTTGGTAATAGCCTTCACATCGGATTTTGTCCCGAAGACTATGTATTACCTAACTAAACAAACCATGATAGGATACGTGGACTCATCTCTGTCTTACTTCGATGCAAGCGCTTTTAAACTAAAAACATCGCAATTTCGTAATGTTAGTCAATGCAGGTTTGTCGTCGGATTTGAATAGGAACACTATAATATTGTATTGCTTAATAATCAAAGATCAGTGCAGATATCGTGGATGGCGACGTTCACCATGCACACTGATGTCTGAAACCACTACAATTTACGGAAAAGAAAGTTGTGACGATCAATTAGGACCTTCTTCGGAATGGTGGAAGGTGTTTGCTGCTCGACTATTGTTCGTTCTCATTTTCGAAGTTAGTCTGTTGGAAGAAATTTATTTGATAGCAAATGGGTTATGCCACTAAAGAATTTTCCAGCATAAATCGATTAAATATAGATTTACCTAGCTAGCATATTCCCTGCACTGTTGGTTTTCCCATAACTCTCAGTTTTTGTGTAACTAGCGTCCTTGAGAACATGAGGACGTAGAGGATTGTTATTATTGGAACTTTTATCTACTGTCTATTATTTTTTCACACTAGGATACTATGTGGAATACAACCATAATGATGCTGAGATATTTGCAAAACTTGGACCACAGGCCAGATGAAACTACTAGTACCCTTTTCGGGAGCCTCACGTGTTACGCACGGCACCACTGAAGCTCGCATTCTGCCTTTCTCATAGCCAGTCTTTTTACCTTAAAGGTGCCGTCAGCTATCACACGTCAACGGGAATGATCAGGGGAGAACAAATTGGCATAAACCCAATTTGCTGAGGTTGTATTAGAAATCAGAATGTTTAAGTTCTGTCTACGGCCCGTTAAAGGGTGATTGCTGATGGGACCTTTAGGTTAAAATTAGCTGTGAGAGAGGCTAAACTGATTCTTCAGTGGTGCAGTGAGTAACACATGAGCGCCCGGAAAAGATAATCGCGGTTCGATCTTGCCTGAGGTCCACGTTTTGCAAATATCTCAGCATCATTATGGTTGTATTCCAATGTCATTGGTATTTCTGCATTATCACTATGGCAGTGTACTTTTTTATGACATTGTCCAACATCAAATAGTGTCGATCGCAGCAATTCCATACAGTTAGTTTCGTGGCATCTATCATCTGCGAACGTATTGGGATTTGCTTGTGGATTTCGCTACTTGGAGATTTTTTATATTCCTTGTAAACGGCTTTAAATTCTGGTCAGGTAGATTTCAGTTGGAGTCGAGGAATAGCCGTACTAGAGCATTTCTATTTCTTCACCTCAGGATTTCAGCAGGATTTGTGAATTGGAGAGTGCTTCGCAGACAAATCTGGTACCAATTTCTCGACCTAGCAAGTGTAGAAGGCAAAGTGGTCTTGGAGCGGGGTCTAACCAGGGTCTTATTCCTATTGAATGGAATCTCTGCTACTGCGTTTCGCGCGCCACTGAGATATAGTAGTTTTCAAACATCTCGTTTGTTTCAACTTCTTCCAAGATTCAACAAAAAAAACCATTTTTTTTTAAAATTATTTATACAAACACTAAACATCAGAAGTGCATTCGAGAAAACTATCGCGGCCTACTAAACGAAATCCCGCCCCTTAATCTACTTTTAGCTCCGGAATCTTGATGAAAAAGAGCGAAAAGATTGTTATAGGTTATCATATTACTGCTATTCTGCTGAGTATCATAATAGTATTTCTTCAATTGTTATAATCTATAATGACCTAAAGGGTTTGTGTTTGTAAAATTGAACGACTACAGGTGTCGTTGGTTACTTTGTCGTCACGGTGATTTTAGAACATGCGTGTTTTTTTACCTTCTAAGTTTTTCTGTGGAAGCGCTGTTGATTAGAAAAGCAGTAACTTCCTCACTATATAGATCGATATGATTTTCAGTTATGAGGTCTTCATAAAGCTTATGAAGAAAAGAAACATCGACGATTTTCAGTCACGTGTTGTTTTTAGATTTCTTTATTTTCTTGTTTACCTTTATCTTATTATGCTTCAGCACATAGTGTTCATCATTAAAATGATCGTGGAATATCTCATTCCTGATGTTCCTACAAAAATATTCATCCAACAACAGAGGGAAAAGTATTTGGTACGGAAAGCTTTGTTGTCAGAACTTGCTATCGGACGGAGGTCTGCCAATGGACCATGTTCTGAGTGCAACACGTTAGTTTGTGCAGATTTAGTGAAGATTTTTCTTTATCATCTATGTGACTACAGAGGAACCCTTGCATTGCAGAGGTACAAGTGGGGATAGCAACGAGACGGCGTTTCAGCCAGGAAGTTTTGAGAAAAACGAAGTAACAGTCAACTTTTTCCCACTATGTATTAAACTTCCATTGATTGGAAACGTGCTTTACTTTTAGATTGTTCAATATTATGCGTATTTTTAGGATTCGTCTGAAGAATCTCGGCATGATTCTTTTTCTTCATTCACTACAGCTTTTCAAGGACAAGGAAGTGTTCAAACGCTGAAATGATTGGTAGGGTTATCTAAGTTACCACTCAGTCAGCACCTCGTAGGACCACAATATATTGTGGTGCCGCGAGATGTTGAATAAAGGTAATCTAAATCTACTATATCAATTAAATAACCAACATTTCCAGATAGCATAGTTACGGCCGAACGGAAGAACACTTAAAATAATCCAGTTTGGTTATCGCTTAGCTGCTGTTCGCTTTAGAATTATTGGCTTAGGCTTTATTGATAATTGTGGTATTTTTCGTTTTTGATTTCAAATTTGATATTTTCTTATCAAATATCGAACTTGCTATTTCTCGTAAATAACGAGATGATTGAGAACCTCATGATTGTTTCGAAAAATTCCGTATATTTTTGTTATTTTGAGACGATTCGATGTATTATTCGTCTTGGCTTGAATTTCTTATGTCTACGGAAAGCAAGCTGTTTCCTAAAGTCCTTAGAATCTGTCCAAAGTAGTCTTTTTTCTCTAAAATCCGGTTTTGTTTAACCTCGAAAAAATAATGCCTTCTTGGATTATTGAGCCGACACGAGGTAATCTTTTTCCCATCTTTGTAGTCATGGATATAGAAACACTTTTTCATAAATGAAAGTAGTGAGTTATCTTAACCTGTTTGTCCCCAGATTCTCGGCTAATCACCTGTTGTAGACCATTTTTTAACGGTCATCTTTCTGTTATTCTCTCCTTTATTTTGTTCTTTGTTCTGTATTGCGGACATCATTCGGCCTTATCATAGAAATGCTTCGTTCTGACCGCCTTTGCTTTGATTAGTTTGTGATAACTATTAGATTTTTGCCAAGTAATGATGTTAGTTTGTTATAACTTTGAAATTTTTGTGTATTGCTGTAACGTTTGTCTTTAAAACGTCGTCTAAGAATTGTTCCTAGCGAACATTGCCAGATGGCTTGACAAACTTAGTACTAGAAGTGTGAGTCTTAGTCATGTTGATTTCGTGCCCCTATGGTTAGTTGGTGACGACCATCTGAAGAGTATGGCCGAAGCGGACCTAGTGTTAACAATAGTCATCGGCCCCTCCCAAAGGTTTACCGCCTCGTCGTGGCTTGGAGATATTGCTGGGTGTCGGGTTGCGATGTACAATGCAAGGTTCATCCCCCAGCAGTCTCCCAAGCTGAGGAGTTCGGCGTTTCCATCAGGAAACCCAGTTAAGAGTAAACCAATACCAGGATCTATCATTATCATGGTATCGAGCTAGTCGCGTGGTGGCAAATCTCCCTATGATCAACAAGGGCCGCGACTGCCTATGGTGGTGGCGACCTGGGTCAGACTTTGGCCTGGCTGACCTCGGAAATCCAGCGAGCGAATCTAGTCGAAACAGCAAAGCTCCGAAAAAATGCGAATTATGCTGGTTCCCCACAACCAGTAAAGGCGGTCTATCCAAGTAGCCAACTAGGTAGACGGTTGCGTTGCTGTTTTGAAGACATTGAAAAACTGAAAATGGTTTATAAACGGTGCGATGTGGAATAATGAACAAAGGAATCTTTGTTACGAAGATGGAATGATACTTCTACATAACTTCCGAAGTTCTGCGCCAAAAGATTGTGACTGCGGTTCAGTACAACATCCTGAATCCTGGCAAATGGATCGCTGCAGAGAAATTTGCAAAACCAGTTGATGAAATGGACCGGATATTAACGTCGACATGTGGTAGTGGGAAATATTAATTAATTAACTAAGCAAACCAATGCTGAAAATGGTTTTGAAGTATTTATTGCGCACAGGATTTGGGTGCTCTTGGCAATTGGATAAAATAAACATATATCTTCTTAGCGGTATTTCTTTTCTCAATATTTCCAACCCACATTCGTCACTACTTTTGGGTCGATCTTGTTTTGCCTTTCAGTGAAGGGAAAGTGTACGGCGTTTGTCATTGATCACTCCCTGAAGGACGACCCATGTACTGGACTAAATGAATCATTTATCTAGTTGAATGCCTATTTGCCCCATAGAACTAATTGCTTGAGCCAACGGACTTGCCTAGCCATTGCTTTCACCTTTCAGGATAGGTCTTGCACAAATTTGCCGAGCCTGGTTGGAGCGAGGTGGTCTTCCTGATCGTGGGGTGTGGGATAGAAGCAACGATCGAGTGTGTATTTCAAGGGCCTTGTGGACCAGAGGCAGATTTACCACCATACGGCTTTGATACCAAGACGGTGGTGTATCCTGGTATTGGTTTGCTCTCAGCTAGGCTTCCTGATGGAAACGCCAGACTCCTTCTCAGCTTAGGAGACCCTGCGGAGGGACGAATCACCGCGCTGTACATCGCACTCTGACAGCCAGGAACACCTCCCAGCCACGATGAGGCTGTAAACCGTTGGGTGGTAGTATAACCTATAACATAATAATAACCTGATAACTTGACCTTGCTGGTAATAAAACCAAACAAAAAAGACATTGCCAGTTTTTTAAGACTCACAATCTAGTAATAAGCAATTTAGCAAAATTTCTGTAGAACGTTATAAAGCTGCTTGGTTTTTCACCTTTACACAAACTTCTTCAATAGTTCGAAAACTCTCACTTTATTGAAACCAGCACAGCATAATCCTACTCCACGTTTTTTGGTCTTTTGTTCTTGAAGGTAGGATCAGCTGGGAAATGAATGAACACAGCATACGGTTCAGGAAAAGGAACACAAACGTGTTATGGTGTGAGTGCAGCCCATTTTGTTTCAACACTGAATCGTTCTTCTTGGTATGTTGAGTTTCTTTTTACATTATAGTGATTTTTCTCACAAAGATGTTTTTGCTGTCCGCCTTCCGAACGATCCGAAGACAATGATTATTACAAGTTTTGAGTGTTTTTCTCCACTAATTTTTAATGTCGATATTTCCCTCTTAAAATTCTAAAGTATTCGACTGATTATATGAATTAACTTCGATGATGCTGAGATATTTTCAAAACTCCAGAACGCAGGTGTCTGCAGTAGGAACGAACGCGCTATTGTCCTTTCCGGGGAGTAACGTATTCACCACCACAAGCATGCGGGTCTTTCATTTCACCCAATTCTATCGATCTCTACCATCACAAATCACCCGTTTGCGGAATTGATCTGGAGAGCCCAAATCGACAACGAACCCAGTTAAGCTGAACTAGCCGAGAGACAATAGCGCGTTCGTTTCCCACCGCAAACGCCATTGGTCCGGAGTTTTGCAAATATCTCAGCATCATTGAAGTTATATTTCGCAATATACCTTATCATTAAAAAGAGTAGGCAGTAAATAATAAGTTAAAATTAAACCGAGAAAAAATGAAATCAGTCAGATGCTTCGAATAAGAAGAAGAGTTTTCTGAAGCTGATGTGTGTCACGACGTTCTGACTTTTGAAATCATCCTGAATGTAGGCAATAGTTTATTTTAACCACAAGTGCGTTACCGTCTGCAGTTGAGGATCATTCACAGTGAAAAACTGAACAGTAACCTGAGAGGTTGTTTTGAGTCAGAAAACTGCAGTTTTTTAATGTCAAAAAGGGGAATGTAGTCGAAGCTTGTAAATTCCTTAAATCCCACTTTAGAGAATGCTTGAATCATGGACTGTCAACTGTTGCCAAATGTAACAGAGACGGGTCTCTACAATTGTTTTTTTTTTAAGAAGAAACATGGGACTTCTGAAAAACCTCCCCATAATTTTCAGAATGCTTAGAAACTTTCAAATTGCTCTGTTTTCCGGTTGAATAAGATTACAGAAATTCTATCGTCGTCCGGCACTTTTTAACATACTCGCGCCGAAGCTAGTTTTCGACAACTACCGACAGTAATTAGAATAATAGAGTTCCGGTAACTAGAGTACTTGAGAACCTGATCACAAAATAAGCTTATAAAGGAGGATAACACCTATCTCGCCAAAGGTACTAATAGCTTCTACAGACTGTTTTAATATTAAGTTTGTTTAAAAATGAAATTTACAGAGCACTGAAGGCAAGATTTTTATTCTTACTGTAAAAACAAAACTCACAACTATCAGCGATGATTGGGGAACACCATGGCATCTTCCTCGACAAAATTCGAGTCTCGCCGAAGAAGCGAAGAAATTCGTCTTGTTGGATCCAGTAAAATACAGTCACATCTTGTTACAATATAAATGCTGGCATCTAATTGGCAACGATTTTAAGAATTTGTTTCTTTTCATTCAATCATACCATATTCATATTTGTTCATTAGATGTGGGGCAGTGCAGTGGTAGTGATGCCGTTTATCACAAAAATGGTCTCGCTCAACGGCTTCTTGATACCACCAAGGCTTTCATCGTTCCTATATCAGGAATTGCTAGCAGAGATCAGCTTCCCTGTAGTCTGCCTGGGAATGCTCTGGCACCGCTATAGCAGTACTGAAGGGAAAATCGACTCCTTCAGCATTCCATGAAATTTGTGACGAAAACGATGGTTCTGAAGCAATAGTAGAACCCACATGCAAAAAATCTCTCGTCATTCGTGGATGACCGACTCGAATGGCGAAATCGAATGCAAGTGCTATGATCCACGCAGTGTAAAACATGCCATGTCAGGTCATGTGAAGAAAAAGGGATTGAAATAAAATTGCAATATTTTAACTCTTATTTGCTGCCTATCCTTTTTTCTCATGGCGTGACATAATGTGAAATACAACTGCAATGATGCAGAGATATTTGTAAAACTTCGGCCTCATGCCAGATCGAACCCCAATCACACTTTTCGGGGACTCCATGTTACGCAAGGCGCCATTGAGGACTTCATTCCTTCTCTCTCTTTCGGCCATTTTTTAGTCCTGAAGGTACCATCAGGAATCACTCGTCAGATGGAATAATCTAATGTGCACAACTCGGCATTGAGCACAGGTGGAACCGTAGTCAAAATCACAATGTTCTAACTTTTAAATGTTTAAAATAAAATTTATTCATTGGTAACAGTCGATATCATATTGTCAAAGCAAGAGCTGAAATGTGGTGACGAAAGCGTGAGGGTGCTCATTTTGTAGCGCCAAACGAATTGAAATGAATACATGATGTCGTCACTGTGCAAAAATCAGCTCTTTTGTGGTCAGAGGAAGCAAGTGAGTATCGGACCCTTGAAATTCACTAACATGGTGACACGCGAGTTTGCAGTTTTTTTCTCATGTTTTAGACATAGATGTCTTCAAAATTCCAACGATTTTCCATTTTCCTCTCTTAAGTGCAATGTGTTTATTTTTTCTCAACTAAGTTAATTTAAGTGTGCAGTGAAGAAATGAGAAACCATACTTAATAATTCCGTCATTCGCACGGCACTAACCAGCTAGTTGTTGTTCACAGCGTCCTTGTCCTTTTCAGCGGAACACTAATTTAGTTAACTTACCTCAAATTACAGTGATATCGAGATATTTGCAAAATTTGGATCCCAGGCCCAATTTGACTATAAGCTCAGCTTAACTGGATTTAATACCGATTCCTGCTTTCCAGAGTATTCCCACTGACAGATGATTGCTGATGACACTTTTAGGGTTAAAAACTGAATGAGAGAAGGACAAAGCAACGACCTCAATGATGCAGTAACATGTGAGTCCGTGATAGGGTAATCGCGGTTCGATCTGGTCTGGGATCCACGTTTTCCAAACTCCTCAGCATCGTTGTGGTTACATTTTACATTACCATGAAAAATAGGAGACAAATAAAAGTTAAACTGTAATGAAGCTGAGATATTTGCAAAACTCTGGACAGCAGGTGTCTATGTTGGGGAACGAACGCGCTATTGTCCTTTCCGGGGAGTAACGCGCTCACCACCACACCATGCGGGTCCTTCGTTTCGCCTATCTCTCAGCTAGTTCTATCGATCTTTTGCCATCAGCAATCCCGCTGTTGGGTGATATACCTGGTACGATATACCTGATATCTTGTAGTACTTACAGAGACGAATGTATTGGCGAAACGGGCAGGCTTTTATGTATCCGCATAAAAGAACACCTAGATGGCAAACGAAATGCAAGACAAGGTATGCCACCCGCAAAGGACTATAGCGCGTTCGTTCCCCAACATAGACACCTGCAGTCCAGAGTTTTGCAAATATCTCAGCTTCATTACAGTTATATTTCGCAATATACCCTGCCATCAAAAAGAGTAGGCAGTAGACAAAAACGGTTAAGATTGTGATTAAAAGTTAAACATTGTGACTACCTCCAATTAATTATAAACTATTATTTAAAAAATGTGATTTATTTTCGAATGCGTCGTCTTCTTGTTCAGCGAGGCTTTTGTACAGTATACATTTACTTCCATGCAAAAACACGTACAACACAACAGTAGCTGACTCTTCGGCAGTATCGCCTTCTTCAGAGCCTGCATGAGTTCAGGTACGATATACCTGATATCTTGTAGTACTTACAGAGACGAATGTATTGGCGAAACGGGCAGGCTTTTATGTATCCGCATAAAAGAATACCTAGATGGCAAACGAAATGCAAGACAAGGTATGCTACTAGGGACGCATAGGATGCAAAAGCATAGTGGAGGCGATTCTGATGTAAAAGTCACTATCCTCGCACAGGAGGCCAAAATACCAACGCGCCAGCTTCTCGAGGCGTTTTGGAGAATTGTCAAGAATCCCAGAATGAATAGCATGGAAGAATGCGCTGACATAACACGTGATCCAGCCCCCTATCTCAGAAGTGTTCTTTGTTGTGGGGTGGAGCAGTAGTCAATCATGTGCGATTCTATGCAGCTGTTCTTTCTCGGTGGAAGGCCGGTAAAAACCGGTGGGTTTTTCGAAAAGCTGTTGAACATATGATTACCATATAGATTTTAGCCTTTCTACATGTGTTATTGAAGCATTTGACCTCGTAAATTGTCTGTCAGTGCAGCCTTCCATTCTCTGAAGAAGGCGATTCTGCCGAAGCGTCAGCTACTGTTGTGTTGTAGGTATTTTTGTTTGAAAGTAAATGTATGCTGCATAGCAACCTCGCGATTGCTAAACAAAGAAAGGACGCATTTACAATTCAATGCTGAAGTTAATAGGAAGTCGATCCTGGGAATGGTTTATTTTTTCACAAAACAAATGATGGACTGCCATTCCACAATATCAGAGCGTTCTGTGGTGATTGGCAAAGTTGGTGGTGCTCATCATATGTCCATGATATCTTCAACATTCCCTCAATCGGAACGCCACTACAGAAAATCAGGCAAGGAACACTAGGGCGGCGTAAGGCAGCAAGCTACTGGAAATGCTGGTATAGAAGTTTTTCAAACTTATGTAATTAGCTGCTGTGTCGCTTACAAGCAACTGGAACAACATCAATTCAAAATATGTTGTAAGAATAAAGAGAGAGAGAGAGAGAGAGAGAGAATGAAGCGAAAAAACATGCACAAAGTAATGCATAACCATGATAAATGTTGTGGAACAAATATGAAATAGGTGCATATTGCAGCAAACTGTCACTGATGACTGACTTATGTTTCATTTAACTGAGCAAATATTTCATGAGTGAAAACGTTAAAGTCTAGGAGCTAAGAGAAACCGGTGATAGAAAAGGAGAAAGGTGCCCATTGTCGATGCATTTCCTAGGGATTCTTTGTGCATTTCATTCCAGTCATATAGTCGCTAAGCTCCCTGAAAGCGTATTTAGCTCACCAGGTAAGTTGTAGTGGCGCATCGATACATTACGTCACGTCATTCGTCTTTTTATTCTCCAGTGCAAATCTGATGCCAATCTACTGACTTTACTTTTTACTTAGCTGACTTTACTGACCTCTAGTCACCACTACGCTGAAAAGGCCCGCTAGGAAACCTCAAAACCTTCGAATGTTTTCATCGGACTACTTCAAGAATAGAAGACATGGAAGATTAACTAGATGCCGTCAGCACCTATACATTGGTCAAGTCGCCCATAGATAACAATTCATACTTAGATCAACCTTCGTTTTGGTCTCCTCAGCTTTTCTATCTAATGAACTTATTTGCTAGGATCTCGTATGGCAGTCGCAAGCATGTTTAACACGCATGTGTAAGCTGTCGTCCATGAAAAGTTGTTCTCTACATTCAGTAACGTATACGAAGTTGTTTTTTGAACAAATTTTCCAGCCAAAACCTAGATGTTGTTTCAAGCGACGATACAAAGTTAAGCATAGCTCTTCATGGGTTAGACAGCGAAAAACCTGGGGAACTTTCGAGAGTGTTCATCTCATCCCAGTGACAAGAACGCAACTAGTATAATAAGGAGCTGGTACATGGGAACACTTTTGCTGGGCCATGTTGCACCCGACTAGAATTGACTCGACACGACTATGCAGACTCGGAAATCGCTTAGATTAAATGCTGTGGACCCTGTACTTGAATCATCGTGCATCCGAACAAATCGTTGGCGCTGAAACATCTGCCGTCAAGAACATTTATGAAAATCTCATCTAAGTTTATCAATTAAAAAACGCTTGAAAAAGATCTCAGTCGTAACAATCGACCGACTGTTTAACGAAGCGATAAAACTATCGAACGCTGGACATAAGTGTTTCTCGGAATGTAGAGAAAAAGGGTGATAAAATTGAGGACAAAAACGATCCGTGTGCAATAAATAAGAAATTCTGTGACAAAATCTATTATGACCGGACTAAATCGGCTGATGCTTATTACATTTTTAATATCACTGTGGATAGGTATCGACATGATGGGGGCATTTTTTCACTACATTACAAAGAGCCTCCTTTCCATTTCTCCATGACAAGCAGCATGTGATGAATGAACGGTTATGATCTTCTGTCAAAATTACGGTAGAAGAAGTAACGTTGTAATGTGAACAGAGAAATTCGACACACATTCCTGGTTCATCCTTGTCCCCACGGCATCCACCAAGCTTCCTGCTAACTAGTCATTTGGTTGCTGAATCACTGCATAAGACGGTTAAGACCCCCTTAAAACAGCTCTCTTGCAGATTATTTGAAAACTTCAAAGCTCAGAAACAACTCTTCCAGCTGTCAATATATGTTCCCTTTTTTATCATCGTTTTCTTTTTCCTTTTTTGTCTTTTTTCTCTCATTTTTTCACGTCACCTTATTAGAGCTTCGTTTGAGCCTTAACGCGTAGTACTTGTTATACATCTGAGTTGTGTACTTCATCAAAATGATGATCGTCTACAGCGATTGCTGAACGACTCAACATTGCTGTGAAATCGGTGCCAACAAGATCTGCTCTCGTCTGCATTAGCGGTATGATCAAAGAGAATACGCGAATGAAGTAGACGAACTCGGACAGCATCATAGGCCGACGACGTGACAATTTCATTTTGCGTGACAGCTCATCATTTCAATGAGACCTGGATCCGAAGGAATGATGTGAAAGGACTCAAAACCAAAGGTCTTCTGGTCGGATGATAGATGACGGAATCTACGCTAAATCTATGAAAATGAGATCCATATGGAAAATTCTACACTAGCACAAGATAAACATCGAAAATATTTTCTATTAGAATGAACTGGGAAATTTTCAAGCGTCATCTGTTATTCGGCAATCACTTCCTTGTGCTTTTGACGAATTCGTTTTTCTCCCTTCCAGTTCTGAACGAATTTCATGCTAAAGACTTTAAAACGATGAAGATTTCTATTTTCTGGAACTAATGTAGGTCTTTCTAGGAAATAATCGCAACTTCTGATTCAGCACGTGCTTGTGTTCATAGCTTTTTATTATTTAAAATAAAATCTTTAGACACCACATGTTTTTAACAAAAGATGCGTGTTTAAAACGAATGAAAGGATTCGCTTAATTTTACAATCCCTAAGAAACGCTCTATGCATTCGATCTCAGAAACCTACGCTAGAGGTGATTTCACCTATATAAGAGCTTTCCCTTTCACCAATTCGTTGACTCCAGAGGAATGGAAGGCACGTCGAGCCTACTGCGTAAGTTTGAACCGGAGGCCGATCCGGTGTATGCTGGAAGGCACTTCAAATTCTATACACGCATTTCGAGTCTGTTCACAAGAAATTCCTACGCTTCTGAGGCCCACGAATTTTGTAGGCGAGGTTCGTATTTGTAGCAACGAAGCGATTGACGGTAGACCCAGTATAAATAATTTTCTCTCTGAACATGACGTTGATGTGAAGGGACGCCGTTACCGTGTTTCCCATCTCCTAAGTAGGCCAAAAAGACGGTGGTTCCTGGCCGCCGTAGGTAGATCGGTTCCACTCGATTGTTGGTAACTAACGGTTCAGTCGTCACATGCTCATTGAGCAATAAGACAAAGGGTTTTCTGGGACCTAGATATATGTTATAACATAGCAGCTATTCCCCGAATAGTTACTATTTCTTTCTGTCACTGCATGTTTCTGTAGTAAGGATCATATCTACTGTTTCTCAAGCTGCCTGACAAATATCGTAGTACTCAAATACTTTGATCCCATCCTAAGGAACTCTGTATAGAGGATTTCTCTATCAAATAGTGAATTCTATATCTACCTAGCAGACACATTCAATGGGTCGATGGAGACGGCCTGTGCCACAATGCCACACTAGACACAACATCTCGTGGCCATCGGTCACATAACCGAGCATGCTGTTGGGTACGTCTCATTGCTTGGGGAACGGACCACGCGACCCGGGCCTTGACCCTACCACCAACGGCTCGCCCGCACCTAGCCAGCTATCACCGTCTTTTTTTGGTGGCTTGGCAGCATTTATCGAGTTTTACGTTCGACTTCATTGCCTGATTCTTACGCCAGTATTCTTCCATCGTTATTCCTGTTCTATTTTTGTTGCCTTTATGTATATAAGGATTTAATCCCAAGTTTCAGTGTGGAAAGGTTGCCCTGTGTCAACAATGAAAAGTCCCGCGTGGCGTCTTCCCATGAAGTCGAGCATTCTGCTTAAGGCTAGTGGTTATTCGGTGTCGAGAACTGACTCCAAAGCCTATATTCCGCTACCAATTGCGATACATAACGTTTCGACATTAAAATTGCAAGGGTTGAAATTTTTCAGCAGCTTCGGTACAAAATTTCTCGCCATTATTTTAATGATATTTATTTACGGCATGTTAATGTAATAATGACGGAAGTACTTTTTCAGAAGCACCACAACATCTCAGTCAAGCGGAAAGAATCCTCGGAAAAAGCCTATACAAAATTAATCTGGGCGTTGTGGGTTAAACCTACAAGTTCTTGTAATAGTACCCAGGATCGACTTTCTATTAACCTCGGCATTGAATTATGAATTCTTCGCTTTCTCTCTCAGCAATCGCGAGGTTGTTGAAGAGCATACGTTTACTTCCACACAATAACACACATACAACAGAATCGTAGCTGATGCTTCGGCAGAATCGCCTTCTTCAGAGCCTGGAAGGGTACACCAATACGCAACTTACTAGGTCAAACACTTCAACAGCACAAACAGATAGATGAAAATCTGAGCGACAATTACAAGATCTACGGCTTCTCGAAAAAACCCACCGCTTTTTTCACCTGTCTTCCACTTAGGAAGAACAGCTGCTCAGAGTCGCATACGGGTGACGACTGCAGCACACCCCATCAACGAGCGATGCGAAGGTAAGGGGCGAGATCACGCGTGATCTGGGGACATTCCTCCCTGCTATTCATTGTAGGATTTTCGGCATTTATCCAAAAAGCTTCGAGGAGCTTGCGCGTTGGTGTTTTAGTATCCCGTGCGAAGATAGCGACTTTTATATCAGAATCGCCTCCACTATGCTTTTATATCCCATGCGTGCCTAGTGGCGTGCCTTGTCTTACTTTTCGTTTGCCATCTAAGTGTTCCTTTATGCGGATACATAAAGGTCTGCCCGTTTCGTCAATATATTCGTCTCCGCAAGTACCACAAGAGATCAGGTAAATCGCACCTGAACTTATGCAGTCACCGTCCCTGCCAAAAGGGGCAGATTACGCAATTTTGTGTTTCACATAGACGGTCGTACAAGCGGTTACGAACTAACTGGCGGCCAAAAGTATTCGGTGGTATTTCAATTGTCGCTACCGATTCCTCAAAGGCTGCAGGTTTAAAGTCATCGGTTATTTCACACCTTAAGATTGAAAAACCAACATGTCCCGTCTTATACCTACTCATTAAAACACATAAGTTGGTATCTTCTGATGATACTGCGTCAACCAATACATCATCATTTAAGGTTAGACCCATCATCAGTTGTGTAGACGGGTCAATGAAGAGAATAACCTGGTTCTTAAGCCTAATACTTACCCAGTTGCTTAACCACATTCCAGCCCACCTCACGAACACCCAAATGTTCCTAGAACGTCTACGTGACGCATCTTCTAATAACGCGTACGTGATGGATTACCGCGCCCTACACCAACGTATCGAATGACTCCATAATGCAAGCCACCTTTGAACTCCTTGCTGAACATTAAGGAAAAATAAAAATGCATGGCTTGTCTATCCAGCAGCTCATGACTCTCTTAAAGGAGTGCCCAAACTGCTCGATTTCAGATGGTCTAGGAAATACTACGCGCAAATGAGGGGCTGGCAATGGGACAGCGACTGGCACCAAGCCTTGACATTGCATGTATGTGTAAGGTGGGAGTGCCAGTGATCGTACTCGGGCCGTTACTCTACTGTAGGTGTACAGATGAATGCTTGATCATTTGTTCAATTCCAGAAGAAATTGACAAATGTTTCGAGTTGCTGAACGAACAGTTAGAGTATACTAAATCCACTCGAGAGAAACCACGAGAAAACTGGCTGCCATTTCTGAACGTGCAAATTAACCTATCAGAAAATGGCTACGTTACGAAATGGTACCGAAAGCCAGGTAGTAAAAACATCTTGGCTCATTACCTCTCCTCTCACCCTTATCACACGAAAAGGGCGCTTGTGAGAAATATGTTTCGAACAGTTACTAACGTGTGCACAGGAAGGGAGCAGAGAGAGGAGTCGCGGAACTTGGCGCGGCAAATAGCCATTTTCAATGGCTGCCTTCTACCGAGGAAGAACAGCCGCTCAGAGTCGCATTTGGCTGACGACTCCGGCTGATACGACCCCGAAAAAAAACTGCTCTGAAGAAGGCGATTCTGCCGAAACGTCATCTACGATTGTGTTGTATGTGTGTTATTGTATGGAAGCAAACGTATGCTGTTCAACAACCTCGCGATTGCTGAGAGAGAAAACAACGAATTCCTATAAGTTCTATTCAACACTTTCGCAGCAAATTCCGTTCGGAGTATATTCCGAAATCCACTTATGGTGATAGTGTGAGGTATGAACTTCCCAAGATTCTAATGCGTTTTCGAATCTTCCTGTCATTATGAAGATAGCTTGGATGTCTTCAAGGTACCCTCTAGTTTTTTGTCAAGTTCTTTCTTGATGCTCGTATCTGAACAGTTGTGTTAACCAAGGTGATTCAAATGAATCGGCAGTTCTCCTAAGTATCTGCCATGATGTGGGTGGCATACTTTCGATAGACGTGAATCCTTACTAGCAGTAATGGCTGCGCCGTTAGCTCTTCCAGCGACAGCCAGATCTTGTTTCGTGTCGGTGGTGAAAGGAGGTTGCCGAACCGGCCAATAAGGGTGAGACCACGGCTGCCGCAGCCCCTACCGCCTGCCGTTCCCAGTCATCTTCTTCGCCACTTTCACTGCCTGATAACCCCATATCGATACTGTTCTGAAATTATCAATGCAACGCAGCACTTTGTCAGTTGGTTTTCTGCTAATAAATTGATTATAACAACCAGATTTAAAGAAGCGGCTTTGTCTTCTCAGCAAAGAGGCAGCAACGAATACAGGGATAAGACTGCTATGACAATCTCGTGTTAGCTTAACAATTTAAGAAGGAAGGATTTAAGAGGGATACGAAGAAGTACAAAGCGGCCAAATAAATCCTATACATGTGACTACGTAGCGGCGTCCTAATGCAGTAGCGTACCTATGTGACAAAGGATGTCACAGTTGCAATAGGAAACCAGTCATTCGATCCGATGTCTTCTTCTTGAATGCACAACAGAAATGATTCGCTACATAATGGCAGTCGTTGAGCTTCGAAATTCCCCTCATTAGATGCTTAAACAAAGCGATTAGAATTTTTACGATACTTGAACTTCATTTCTTCACTCCAGTACTTAACTTTTCGCAGTGTATTTATTTTTATTTTATTTGTTTAATTTGGTCTTCCTTCACTTCTGCTATGCGGATCCCAGCACTTCTCACATTCGATTCGTTTCCTCGCATCCATCATCCACCAAGGTCTTCCAAGTTATTATGTGTGGCTTCGATTGCGCTTGAGGATTTTCATTTCATCTTGAGTGTCGTAGAATGCTGGTCGAGCAATTCTCCTTGGAGTCCTGAGATAGCCAGGCTGGAGCGTTTCCAATTTGATTGCAGAGAGTGATTTTTTCCAGGAAAGTCCGGTGCCAATTTCCCGACCCTAGAGGGATGAAAGGCTTGGTTGGCCCGAAGCGGTATTGGACTTGCACTATTCTTGTGATGACAGACATCACTACCACTGTGCTATTCATCCTTTCCTAGTTTATTGCTGGTTAGAAATTCATGCTCGAAATATGATCTCTCATGTTAGTAGTTCTTGCTCGTATTCATAATTTTTGCTCTGATAGGATGCATATTCACATTGTAACGAGATGTGATGTATAGAGTGGTCTAACGGGGAGAGTAACACTGTTCGCTTTCGCCTAGGGACGTTTTCGCCTAGGGACTACGCGGTTTTTTCAAACTTACCCAAGCGATTTATATCACTTGAGAAACTGTCGAACTCGATTGATTCAGCATCAAACTGATTTCTACTGCAGTTTCTCGAGAACAATCATTGTTGATTCCGTTGTCATTAGGTTCTTTTTAGTGAAGGCATGCGCTTTTCAAACAAACAGACGCACAGGTCGACGAGATGATTAGCGCGGCAGGCAATTCAATGACAGAGATCTCGTTCGGCTGTTCGTGAGATTCCACATCTCTCCGATTTCGTGTGTTACGAAGTCTATCGATGCCGTTTTATCACGTTTAGTCGTTAGAACCCTCCTTGTATGATAGATCAACGTCGCTCTCGTGTCGTGGTTTCATCTTCCTTCGTCAAACGTCCTTTATTAGACCCCTCAAGCACTGACTATCCGGACACCAAGAATGATTTGCACTCAACTTGGCAGGCATAGATTTAGTTGACTGTGATAGTTAAATTTTCCTGGATTTTCGCTCTTCACAGGAAGTTTTTCTTGCACTTTTCCATCTGCAGACCTTTCTAGGTTTCCATCTTCGTGTGTTTATACCAAATCTCTGAAGCTGTGAATCCATACATTCAAGTAAATTTCTGGAAATTTTCACAGCAGGCTTCACTTAGGGGAAGGGGTGGCGCAGTGGTTATAGGCGCCACTGCGACGCACACACGTGTTGGATCCCCGCGCCCATGGCCCACCAAGCCTTCCGTCCCTCCGGGTTCAGCAAATTGGTACCAGAATTGTTTGCACATCGGTAGGCCACCGCGAGTCATTGTAAAGGCCAGATATGTATTCAGTCTCCTCCAACGATACTTGATGAAGTCGAATACATGGCGCATCTCTCAGAGATTGATCAACGCCGAGAGCTTTATCTTTATTTTTTATCCTTCATTTACTGTGGTTTTTGTATTTCTCCATTGTCGCTTTAAAACTTACCGACTTCATGCTAAAACCTCGTATGATGTTTTTCAAACCGATCGTCCTTTAACCTCAGGATAAATAGTCAGTATCATCTTGGATTATTAAGCTGACACAAGGTTTATGAAAAGATTTTGCCAATATGATGGCTCTACGTGTGATGTGTTGATGAGAAAAAATCCTTTGAAGATAGGTGTTTTTTCCTTCATCTGCATTTTGACGAAATGATTTGCTAGCGATAGACATTTTTTGTAAAACATATCTGAAATAAGAAAGGGCTAGAACGCCTGAAGGTCTTGGAAATATTGGTATTGGACGAAAAGTTGATCGAGAAGAGAGCTTGGAAAACATTGACTTTTAAATTGCAGCAGTCAGCCGGGCGTCGAGTTCACTAAATCATGTTTTGCAGTGTATGTAAAAAACATGTTATGTACTCTTCAGCTTTAAAGTATGTGAATATCGTGGAAAACACCCAGGGATAATATTCATCCTTTTTTCCTCGTAATTATGCACAATACAGGTGGCACTGAGTTTAATTCATGACTAGTGGAGATAAGCGGGACACTGAGGCTTTGTCAGTTTCCAGCTCAATCTCCCAAACGGATGCCGACCCTCGGCTGCTGAAAATTCGGGTCGTCTCTCTTTATTAGTCTTCTGTTACACACAGGAGAACGGGTGGCGGTCAACTGACTTGGTTTGAATGCGTTTGAGTGCATTTAATTTTTTTCCGAAAGGAAGGAAAGGGTAATTGAAGAAAAAACATGGCGCCATCCAAAGTGCGTCGTGTTCCACTTGTGTTGCTGTCAACATTTTTTTCTAATCAGCCTCTTGTTCCTTCGGGTTTCGTATCCCAAGCTCTATTTTGTTCATTTTGCTTGCAGAGTAGTGTTTATTCTTGTAAGAAGTGTGTAATTCTTTAGAACAGGTCACTATGTTTGCGACAATAAGCTGTATTTATACAAAATCGGTTTATCCAGCAACCCTTATCTTCGAACAAAGTTATTACAAGGTTCTTGTTGAATGCAGTTAATCTCTTGTGTTTACACTGGGTCATTATGAAACGCGCTGTCGAAAGGAAGATGCTAAGAATATCCCGTATCACGCAAGTGAGAGAAAGGATCCGAGGCTCCGACCTACGTCAACGATCAAAAATCAAGATGCCACTCGTCAACCGCCAAATTGTCCAAGGCAACCTGGGTAGGACACGTAGTACGTACGAACGAGAACCGACGAACAAGAGCTACTGGATTCCCGGGGATGTGAAAAGCACGGCAGGAAGAGCACCGATCCAATGGTTAGAGTTCCTCACAAAAACCTTAACAGGAAGATATGATGCTCAGCGAGTCTCATGAACGAGCAGAACCACTGAGTACTCTTGCACACGACATGGAGAAATGGTAGGGTTACTGGCGCTCACTCGACCCATTGGACCATCAAAGGACCGACAGGTGACAGGTATCAGCTGATTGAATCGGAGAGGAAAATTGATAATTATTTTGGAGGAACTGTTTTTCACTTGCCAAATGAGTATAGGGTGTTATAATAAACAGACATGAGCTTGTAAAAGAGAAAGAACGAAAAATAAAACAGAAGAAAGTGGACAAATGTGGCGAGTACTCTTACTACATTTTGTCGAATCACACGCACTGCGTATATCAACCAGTCGTTCATGAAATACAGTTGCAAGACGTTGCGACCGTGCGTCGTCGGTCGTCACTTATCACAGCCGTTCACACCAGTTTCGATGTTCGCAGAGACTGATATTCTTTTTTCAACAACGATGGACCATGTGATAGATCGGTTATGCATGATTAGATTCGAGTTAACCGAAGCGCCCAGTTTTCACCGCTCATCGAAGAGTACAGCACGCACATTACGTTGACCATGCCCCTTTTTGAGTTTTTTTCTTCTTCTGAACTTTTTACGACCATGTCTGGAACGCGTTTCCAAGTCGTAGTCCTCGAGTTTCTTGGTGGAAATCACTTATTCTCCGCAACTTTATCAGTTTCCTAAAAGTCGTAATGATTTCATGAATGCTATTGAGACATTTGAATTTCGACTTTATTTCTCGTTGAAACCGTTTTCATTTGCCACCGTTAATGCTTTCAAAGACCTAAGAACATAACAATTTTTGTTAAAGCTTTTAGAGAGCAAAGAACATTGAACTAAGCGCACAATTCAAGAAGTAAGCTGTAGTGTTCTGAATACTGTACCACTGATTTACCTACACTAAGAGATGTCTCACATTGTCAGTTTTTCTTTAACATAGTAAGCTATTTTCAGTACTATGTTCCTAAATGCTTAATGTACGGGCTGTAGGAATTTTAACACGTATTTTCATTTTTGACTAACGTTTCCCTGATCCCTGTTCATCACAATGCGTGAAATGTTCATACGTCCTTTACGAACGCATTCTAGCACGTCATCTTAACCTCTACAACAGAAGTTCTCGACATATTCCGACCTGTTCCGTTCCACGCCGTTCCCTTCCGTTCCATTCCTTTCCCTCCTGATGAGTTTCGAGCCCGCCTCCTTCCCTGTACTCAAAGCATTTTCGTCACCCATCTGTGCGGAGTTTCACCCTAAGGGGTTTTTGTGGTGCACTCGTTGACGTAATGTTGCTGATTAATTGCTTCGTAGTAGACGTAGAACTTTTAGTATATAGCCTTCCATCGCTTGAGTAATTTAGTTATTTTCTACTCTATATTCCCTCAACAGTATAGAAAAAAAGAACTCCTGTGTACTGCGGAATTATACTGGTTCTACCAGTTATCACTATGTTTTGTCCGCATCAGTCACGTTAATAGCGAACGAAAATGAGTTCCTTGATTCAAAAACGTTCAGAGCGACGTTCTTCATGAACTGATTTCTTTACCGTCGAGTCTTCTACTGCACAGCGAATCAATATGGTCGCTATGGGAAGGCATGCCACTAAGGATACCTGCTTTATCCGATTTATTAATTTCACTTTTGAAAAAGTCGGTTATGTGGTCAGGTGAGCGGAGTTCAATCATCTTTGATGCAACTTTAGAAACATTATTGTTGTCATTTGCGAAGAATCGAACTGAAACCGTCTCAGTAAAGCTTTTGGTCATATTCATACTTGTTGCCTTTTCATTTCATTTGTTTCTTTGGATCTTCGTAACGTCTAAGAAATGAAGGCTGATTATGCCAGGAGATTTGTTTTCTTTGATAGTAATGTTTAGTTATGCTCCTTGGTCATGCATTATCCTGAGCTGCTTAGCGACACTCGTTCTAAGTTTGAAGATTCCATTCACAAAGATGGAGAACAACATCAGCGACTTCACACCCTATGGTGCTCGATCAAGACAGGAGCAAAAGGTTCTTTTATTTCATCGATGTTCAACAGGATTTGCTCGGGATATATTTAGAAATTTCTGGACTGAATGGAGTGACTGCAGATAACCTTTCATGAAGTCGTCTTTGTCACACCAAAAGTTGTCCTGACGACGAATATCGAATTTTCATCATTGTCTTTTTCAAAGATGAAGTGATGGAACGTTTAGTGATATTGCGGTCTCGTCGTTATTTCAGAGAAGCAGTCAATATTTAGAAAAAGTGTCTCCTTTATTTTCTTTTTGTATTCGCATGGTGGGCGCGTGACGCGCAGTGGTTGGAGGCGCTACTGCGACACACACGTGGAATCAATCCCTACGCCCATGGCCCAACAAGCCTTCCATCCCTCCGGAGTAGGCAAATTGGTACCAGACTTGTCTGGGAGGATAGCAGTACTACCTTGATACATCAGTAGGCCACCGCGAATCATTGTAAAAGCCAGATATGCATTCAATCACCTTCAAACGATGCCTGATGAGGCCGAATGCATGGCGCATCCCTCAGGGAATCAACGACGAAAGCTTTATCTTCTGTCCTTTATTCGCATGAGAAGAGCCTAATTTAAAGTCAGGAGAAGCGTTCTAAGTGTCATCTGAATTTACTTAGGCCTTTTGGGAAAGTACAATGTTTAACCAGTTCAGCTTGTCCGACCCCTTTACAACACCTGTGAGCGCATCATTTAGACCAACGGCGAGGTTCCGCCATGAAGAAGATTCGTGGTCGGTCGATCGACATGAATTATGCAAAAAACTGGAAGAAAAATGAAACTGAACATCTTAGCGAATCGTTTAAATACTTTAGGCACTACAAGTAGTACACATAGAAATTGAAGCTGATGGAATTAAGGCTACTGTTCTGTCTCACCCAATATTCTGTTAAGAAATCGTCCATGATGCTTTTGAAACTGGGGAAAAAACATTTTTATAACAATGAATGTGGAGAAGACAAAATAATTAGTAAATTTTTAATAGTTTCTTGAGTGAGATTGATGGGTGAAACGATTGACTTGTTTTGTCAGCGCAAGACCGTATTGCATAAATTATGTTTTAACGTAGAAATAAAAAATAGGATTATTCTTCTCATATCTCGTAGTTCCCGTCGAGAAGATGAGATCGACATTCGTTCTGGTGATCACTGGCGGTGAACAACAACCACAGAAAGTCGACTGTCATCCTGTCCATTCCATTTTTCTTGCCTTATCCGATGGCATCTCTTCGCTTTCCGTTGGAACCAGCTTTATCCGCGCCACTGGATCACCCAGGCCTGTCGCGGCGTCTGTCTGACACGGTTAACGAGAAACAAGTGCCAAACGTCGGGAGGATCCGACCGATCCACAACGCATTCCACTTTCGGATTGGACTTGCCTGCGATTAGACTAGATTTTATGCTAATCATTCAGTCAGAAACTATGAAACAGACGTATCTAAGTCAATAATGTAAACCGACTTTCATTGGACCTCGATTTGAATGATCGATGCACTTTATTGCACTGATAGAGGTTAACACGAGGTTGCTGGCAAGGATAATTCGGCTAACGTTTCGACGCTTTTCTCTTTTCGCGCTTATCAGTGAAATAAGACGCAGCTGAGTCAAACTCGTTTTTGATTAAATGGATGAATACGTGGTAAAGTTGTAACTGTGCGTTCACCACAAATTAAAACGTTGCCAAACTGTCCACTTTGACACGTCTTTATGCCACTTGAAGCATTTTAAAATATTTCATTTAGAATTCTTTTTTTTGGATAAGCTTACAGGAGATGGGTGTAGGTTATTTCACTTTGTTGTTCCGCAGTGGTAATGCAGAGACGTTCAGATCTACTGTGAATTCTTTCTGAACCGAGGAGAACCAAAGGCGATTTATGCTTTCATTTATCCGAAACACGGCGGAAATCTACTAAACACATCTCATTTCAACCACACTGTGCAGGTATTGCGTGCTAGCGATTTTTAATGATTCAAAGGAAACCAGCTTCGAAAGTCGATTCTTAGGAATCGATTTTCACTCAAGCACGGTATGAATGTGAATGATCAATGTATCGATTTATTGATAACCTTATATGAGGTTGATAACTGTTCGCAGGAGCTGCTGGAAATTTTACCGTGATCATCGCCATCTTCAGAGTCACACTGATTCGAATCGAAACGTTCCTCACGGTATTCGTTCGCTGTTCTACTCCATTTAAATGGATTCCACGTGAATCCGAAGACCATGATTTCGCTAAAAATATCTGACGGGGATCCTCAACACGAATCAATGCGACTTTGAATATGATGACGGCAACCTTGCTGAAACGTTTTTCGCTTGGTTTTCTAATCCAAAACCTATTTGGTAAAACTAAGAAGATCAAGACCTACAAAGTTTACTGTGCTCGGTTTCCTTTCTTAAAATTTCACTTAAAATTTTTATACTGATACTTATAACATTCCAATAGAGGGGCGTGTAGCGCAGTGATCCCTTGCGCCCGTGGCTTGCCAAGCCTTCCATTCCTCCGGGCTCGGCAAATTGGTACCAGACTTGTCTGAGAGGATAGCAGCACTGGTCGATACAATCGGTAGGCCACCTCGAGTCATTGTAAAGGCCAGATATGCATTCAGTTACCTCCAACGATGCTTAACGAAGTCAAATGCAGGCGCACCCCTCAGAGACTGATCAAAGCTGAGGGCTTTATACTTTTTTTTTATTAACATCCCAATGTGTAGACGTATCACTCCCATTTTTTGTCGACTTGGCAAAGGCCGTTGATAGTTTTCTTAATGCAAATTGCTCTTATTATAAGATGTATTTATTTTTGTATGAATGGAAGAGTGAAACATGTTCACCACTATTCGTCCACTACAGCTTTATGTGGTAGATGAGGAATGGAGGATAATTTGTTTCAGTGTTCGAAGAAAACCAGGCGCTTCGCGTTGAGAACGAAGCCCCGCCTAGGACACGATTGTGGTTGACAGACAGAAAACTAACTGCGCATGAATAGCTGTGTGAAAGGCGAAGATTCTCATAACTTCGACGTTTTTCCTAACAAACTGGTGAAGAACTGCGGAGGGAAAACTGGCAATACAACGTTGCTACTTGTTTAACGTTCCAGTGACTATGAATCGATATTCTTCCGCAGATTTAAAATAAACAGCCTTCATCTAGAGGATTCTCTTTCCTCTTTTCTTAAGTAGAAGCAGTAGCTTCTTCACAAAATGCAATAAATCGTTGAAGAGTAACAATTACGATGACATTTGGGTCCTCGAAACCTATATGGCACCATGTCTGATGAACTTGAAAATCAAATGATCGGCGGTAGCATAGCTTCTTGGAGACGAGCCAACATTACCACAGATCTACAGAATAGGTGCGCGTGTGGCGAAATGGTCATAGTCGTCCTGCAACACACATGTGGAATCGATCCCCGCGCCCATGGCCCACCAAGCCTTCCATCACTCCGGGGTTGGCAAATTCGTACCAGACTTGTCTGGAAGGATATAGCGCTGGCTCGATACATCGTTAGGCTACCGTGAGTCATTGTAAAGGCCAGAGATGCATTCAATCACATCCAAAAGATGATTAATGAAGTCGAATGTATGGCGCATCCCACAAGGGCTAGTCAACCCGACAGCTTTATCCTTATTTTTATCATCCAAGATTTCATCCATTCAGAATATGAGTCTTCAATAAAGTATGGGATTTTATGCTCTTTCTCGAAACATTTTAGTTTTTTTGTTTTTGCTAAACTATCACCGGATAAGCACACTGGTGAAAATCCGTTTCACTTGTAGATTAAGTACTAATGAATCTTGGGAAGAGTAATTTCGGACAATTTCTTAAAGAAAAGATAAAATAAGTGATCTATAGGTACTCGACAAAATCTCACACGATTTCTATATGCGAACGCCGAACGGGAACAAGAATTTCGAGCAACTGTGTGAAGGATTCTGCGCTATTAATGAGCCGATTCGGCACTTTTACGTACGTTCTTGCTATTTTCTGAGATTTCGTTTAAAGTAATCCTCTTCCGCTTTCATTTTTCATCGCGATCGATCCTGACAGAAACCTGGGCGGAACTTTGCAAAGCAAAACCTCGAAAAAGTTTCGTTGAGCTACAATGTGGTTTCTGGGAAGTGAGAAGATTTTAGAGTGGCATGCTAATCTCCGAGAAATACACAAACAGAAGTCGGCATCTGGATTTGGGTTATCCGATCACGACAGTGCTCGGAACGAAACTTCACATGGATCCGAATCTGTTCGGAGTGAAAGTAGCTGTAAAGGACGACCGTGGACAGGAGCTCGTCATCTCCACTGCTGATATCAAACGAAAAAACACGTTAGAGGTATGCGTCATTTACTGCTATATCGTTTATTTGGTTAGGTACATGCGTGTGTAAAAAGGATAAAAATGATAAAGCTTCCGATGTTAATCAATCTCTGAAGGATACGCCATGTATTTGACTTCACTAAACATTGTTTGTTTGGAGATGGTTGGATGCATATCTGGCCTTTACAATCACTCGGGGTGGCCTAACACTGTATCGTGCCAGTGCTGCTGCCCTCCCAGACAACTCTAGTACCAATATGCCGACTCCGGAGGGATGGAAGGCTTGGTGGGCCATGAGCGCTGGGATCGATTCCACATGTGTTGTAGGGCGACTCTGATCACTATGCCACACGCACCTTTACGTGTAAGAGAGACACAATTTACAAAATGACAAAAACAACTTAATCGAGTTTGAATCGAATCGAATCGTTTTAGTTTCTAAAAACGAAATAACTTCGTTTTTAGAAACCAGAACGAACATTCAATATTCAATTATCACGTGCTGATCTCTTTCATTTTCGAAAAACGTGCCCCAATCAAGAAACTTGATTTCAAGCGTTAGAGCCAGCACAGGATTTTACAACACATGGTTTCTGGTGGAGGAACTAACTGGCTGTCTCACCGTAGTTGTTGGTTTTGTCCTAATTTTTTGATAGAGTCGGGGATCAACTGTAAATAAGAAATAAAGATGAAGGTTCCTATGTTAATCAATCCAGGAGAGATTCGCGGTTCATTCGTCTCCGCTATCGTTAGAGGTGATTGAATGCATATCTCGCCTACACAACGTCTTGCGGTGGCCTACCGATATATCCAGTCAGTGCTACTCTTCCCGGACAAGTTTGGTAGTAATTTTTGAAGACATTTTAGGAATTGGTAAGCCCGGGGCACGTGATCGAGAACTGCGTGTGAATTGGAGTGCACCTCTATTCAGTGCGCCGTATGCGCTCAGTGAAATAACCATGCGAGGGAAATAATTATAACTACTAGAATATAGTCAGCTGGTGCCACCACTTGAACTGGCACTTTTCGTTACCTCTATCATGGTGGCGATGTCAGCGAGTTGTTGAACCATTAGTGGCCTGTCAAATACCATCATCAATCGAGGCATCTTTAACCACAGTGGTTTTATTTTCTGGATTTCCGTCTAAAAACTGGACAAAATCAGTTAGATTAGATTTTTTAGATTAGTATTTAACAGCGTTTTCATTTTTGCGCTAAATCTCATGTGGTGTGTTGTTTAGTAGTCCCGTGTCCTGGGCTTAGTGACCCTTCCGTCTCCCCGCGATTGGCGAATCATCGCCAGACTTCTTTGGAACGGTGAAAACACTGATTTAATAGATTTGTAGGAGTCAAAACTCACTGTATATGTCAGGTATGCAAACAGTCACCTCTACGATTGTTGATGAAATCGAATAGATAAGAGATCCCTCAGTGATTAAGCAATGCCGGACGCTTTATCTTTGATCTTTTAAGTGGTACGGAGGACGGACGTATTAACATAGACGTATTGGTAAGCTAAAGGCTATAAGGTTATCAAAAAAGATCAGCATTCGAAACAGGACCTCATTTTTTATCAGAATGTGGTCAGAATTTTAAAATATTAGACAAAATGTTAGATTTTCTTCTATGGCTCTCATCTTCATTAGTAGGCTTCATCTTAATGCTGTGTTATAAATGGCACACAACAATGCTGTTGAAGGTGGCTTTCTCGTGTCGTAATTCACAACGAAATAGGTCATACCAATACAATAGTGATTTTATGTGCATGTAACATCTAGACGGTTGACTTCTTTCCGAAAGAGAATGAACTATTCTTAATAATTTTTTCAATTTCGTTGCAATTGAAACGGAAAAAGTCGTTTTCAGACTCAGCTGCAGAATAACATTCGCGAAGTGGCGCTGATTGTACTGCAATTCCGCCTGGAGATCGGATCCGACATCACGCATGAAGACATCGACGCCTACGAACATTCGATCGTCAATCATTTCCAGACGTTCGTAGAAAAATCCCTTTCTTTCAATGGTTTTTTTTCGTACCACATTTTTTATTTGTCACATTGTCTTTGTATTACTGCACCTCTCTCAGTTAGTCTCTAAAAATGCTTGGGAACGATCGAATAGTTTAGGGTCATATAGAGGCTAGAACTGCTTGCCTCCTTCACAGTACATAAAGAGCTATCTCTTTCTGCATATTGGAGGTGAGGAGTGAAATGAGGCGAACGCAGAAGCCGGGCGATGTCTAGAAGTAGTCAGACTTCCGATTTATTCAGCCATTGTTCATAATACTTATTTGAAACTTGAATGGACCGTCCTCACTGGTTGTGCAGGCGGCAGCATAACCTTCACTTTTCGGAGATTTACTCATTGAGCCATTGTGGTTCCTTGGAATTCCGAGGTCAGCCTGGCCAAAGTCTGCCTCAAGTCTTGACCACCACAGGCAGTTGCAACCCTTGTGGATCAGAGAGAGATTTGCTACCATGGGACTTTAATACCAGGACGGTGGTGGATTCTGGTATTGGTTTACTCTTAGCTAGGTTTCCTGGTAAAAACGCTGGACTCCTCAGCTTGTGAGACCTTGCCATGGGGATGAATTCCTTCGCTGTACATCGTAGTCCTACACCCGGGAACACCTCCCAGCCACCATGAGGCGGTAAACCGTTGGGAGGCATTATTCGTAATGTATTGCCAAAATAACATTTTCCAAGCAGATATTCTCTCTACGAGTTGAAGGGGAGTCGAATAATTGTAGACTTTTCAGGAAATTTAAAAGCGATGTGATCATTGTCGATATTCTCACAGATTCCTACATCACCTCTGAAATCGGTGAGATGTATAGGAAGACTGATGTGTGCGTGAAATCACGAAAATATGTTGTTTTTAGTGAGAGCCGGACTGTCCCTAGTGCCCTTTCTCGCTGTTGGATTCACCATAATGGTCACTTTTTCGGCTATCACATTCTCGATTAGTGGACTAGTTCTGAATCAGATGAACATCCATAAAGTTAGTGATCAATCAGTCATCGATTCTTCTATTGATTACTCGAAACCATTAAAGACACCAGTCTGAGTAACTGAGCGTTTCTTTCAATGTCTTATTATTTCAACCTTTCTACGACCGCAGTCATGCTCGCGGTGTCATGTTCGTCGGAAGCGCAATTGAGATACGCATTGATACCAAGATGCACGGTCCGAGACCTACAGTAGCGTGCGTATTGAAATAAAAACGCATGGTCGTGAAAGCATTAAAAATTAGAAGCTCTCTTGATACCAAATATACCGATTTGACTAATTCAAAAATATCTGGAATCAATTAAGGTCACGCTGGCGGTGATGGCGTGCGTCTGCCCGTTTATGGCGTGTGGTGCAGCCTTGGGTGCTCTGTTCTGGGTTGGATTCCGCTTCGGCTCAACTATGTGCGTAACTCCGTTCCTGGTGCTGGCCATCGGCGTAGATGACGCCTATCTGATGATGAACGCCTGGCAGAGAATCACCTCTAGACGGAGGTTGGTCAGTAAAAGAAGTCAATCAAGTGTTCACAATCGTAATTCATTTACACGAAAGACGGTAATATACCTGTGTTCAGAAAAATTCATGACTTTTTCTTTGGAATGGCAAAACTGGACTGATACCATTTCAGTTGCTTATTCTCTATGAAATAAGCAAGATAGTTGATGAGGAAATTTAAATTCATCATGATTTTGACTATTTGTAACTTTGTAACTAAAGAGAATTCATTCGCTCACAACAAAATCCACAAATCCCACCGAGCCAAATTTCTAGCCCTCCGTTTCCAATTTCTAGCCAATTTCCTAGCTTATCAAGGAATATCGCCAGAGTTTTCGTTATCAGCACTTAAGGATTCATTTTGGTGTCTCTACCAATTTTACAAAAGTTAAAAACTGTAGGAAAATTCCGTTCGATAACGTGGATTTGGAAGTTCGCGGAAGAATTGTCGAAATGCTCGTTCAAACTGGACCATCTGTAAGCCGTCCATCTTTCAGAAATTTCTTTTGCTATATTTCATCCAGAAAATGTTCATGGTAGCTTAATCTTATCGAAGAACCGTTATTTGTAGGTGTCGATAACCACCATCACAAATTTTCTCGCGTTCAGTGTCGGTGCATTGACTCCGACTCCAGAAATACGGTTGTTCAGCGTAGGCAATGCGTTCGCTATTGTGGTAGACTTCATTTTTCAGGTGAATCATACGGCTTCAATAGAATGAACAAAATCCATGTGATGTTCCTTTCAAGTGTGTTGTTTTTGAGCGAAATTACGGAGCGTATAGATGGTTCTGATGGTTCTCAAGTGGTTAGAGAACTCATAACAAATGGCGCAAGTTTACCCACTCTGCTATTTTTAGAAATGCTCTTTATTGGAACTGGATTCCCCATTATATCATTCTTGATCCTTGAAACTGTTACCCTATCGAAACATTCTGTGGAGTTCTCAAGAGATTCTCAAGTGTTTTCCCTGATATTTCCGACACTTGTATACACATTAGACATTTCCATAGTAGATTAACATCTTGAATTTGCATAGTATTGGGCTTCTACGAATGGAAAAGGAACTTCAGAATCTATGAAGGCCTTTCAATGCTTCCAGTATTCGATGGCAAACATTTTCTAAGAAAGATCTTTATGGTACTGCTGAAGACGAAACTCTTGCAAATGTTGCAGTCTTGAAGCGGAATGGCTAGTGGAAAACTCTGATCTTCAATCGCAACTGACAAGTTTATTATTAGCAGTGGTACTGTAAAGCGTTACTTAGACCACAATAACCACAATATCTTAAGTTTTGCTTAATGTCTATTCTTGTTTCATGGAAGGATAATATGTGAAGTATAACTACAAGGATGGTGAGATATGAACAGAACTCAGAACCTCACCTGGGCTTTGAACCCGCGACTGTCCTCACCTTTGTTGCTTATCTCTTATTACCCTTGCCTTCCTTGATGGTGGATTCGAATCGTAACTGAGACTAAGTTTTGCTCATATCTCAGCATCACCGTGGTTGTACTACTTAGACAATTTATCCCTTCTCTCCTTATTTACACGTTGAGCATGGCCTTTAAAAGCTCTTTAGAGTACTCATAATGTGTTTCTAAAGATGTAGCACAGGGCCTTGTGGATCATAGTATTGCTGTCTAGCTAATGAGATTCATCAGAAATAACAGCGAACAGAAGCATTTCAGCGATTAGACGACCGACCGCTCGAGGACGACGAGGCAGTCGAACCGACCGAATATGCTTCTCTACTTACTTTTTTAGAATCTTGGATGGGCCGTCATAACTAGTTGTGCGGGCTCCAGCAAGATTTCCATTCCCCGGAGATGTGCTGGTTTAGCCGCTGTGGTTCCCTGGAGTCCCAAGGACAGCCTGGCCAAAGTCTGCCCCAGTGCTCTTTTACTAGTACAAGCTCCAAAATATTTATCAACTAGTATTGCTTCACTGTTCGTTTCAAAAAATGGGACTTATTCAATTTTGTTTTGGACAAACGCAGTTCCTTTCTTGATAGACAATCTTATTCGTATTTTGGATTCATCTCTCTATCCACCTCGTACCAAACGTCGCTACATTGCTAGTGAGAAATTTCCATGAACTGAAGTAGTCAGAATAACTAGACCGAGAGGACGTAATGCTTTCAAAAGCGATTGACATCACCACAGAAAAACTCCAAAGTGTAAACCATGCATTTCACCTTGATCTCAGCCTTGAACAATCACTTACATTGGACTTTACCTTAGTCGTTGTGCTAGGGTATAATTGCTTTTCTTCAAGGAAGAATTATCATAATGCTTCAGCTGAGTATCTATGCTTCCCTAATGGTGATAGTGGGACGATACGAGATTCAGAGAGAATTTGACAGCAAATGCCTTGATCTTCAAAAACTCCCAGAACAGAAGTCGTCCAAATCCGAAAAAAATCCTTCAATAGGATCAAGGTTAGACTATACTTTTCCTATCTTACTCCTCTTATTGTGGTTAAAATAATAGATGATATCCTATACAAAGGGCGCGTGTGGCGCAGTGGTTGGAGGCGCCAATGCGACGCGCACGTGGAATGCGCCCATGGCCCACAAAGCCTTCCATCCCTTCGGGGTCGGCAAATTGGTACCAGACTTGTTTGGGAGGATAGCAGCACTGGTTCGATACATCGGCAGCCCACCGCGAGTCATTGTAAAGGCCTGTATCACCTGTATCACCTGTAAAGGCCAGATATGCATTTTATCACCTACGACGATGTTTAATGAAATCGAATGCATGGCGCATCCTTCAGGAATTGATCAACGCCGAGAGTTTTATCCTTTATCCTTTTATCCTATACAAGAAATATGAACTATCAGTCTGTTCAGAAATCAATGCCAAATTTATAATTTCATTAGTCTTGTGTATATTCTAGCAATTGGTTTCTTTCAAATACTGTATTATTCTAGTTAATTATTGCGAACCATATTCTATACATCTTCGCTCCTTATACTCAATGCCTTAGTGATACGCCATGTATTCGACTCTATTAACTATCGTTTGGAGGTGATTGAATGCATATCTGGCGTTTACTCGCGGTGGCCTCCCGAATTCCAGCCAGCTCTGCTGTCCTCCCAGACAAGTCTGTCTGGTAGCAATTTGCCGACTCCGGAGAGATGGAAGGCTTGATGGGCCATGGGACTGGGGATCGATCTCATGTGTGTGTTGCAGGGCGCCTCCAACCATAGAATTATAAGATAAAGTGTTTTTGGTGGAATTTTACGAGTTAGATTTTCAGAAAAATCAAAACAGCAATTTTGAGAAATTTACTTCTACGAATTTAAATAGCCATATGCTGCGAAAACAGCTAGAAACACTATTGAGGTGCGAGCCCGAGAAAGTGTTAGCAAACTTACAGTGCATTGGCTTGAAGAATTTCATCGTTGTGTAGCCCTTGAAGTTGAGGCAGGTCATATACGTCCTTTAGCTTCTGGTAACCACTAACTGAAGGTTTTGATAGAAGAGAATACATGTGAAGATAATGCAAGAAGCCTAACTTCTGAAACCAATCAGAGGTTTAGAATATTAGGCAACTACTATAAATGAAGTTCTCTTTTGTTGGCAAAAATGTGCAGACTCTAATGGCCGTTATTTCGAATAATAAAGTTCATTCTGAGATGACATGTGACTTTAAAGAAGCAGTTTCAAATCCGACGTTGATTTACGAACAAAATACTAAAGCGAGGTTATTCGAATTATCGAAGTCTATCAAAAAAAGAGGAATATAGAATGCCTACCATCTGAACGTTTAGCAATATTTTCCAATACAATGAAATGCATGTTAAAACCGAATTGAAATTCAGGATTTTGGATATCTACTGCCGTGTAATACTGAACAAATTCGTCTCGTCGGCAATTTTAGCTGGTTTGGTGGTTTACTGGTGTGTGAAAACTTGTAATAGTCAAGGTTACTGTACAATAATTTGTTTCGACATTTAGGTACGTTTGTATCATCGGAACCTTGAATATGAAACCCCAACTCAGTCCGGATAGGTTGTTCCTTGAAGACTCAAGGATTTTCAAAGTTTGTTCACCTCTTCAGAATTATTTTCCGAAATTACACCTTCAACGCTTAGACAGGGAAATTCGTAGTGTTTCGTTGACAGGTTTTCGAAGAAAGACAAAAGTACATCACACCGTACTACAGTGTTTGCTGGATTCTGGTCGAGCAACCTGGAGACATTTCAAACGCCACCACATCTATGCGGATACATCAGATGGTATGAATCAATGCAGCACTTTCATTTCGTCCTTCTTAATCGTCAATGTTCTTCTTTATACACTTTGCATTCACGCAGACACGCCAAATTAAGACAACTGGAAAACGGAAAAGTTGTTTCAATATAATAGTGTGGTGCATATAGCGCAATGGTTATAGGTGCTCCATAATATGTATATTGTCCCTAGTTCGATCCATCACCCATAGGTAACCATGCTTACCACTCCTCCTAGATCGACGAACTGGAGTCAAACTTGTCTGAGAGAATAAAAACAATGGAATAAATATTTTTAACACTTACTTACTTGGTTAATTGGACGGTCCGTCTTCACAAGTTGTGGGTACCCCAGCACACATGCCATTCGTTTCTTTCTCTCGCAATCGTAGTCCATGGTGGTGGTCTTGTTCGAGCATGGTATCGCTTGACACATTTAACAAGCATACAGGACGATAGTTACGAAGATCCTTTCGGTCTCCTTTCTTAGGCAGGATGACCGTGCGCGACGTCCTCCACTGGTCTGGGATTTTTTCCTTTTGTAGGTATGCTGTCATGTGGTCTGCGAGAAGTACATGTAAATTGTGGACTCCAGCTCTAAGGAAATTGGCGGTGATATTGTCTGGTCCTGGAGCTGTGCCTCTTTTCATGCTTTCTATCGCAACTCGAACCTCCGACGGAAGAATTCCAAGTGGTGTTTCTCCAGCGGGGATGGATGTTTTGACGATCCCATCTTTGCTCATCAGAGCTGACAGCGGAACATTATAATCACATAAGTCCCCACGGCATTTTTTCAGACTATTTCCTTTCTCTGCTGCTTCCAGTAGTTTTTTCTGCTTGTACCGCTGTGAATCTTCCTGCAGAGCTCTTCTGCAGCTGACATTTATTACTAGCTGCACTAAGCGTGTTGCAGTGGGATCAGGCTTCAGTTTCCTTCTGTTTTCGAGCAACTCCTTAGTAGTGGTGGAGATGCGGTCCGATCTTCTTGCCTGAGGAACTGAAGCGGATTCGGCACAGCTTTTCAGTCCTTCGACAGGCAGCTCGTAGTCTTCGGTCTGGTTTTCTTTAATCTGATAGTGACGTTTGGATAGGACTTCGTTCAGAATGTTCTCGGCATATACAGCTAGACTTTTTCCCCGTGAAGAGAGTTCTTTTCCAGCTTGAGGCTGAATCGAATCTTCGCGCGAAGAAGGCGGTGATCAGAACCAGTACACAATGACGGGACTACCGATGTGTCAAGTAGGCACCATCTTCTGTTTGTCAGAATATGGTCGATCTCCGCATGAGTCATGCCGTTAGGAGATTCCCATGTCCAGCGGCGGCTTTCTTTCTTCTTGAAAAACGAGTTTCCATGGAAGAGACGTGCTGCCGACAGGAGTCCTGC